>QXTE01000261.1:391741-455534 GCA_003942145.1 Platysternon megacephalum | reverse complement strand
GGTCGGTCCTGGGGCCGGTTTTGTTCAATATCTTCATTAATGATCTGGAGGATGGCGTGGACTGCACTCTCAGCAAATTTGCAGATGACACTAAACTGGGAGGAGTGGTAGATACGCTGGAGGGTAGGGATAGGATACAGAGGGACCTAGACAAATTAGAGGATTGGGCCAAAAGAAACCTGATGAGGTTCAACAAGGACAAGTGCAGAGTCCTGCACTTAGGACGGAAGAATCCCATGCACTGTTACAGACTAGGGACCGAGTGGCTAGGCAGCAGTTCTGCAGAAAAGGACCTAGGGGTTACGGTGGACGAGAAGCTGGATATGAGTCAACAGTGTGCCCTTGTTGCCAAGAAGGCTAACGGCATTTTGGGCTGTATAAGTAGGGGCATTGCCAGCAGATCGAGGGACGTGATCGTTCCCCTCTATTCGACATTGGTGAGGCCTCACCTGGAGTACTGTGTCCAGTTTTGGGCCCCACACTACAAGAAGGATGTGGAAAAATTGGAAAGAGTCCAGCGGAGGGCAACAAAAATGATTAGGGGGCTGGAGCACATGAGTTATGAGGAGAGGCTGAGGGAACTGGGATTGTTTAGTCTGCAGAAGAGAAGAATGAGGGGGGATTTGATAGCTGCTTTCAACTACCTGAAAGGGGGTTCCAAAGAGGATGGATCTAGACTGTTCTCAGTGGTACCAGATGACAGAACAAGGAGTAATGGTCTCAAGTTGCAGTGGGGGAGGTTTAGGTTGGATATTAGGAAAAACTTTTTCGCTAGGAGGGTGGTGAAGCGCTGGAATGGGTTACCTAGGGAGGTGGTGGAATCTCCTTCCTTAGAGGTTTTTAAGGTCAGGCTTGATGATTTAGTTGGGGATTGGTCCTGCTTTTAACAGGGGATGGGACTAGATGACCTCCTGAGGTCCCTTCCAACCCTGAGATTCTATGATCCCTGCCCCACTGGGACCTCATCAGTTCCTCCTTCCACACGTCCATTCCACCCCCTACCATTCCCTTCCCGAACGCAGAGGTGCTTTCTGACTGCCCAGCATGCAGAGTGCAGTGAGAAAGGAACACTGCTCAGGCACAGAGAGCACCTCAGCCTGGCCCCTGGAAAGCTATAAAGGGGACAGGCTGTATAAAAGCCCATCCCCAGTGGGACCCCAGCCCTACACATGGGTACTTTTCGTTTTGGAAATGCCTGACACCCCATTGAAGCTACCGCCAAGGAGAGGGAATCCAAATGCAGCTCGATCCTGCCAGCCCGAAAGACAGCAGCGCCGCTCCTAGGCCACCGTTCACGGTGCAGGGAGAGAATCCAAGAGAGCAGGAAACTGATCAAGCCCACGGTTCATTTCTATGGCCCAGTCTGGCAGGTGGGGCTGCTCTGCAGTGCCCCTAAGGGACCACGTGCGGGATTGCAGGTGTTCCCTGCCTTAGTCAGTAAGTTGTGGCCACCTGCTTGGAGCAGGGTGACCCGTGACGTAAGCGCTGCGTGTCTCTCTCAACAGTTAAACAACAGCATGAACTCAGGATTCGGCTGTCTGCATTTTTAAGTACAGGGGGAAAAACCCCCTCAAATGCAAGTACGTAATTGAAGCACTTGAGGGCAAGGCCTGACCTTGCCCTGAGGTTCTGGGCTAGCACTGAGGAGCTCCTCCTCTTCCCAGTTCCCCCAGCTCTGCCACTGAGAAGAAGCAGGCCAGCCTTGCTGGCCGGTCTGCTGGCTGTCTCGCTGGTAGCCTGGTCTGAGTGGATTTTCCCGGAGCAAGGGAGGGAACCGATGCCTCCTGCAGGGGGCAGAGAAGGCCTGATCGATCCCGTCACACCTAGGAAGCCGGCATGCAGTGCATCCCAGGACAGCAAGGCAGTCTGTGGCCAAGCCTGAAGTCCTTACCTCGTATGTACACTGTCCGCAAACGTCCCGCTTCTTGTCTTTAGCTGGTCAACCTCCGACCTCAGTTTGTCAATTTCATCTGACAACCTTCTCTGTTCAGAATGAAACGAGAGAGAGGAGGGGAGGTTAGTTTGTACTGAGCAGCTAAGCTTTTGGGGAATCTAGTTTCTCTACAGTTAAACCTATTTAAAAAAAAAAACAAATAAAAAAACACCGGTCCCAGGCTCTGGGCATCTTCAACGTGTCTGTAAAGCCATGGGGAATGCAGGCAAGGGTCAATGATGACGCTAGGGCCTGTGCAGGGACAGCTAGCTGTGTTACAGTGGGAACAGACAGATGCATACGCAGGGAAACAATGGGAGTCTGTTAGTTTGTTACATGAAGGAGAACTGACCCCACTTGGATCTCCAGCTTTCGCTCCGTGCCTTGCACTTATCCCAGAGAACGGGCTGACAGCAAGGAATCCGCACTGGCAGGGAATCCCACTGCCAGCCAGCAGCTCTTTCCTAATCGGAAACTTGCATCGGCACGAAGTGGCCCCGTTATAATTTAATAGCTGCCAACGGAGAGGCCACAGCTCGGCAAGGAGGCATCACAGACTGGAGCGGAGCCAGGAAACCATTATCGCCGCATGGCAAACTCCTGCCTTCCCAGAAGGTTGCAGCCACATCCTATCGAGTCACTGCTAACGAGGCCAGATGCATCAGCAATGACTAGATGGGATGCTAGTGTAAATGGAGGAGGACCAAGTGACACCATCGCACCAGGCTCCAGTCCCGTGTGCAAACGGATCAAAACTTGGGTTTCTCTGAATGCTCCTTCTGCCAAGCATGGAGCACCATGTCAGTTCCCAAACATCTGGTTCCCTGCACTGCCCTGAGCAGTCATAGCCCTGCGAGGGCGAATCAGCTTCGAGACGACGACAGCTAAGGCCATGGTCATACATCCCGAGGGGTCAGGGCGCAGCAGACAGCATAGAAGAGGAAGGGCTAGGTGAGAGCAGTCCAAGGATAGTTCGGAGCGAGGCCCGGGGATGAAAGCAGGGCTGCTTAGACCCTACACTGGCTTCTCATCAAGGAGCAAGGGAGAGGCAAAGTCCTGCTCCTGATCTTCAAGGCCGTCTGCAGGCTGGGCCGAGATCAATTCTCACGCCGAGATGGAGCGAGCTCCTAGGGACCAGGCAAGCCGCCTGGGAACAGGGGATGCAGCTTCCTTGGCAGGCAGCCCTGGGCTGTGGAACCCCTTTCAGCAAGCACCAAGATAGTCCAGGAGACTCACCCTATGGAAACTTCACCTGCTTAGCAGGGCTTTCCCCAGAGCCCACGAGTTATTCTGCAAATCCCCCTCATATAAACTAGGAGGAAAGGGCAGGGAGCAAGAATCAGCTGGCCAACTTTACGCTCCCCTTGGAAGGGGCATGGTTACGCCGGGGACGAGCACAGGATAAATTTTTAGACAGCTTAGACTGGAGAGCATAATACCAGGGGCTGTGGGACTCGCAGCTTTCACCCACGCCACGGCATGGCTTTATTTATGGGACTCATGCTGCTGGGCGTTTTGGGATCCTGGCTCTTGCACCCGTAACTAGGGTGTTTCCAATAGGTGGGGCTGCCACGGGCATGGGACTGGGAGTGAGGGAGCACGATCCCTGAGGCAGCCCCCCGGAGCGGCACGTACCTTGTCATGCTGCTGCGCCTCGATCTGCTTTTGGGTGCTTTCCAGCTCTTGCAACAACGTATTCTTAAACATAAAAAATGAGAGAGAGAGAGAGAGAGAGAGAGAGAGAGAGTCCGTTTAGCTCAATCAGTGGACATGTGCCCACGCGGTCGATGTTGAGCCTCACAGGGGGCCGGGCTGATGGACACGCGTCAGAACAGAAGGTGACGTTTTCCAGATGCTCAGCTGGCAGTGATTGGCAGTGGGAGCGATCGCATGGACAAATCCATCTTGGCAATAACTAGCTGCGGCATCAACCATCTGCTTTAAAATCCCTTCCTCGGGTACTCGCGGCTACCGCAAACTGGAGTGTGAATAAACAATATCTGCAAACTGCGCACCCCTGCCCCAGGCCTGCACTGGGCTGCCCCAGGCCATGAGAAGAACATACGATGGGAAGGGACCTCTGAGTCCATCGAGTCCAGTCCCCGCTATCACAGGCAGCCCTGTCATATCATCCCCTTCATAAACTTACCAAGCTCCATCTTCACACCAGTGAGGTTCCTTCCCCCACTGCTCCTATAGGAGAAATATCCCCCAGTCCTGAAACGAAGGGCGAGCAATCCGGCATGTGCCACAGACAACCGCCCCTTCCCCCCGCCCACCACGTGCCTCACCCCTGCCCCTCACACTGTGGGAGTCTTGCCTAGCTAGCCTGTACGCTCTTTGGGGCAGGGACCTTCTGCTCCCTGGCAGTGTCCAGCACAGTGGCCTGTAGGTGCTACCACAATACGGATAATAGCGCGTAACACTGAATCGGGACTGCTAGTGACCGGCCTGGGAGGCGGCAGGTGAGATCTGCAGAGCTGCCCAATGCCCGATAGAAAGGGACGACCAATCCCACAGGGGGGTTGGAAATCCCAGCCTGTTTTTTCCAGCCCTTCTGCCCATCTCTCCCCTGTGCAGAGGCTGCAAAGCTGTACTCTCCACAGAGCCGTCACGGTCTCCCTTTGCCCCTCATGCTGCAGTTGGTACCTTTTCCTCCAAGGCTGCCATCCGCTCCTTCAAGTGAAGCTGCAGCCGCTCATTGGACTCGCTCAGCAGCCGATCCACCGTGTCAGACAGCCGCTTGTTATGCTCCTCGTTCATCTTCTCTCGCTGCCGGGCCTGCAACGGCAAACGGCAATCAGCCGCCCGAGCCCCTGGAGCTGGGCGCGCTGGGGGGATGCTTTTCAAATGGTTCTTTATCGGAGTCGGGAAAGGCCCAGCCCATCTCCTGGCCAACACAGGCCCCTACCCAGCACTGGGACCGCTTCCAGGCCATCATTAGCGAAAAGAACCTACTGAATGTGAACCTGGCCGAAACTGCCACCACATGGTCTTCCTGAGCCTGCGGAGAACCTGACCAGGTGTTACGTGTCCCACTGATGTCAATGTGGGCGGACTCTGAACCCTAATGATGACATGTTGTGTGACACCGGTAGCTATTTCGCTGCTGGTGGCTTTAGCACAAGCGCACAGCTTCCTCGCTGGTGTTGGATGCAGTGGTGGATCCTGGGGCAGCTGGTTGCTGTCAAGAGGTGCAGGGGTGGGGAACTAGGAGTTCAAGACGCCACCAAAATTTCTAATGACTTCCAGCCTTACCCACCACGGGGAATGAAAGAGGAGATGCACCCCGTGCACATCTGGTCCAAAGCCTCTCAGCTCCTGGCTGTCGAAATGCCCCTGCTGCCTTCTCCCCAAACTGCCAGCCTTCCCTGAGCAGCAGTGAGGCCAGGCCGAAACAAAAGGGGAGTCCTCAGCCCAGCCAACGCGGGGGGAGCTGTTACCACAGGGATCGCTGCTCTCCCATGCTGTGGCTTGGAGGGGAACCTCTCCCTCTGCTGTTTGCTCTCCCTTACTATTAACACTGCCCCCTGCCATTCTGTGATGCACGTTATCAGGCACAAAGCACACAGACACGTGCGAGGAACATAAAATACAACCTGAACCAGGTGAGATGCTGGCAGTGCCATGGCCGGGCGCTAGGCAGGAAGGACAGGCAGGGGCCATCCAGCCTGCTCCAGTTCAGAACACAGCAGCATGTGCCTGTAGCTCCAAGCTCCCAGCCAGACACTTCCCTGCTGCCACTCAAGTAAGGAAACCTGCCTGGGTGCCAGTGACCCTCTTGGACAGTGCTGTGGGCAGGCTGGATTACAGAGCAGGGGCATGGCTCGGCTGGCGGGGCACGTTCACATGGTCATTCTAAGTCCCTGTTTTCAGACTCTCACTAACCGTCAGAAATAAGCAAAGATTTAGGTCGAAATCCTTCCAGGCCCAAGAGCAGGATTCACACAGGACTCTGCTGAGTTTTGAGTTACCGGGGCAGAGATTTTATTTATTTATTTGTATGCTTTAGCTCTTGCTCTTGGGGCGCGCAGAAGCGCCTGCGTTTCCAGGCTTCAGACTTGCGAGAGCTGACTGGGTTCTTCGAAAATAACGAGGGGCAGAGCCGAGGCGCACAGGGAGATTATCACCAACATCAGAGGATCACAAGGAGAGCAGCTCACCACACCACATGCTTTAGAAAGGTGGGCTGGGATCCTGATCCCCACCTGGGGCCTAGATGGGGGAGGCTCATTGGGTCTCAGGCCATAAACAAGTGTCTCAGGCTGTTCATTCCTGGAGAAGCGGACTCTTTGTAAGTTGGTGTCGGAATCACAGGGGCACCTGGCCGGGGCAGATGGAGCTGGTGAGCTCCCATCTGAGAGCTCTCCCTGCCATCCTCGGGGCTTCTCCACATGGCTACCCTATCATCCTGCTGCTGCTCCCCCCATGCCTGTGAGCCCGGCTGAGCTCTCAGCAGAGCTTTCCCATGACCCCAGCCCCTCCCTGTCTCTCCATACAGTTCACCCATCCTGCTGCTGTCGCTGGGCCATGCGCTTGGCTGGCTGGTTTGACAGCGGCTGGAGGTTCTAACCACGTAACACACATCTGGCAGGAAATCTAGAACACGGTTTCCCAACGCTTCTTGTTCTAGGTTTGCCCGTGACCCAGAGCCAGTCAGGGGTGGGGAAAAGCAGCCGTATCCAGTCCCCGTTTCTCCGCCACACTCATTGCTTCTGCCAGGTGAGGGAGCCCTCTGCTTAAACCAGCCACGTACTGCTGCGCTGGGTTAACACGGTCTGGGAGCGACCCCACCAGCCAGCCCAAGATCATTGTGTGCACGGCACAAGTTTACTTCTGGGGATGGACCCCAGTAAGCTGAGTACAAGATACTAGCTTAGGGCCTGACCCTTTACAGTCAATTCAAGCTCCCTGAGGGGATTAAGCAGGCCAGTGAGGGGGGAGGTGAGTTAGGCTCTTCTGATGCAGAGAAGATGCTCAGTAATTTAAACAGTGCTTCCTGCATGTGAATAGTCTCCCCACGCCACAGGCTATGGGCTCGTTCTCCTCTCACCTGCCCTGTTCTGCACCAGTGTCACTGCCCCGACTCCAAGAACGTTACACCTGTGAGAACAGAGAAGCATCCCAGGCACTGCTACAGACTAGGGACCGAATGGCTAGGCAGCAGTTTTGCAGAAAAGGACCTAGTGGTTACAGTGGACGAGAAGCTGGATATGAGTCAACAGTGTGCCCTTGTTGCCAAGGCTAACGGCATTTTGGGCTGTATAAGTAGGGGCATAGCCAGCAGATAGAGAGACGTGATCATTCTCCCCTATTCAGCATTGGTGAGGCCGCATCTGGAGTACTGTGTCCAGCTTTGGGCCCCACACTACAAGAAGGATGTGGAAAAATTGGAAGGAGTTCAGCGAAGGGCAACAAAAATGATTAGGGGGCTGGAGCACATGACTTATGAGGAGAGGCTGAGGGAACTTGGATTGTTTAGTCTGCAGAAAAGAAGAATGAGGGGGGGATTTGATAGCTGCTTTCAACTACACCTCTACCCCGATATAACGCTGTCCTCGGGAGCCAAAACATCTTACTGCGTTATAGGTGAAACCACGTTATATCGAACTTGCTTTGATCCGGGGTGCTGCTTTACCGCGTTATATCCGAATTCATGTTATATCGGATCATGTTATATCGGGGTAGAGATGTACCTGAAAGGAGGTTCCAAAGAGGATGGATCTAGACTGTTCTCAGTGGTACCAGATGACAGAACAAGGAGTAATGGTCTCAAGTTGCAGTGGGGGAGGTTTAGGTTGGATATTAGGAAAAACTTTTTCACTAGGAGGGTGGTGAAGCACTGGAATGGGTTACCTAGGGAGGTGGTGGAATCTCCTTCCTTAGAGGTTTTTAAGGTCAGGCTTGACAAAGCCCTGGCTGGGATGATTTAGTTGGGGATTGGTCCTGCTTTGAGCAGGGGGTTGGACTAGATGACCTCCTGAGGTCCCTTCCAACCCTGATATTCTATGATTCTATGAAGCAGGCCCAGGACTCTAAGGCAGTACGTAGATGGATCGAACAGATGGAGCGAGATTACCATGCAACTAGCATGATGGGGCAAAGCCCTGAAGACTGGGTGGTGAGCAACCCAGGATCAGGAGAGCAGCCCTCTGTTTACTCCGCATGGCTTCAGAGACGGAGATTATCAGGGCTTTCCCCCTGGTATGGGAGGCAGCATTCTCTTGGTGTCCAAGCATACGACTGGGAGTCAGGAGATCTGGGTCATATTCCCAGCTGTGCTAGTGGCTCAGTGCTGGGCCTCGGGAAAGCCATTTCCTCTTGCTGGGCCTTGGTTTTCTCATCTGTAAACCGGGGATGATAATTCCTTCCAACCTCACAGGGCTGCGGTGGGGATGGCATGTCCACACGGGAAGGACTTTGAGAACCTCAGATGGAAGGTGCTAGCTAGAGTTGTGCAAAGGACATGGAAAATATGGCAGCACCCACCATCTTTCAGTCCCCTGGGGCATGGATCAGCATTCATGTCGTGCTCTCAGTCAGTGCCGCTAATGATCCCACCAACGGACCAAATTCAGTGATGAACCCTGGTCACCTGGCGCCTGAGACATGTTGCGCATACACTAAGAAGAATTCAGTCCTCCCAGAGACAGGCCTTGTTTAGACTAGGGAAAAAGGGGTGTGTTTGTGTGGTGGGAGAGGGGTTAGAAATGAAGGGAGCTCAGCGCCTTTGACATCCTTTTGAGCACCAGGGGTAGGTGCAGTTTAACACCTGGACATTTGAGTAACCCTAATGGGTAGCCTAGATAAAGCCACAGAGATAAAGCAAATATGGCATGGGGGATTCCCCATCCCCTCACCCAGAGCTCCTCTCAGAACGCCCCACAAGCACCTCCTTCCCTAGCCCCACACAGAGCCACCCGCGTCTTCTGCCGCTTCGCATTCTCAGGAGGAGATGCCACAAACGGGAGCGGAGGAGCAGCAGCCCCGCCAATGTCCATGGCAGGCAGGTGACTCCTGCATTGGTGGAGCTTACCCTCGCCAGCTCCTGGTTCTTCTCCTCCAACTGACTCTCCAGCTGCCGCAGATGCTCCTCGATACTCCCGTGCCTCTCCTCTGCCTAGGAAAATCCAAGGAAGCTTCTAGGAGAAGCCAGCACGTAAGGCTCCAGAGAGCTGTCATCCTACTTAGGAACCGCACTGACCCGCCAGAGACGGCAGTGGGATTTCAGTGCACTCCGGCACTGGGATCAACGGGACCCCCGTGGTGTCCCCAGGCACATCAGCTGGACTCGCTCACTGAGCGGGCAGTGACAGCTCTCCATGGGGGGTTTGGGGGCTGGGCGGCCCTCGCAGGGGGCTCAGCTGGGCCTTGCGCACTGGCTCTCGGGCCTGGCATTAGAGTGCTGAAAGAACCCTGGTTCAAACTGCTCTGCACCAAGCAATGATGAGAGAAGGCAGCTAACTCCTGCTTATCTGGGGCTTGGTGTTCCCCCTGCTCCACACCAGGCTCTGTCCCGCACATTTCCAGGAAACTGCTCTGCAACAGGGGAACCCTTCTCCCCGCTTGGCGTGGGCTCCCTCTCTCCCCAGCTCCTGGGTGGGGTTGATCCCTTCAGCATGAGCCTGCAGGCACCCAGCTGTGGCTGCCCCACGGAGGCTGGGGGAGCCCGGGGCAGCCATAGCTGGGCACAGCCTACTGGGCACAGCCTACTGAGCACCCTCAACAAAGGCCAGCAGAGTCTGGCAGTGTGAGCTGGTGAGGGTCAGGCAGCCGGGCAGGAGCAGGGACACAGAGGAGGCTGATGATGATGCACAAAGGAGTTTTTAAAAAGACAAAGGCCACAGTGGCTGCTGCACCCCCCCATCCCTGGGGCAGTCCCAGCTCTGCCTATCGTGGGCGTCTTAGACACACTTCTGACCCATTAAGGGGTCCTAGAGGCCGAATGCCCCAGCGGTGCCTGCTGGGTGTCTGGGCTGGTGCACACCCTGGCAGGCACCAGATGCCAGAATTAAACTGGGGTGTGGCAGATGCACTGGAGGCACTGGGTTGAGGGACCCGGACACCTACACATCCCAGAGCTGCAGGAGCTCAGGCAGCAGGAAGGGTGGGCGTGGCCCTGGCTGCCTAAGCCACGCCTCCTCTCTGCCTGCACTCCCCCACACCTCATCCCCAACACCACCCACATTAGTTCAGGCCACAGCCCCGCTAGCAACACCAGCTCCCCACCACCACTGTGGGGTTATTTGGCCCCACTCTTCGCAGAGCCTCTCAACAGAGCCCACCCTCCAGCAACTTCTGAAGGCACGGACCCAGGAGGGGCCTCTCTGCTCCTCTCTCTAACGCAGAGTAACACAGCCATCCCCTCTCTGGCACACACATCCGTAATGCCCCTTCACTTAATGCTTTCAAAGGCGTTGGTGTTCTGCATCAGCGACAGACATGCACCATCCAGACAACCTCTGAATGGGCAGTGGATCCTCTCAGCTCCGTGCTAGGGCTGAATGGCCTGTGTTAGACAGGCAGTCAGACTAGGGGATTAACAGGTCCTTCTGGCCCAAGAATCTAGGAATAATGGGGAGCGGGGGGTGTTCCCTGGGGAGGGTCGCAGCAGGGCCTGGCTAGGTCCTAGCCCCCTACTCCCGCTGCCCACTTACCTTGGTAAGGGCTGCTATCCTCTGGGCAAGCTCTGCTTCCACCTCCGGCAGCGTCTCTGCCTTCCTCATCGTTTGCTGCAGTTTCTGCTCGGCCAGCTCCAGCAGCTCCTGGAGGTGCCGAGCCTTCTCCTCACACTGCAGGACAACACAGAGGACACGCACTTAACACGGAGCCCTCTATACCCGCCATCGTCCCATCTGACACACAGACAAGCAAACAGGAAGGACCAGGGAAACCTGCCCTCCATAGATCCCTCCCAGAGATTGGGGGTTCATGGAAAGCACCAAACTTGGCTAGTCTCTCCCGACAGATATTGCCAGCCTGGGTCAGACCAATCGACCAGTCTCCTGGCTCCAACATACCTGCTGCAGAAGAAAGCACAAGGATCCCCCTAGTGGGCAACTGTGGAATTACCTGCCCGTGTGGGAAGTTTCTTCCTGACCTCTCGTAGTTGTGATTGGCTCATGCCCTGAAGCAGGAGGGTTTTGATTACTTATTAATTTTTTTACCTTCCTTAACATAGCTGTGGATGTTTTCACTATCCATAGAAAGGGATAACTCCATCCTGAGTCCTGCTGAGTTCTTGACCTCAATGATCTCATGGGGTGGTGAGTTCCACGGGTTAATTATGCAGGATGGAAAAATTACACCTCCCCCCCCCCCCCAATACATTTTGGCTAGCTCTAGGTATCAGCTGGGCTGGCAGTTGGGTCTAAACTGCCCGACCTCTGCAGTGACACCCCTGCTGAGATTTTCCCGACTTCAGTCCCTTTCTCAGCAGTAGCAATGGCTGCATCTAATTAACTGGAGCAGGCTGAGCCCAGCACGGCACCTGAACCTGCAGAGAGAGGATGTGAAGGACATGGCGATACCTGTAATATTTTATGAATATTATATATGCCATCTGCTTGGATGGTGTTGTTTGCAATCTGGTTACAAGGGGTTAATTCAAGCAGGGGTTACTTGCAAGAAAGAGGACAATAGCTTCAGACAGCCCGATTTACCAGTACTTAAAAAGATAACACAGGTGTCATTTGCTTTTGAAGTTTTAACTCTGACCACGGGAGTTCAACAGTCCGGCTGGTAACCACAGGATCCAGGCAGGAAAAATTGGAGCAAGAACTTTGAGGGATACAAGGAAAGTCCATGAAGGACCAGGCAGAGAATGAAGCAAAGATTGCTGGAGGGCAGGCTGAACTCCAGTCCCCAGAGGCTGGGGTGTCTGGGACAAGTTAGCCCCTGCCTCAGCTGAGCTGAGAAACTCCGGCAAGCACCCAAGGAGCTATGGAGCAGGGACCTGGTCGGTGAGCGGGAGAACCGTGGGGTTACAGCTAGCTCTGGAGCCATGACAAAGGGCTTCCAGGGAAGACCCACTGCTGATCGGCAGGCGGGGGTTGACTCCCGACGGGGCAGGCAGGCATCTCCAGACAGGATGCTTGGCTGAGGGGAAAGATGGGGCCTTCCAGGCAGCTACCGAGTCTGCAACCTCCCAAGCTGTTTCCCGTGCATACGCTGCTCCTGCAACACCGGGGAGGGACCAGTACCTGGCGATGCAGAGACTCCTTGTTGGCCAGCTCGTTCTCCAGCTTGTCGTTGAGATCGTGGATGGAGGTGGCTTCTCTCTGGGCGGCCAGGTAGCGCTTCTCCAGTGTGGTGATCCTCTCCTCCATGTCGTCCTTCTGAGCCAGAGCCTGCGGGGACGGGGCACCAGCAGAGTCACAGCGATCCACAAGCCCACGGGCCACTATCCCTAAGCCTGAGCACGTAAGGGGGAGCCCTGGCACGTGCCAGAGAGCGGCTTAGAGCAGTAGGAGCTAATAGGACAGGGCTTGACAGCAATCAGGGGTCACGGTTATGGCAACCGTCCCTCCTGTGCAGAGTAACCTGAAAACCCCTATCCAAGTGTAAAGCCCTGGGGAGGAGCCAGCCCATCGCTCCCTGTGTCCCTCCTCTCCTCCACACACCCCTTCCCCGGAGGCCCCCCACCACTCATGCTCTCCACATCCCTCCTCTCCTCCTCCCCTCCCCCACCCCCATGCGAGGACCCACTGCTCGCAGGGATGCAGTGAGCGGTGGGGGAAGGGGTGGAGAAGAGGAGGGATGTGGTCAGTGGCGGGGACCTCGCGGGGGAAGGGGCGGAGCAGGGAGGGGAAGAGGTGGAGTGCAGGCAGGGCACCCCTGGCCTATTATACCCGCCGCCTATGCGGCAAAGATCCCGCCTGCAGCAGAGCGCCGGGAAGCCGAACTGGTCAATATCTGCCCGGCGCTTTGAAGCTGCCCCGTGCTGTTAAGAGCACAGGGATTGTTAGCACGGCTGGAGCACAAGCATCTGACCTCTCGCAGATCCCTTTGGTACTT
The DNA here is from genome assembly GCA_003942145.1 of Platysternon megacephalum. Classification (NCBI taxonomy): domain Eukaryota; kingdom Metazoa; phylum Chordata; order Testudines; family Platysternidae; genus Platysternon; species Platysternon megacephalum. Next base: position 442,585 of record QXTE01000261.1, on the reverse strand, counting down.
GCTGCTCATCTCTTCTGATTTGATAAGATCCTTCCTGGCGGTGCCTAGATCCTCTTCCAGCTCGGCAACACTGGCCACCAGCCCCGCCAGCCGCTCTTTAGCCTGCGCGAGCTCGAAGTTCTGCTTCTCCAGGAGCTCCTGCAGCTCCACCACCCGACTCGCCTCGTCGTTGGGGTGGATGGAACCGTTGGGGAGTCTCTGCAAAACCACAGGACAGAAAGTTTTAGCACTGAGATGGAGCAGCAGCTCCTCGAGCTTGGTAGCTGTCCCAGACCTACCAGCTGGCGTCTTACAGAGGGCCCAGAGAATTGCCTGCATGGCAGCTGGCCAAGCTGGCTCGTGGAGAGCTGATGGAGGGTGCAGAGAGGAGGGATGAGGACCCTTCGGTGAGGACTGTTTGAAGCACATGGTCTCCACTTAATCCAGAGGATTTGGGATCATTTTATCTGCTTCCTGTTTAATCATGGGCCCAGCAAGGTGCTCGATGCCCCGGTTAGAAGTGCACCACAGGTGCCTCGCTTGGAAAGCACGGCCCACANCCGGGGGGGGGGGGGGGGGGGGGGGGGGGGGGGGGGGGGGGAGATCAGGCAGGAGCAGAAAAACCTCAGGGCCCAGTCCTCTGCTCTCACCATGGCCTCACACCGCTTCCCTCTCCCAGAAGGGGGGAAACCAATTTGCTTGGCACGTCCCAAGATCACAAGGCAAGGAAAAGGATCGTGAAATGTCAGGGCACCAGTTCTGTGCTCCGGCACTCAGGGAAAGAGGACAACAAAGCCACCCCGGATAGCCCCGAGGTCACCTGGAGCTACGCACAGCCGCCATTCAGACGGCAGGCATGGAATAGCGCAGTCGAGCTCTGCTCCTCGGAAGGGGCTCTCACCTTCCACAGAATCTTCTGCCCTGGTTCCTTGCCCTCCACCCTTTTCTCATCTTCTCCGACTGGGGGTTCCCTCTGTGCCGGGCCCTGCTGCAGAACAGTTACCTGCAAAATGCAACCACGTTTATGCATAAGCTCCCAGCCCTATTTTTAGTGCCCCGTGCCCTCCGCTCCCTGCCAGGGCTGCGGGCCCCTGCGCTGCAAGAACTGAGATCGTTGTTCACAGAGTCATAGATTTAAAGGAACCATTGTGATAATCTAGCCTGACCTGCACAGCACAGGCCAGAGAACCTTCCCAGGGACTTCTGCATCCAGCCCATCACTTCTGGCGGAGCTAGGTATCAAGAGGTAGATCCTGAGCTAGTGTAAGCTGTCCTTGCCCCGTCGAGCTACGGGTCTCATGACAGCAATGGCGTGATAATACTTTGCACCAGCTGAGCATCTGCCCCTTGATTCCCACCTACAAACACTTTAACGTGCGGACTCCCGGGTGGGAGGAATCGGGCTGGCACACGGGGGTGTGGCTCGGAGAAACGGGATAGAACCGAGACAGGAAAATCAGGCTGAAGAGGAAGAAAACTCCTGAAGAGTGAGATCCGCCATGGCCCCCGCTCTCTGCCCAGCTGCTGACATGCACCCCTACCTGTGCCCTGCCCTGGCATGGGGCCCCCACCATACCCCCCTGGCAGTGCCAGGGCGGTGCATTTGTGGGGCTGGGCTGGTTCATTTCTGAAGGGAGGGAGGGAGGGCACTGGGGTGAAAGGCCAGAGAGAGGAAGATCATAATCAAAGCACGCAACTGCCCAGCTCCCCGTACCTTCTGCTCTCCCCCACCTGCCCACACGCCAGCTGTCAGCAAGCAGGGCCTGCAGCAGAGCCAGGCTCCAGGCAAGCTAATGAGGGCGGCTGGCTTGTAGAAGGCTGCCCGATGAGTGGGAACAGCCCAGCTGCTCAGCCCAGCAGTTGCTCACAACATTCGCCCCTGGCTACGATAGCTCCTGCTCCTGCCTTGCCTCCCTCCAGTAACCCGGTTCTGACCCTCAACTGCTCTGGCTCTGACCACTGGGCAACATCACCCACGTCCCGGTTGCACCCCCCGGGCACCGCCTTTAGGAGGACACCCCTGACATGCTCTGATTTTGTGCCAGCACCTTCCTTTGCACAAGCCTCAGGAACCTGGGCCGGCGCCGCCCGTGCGCACCCTGGTGTGCAACGCACGAGAAGGCTGGCTCAGAGGCACACACGGTTCTAATGACAGCCCAAATCGGCGCCACACAGCACAAGCCCATGCTCATGAGCCAGTGAGTCACACAAAGCAGGCCTCATCCTGCTCTTGTTGTGACGGGATGGTGGCCCAGGGTGGCCAAGTCCCGGGAATGGTTCTCTCCCCGCAGGAAGGCCGGGGCCGGTGGGCGAGAGAGGGCCAAAGATGGGTGGCTGTCCATAGGGTCAAACAAGGGAAAGAGCAGCAAGTCCGGAGGAGGAGAGAAAGCCCCATTCTCTGCTCTCAGATGTGGTCTAGGATCCCATCTCTAGCGTTGGATTCATTGCCCAGGGGATGCCCACGCTGCAATCAGAGACGTGACTAAAGCACACGCAGACAGACCCGCGCTAGCTCGGACCTAGCTAGTGCCAATCCCAATAGCAGTGGATGTGCTATTTCTGGACTTTAGCAAAGCTTTTGATACAGTCTCCCACAGTATTCTTGCCAGCAAGTTAAAGAAGTATGGGCTGGATGAATGGACGGTAAGGTGGATAGAAAACTGGCTAGATGGTCGGGCTCAACGGGTAGTGATCAATGGTTCCTTGTCTAGTTGGCAGCCGGTATCAAGTGGAGTGCCCCAAGGGTCGGTGCTGGGGCCGGTTTTATTCAATATCTTCATTAACGATCTGGAAGATGGTGTGGACTGCACCCTTAGCAAGTTTGCAGATGACACTAAACTGGGAGGAGTGGTTGATACGCTGGAGGGTAGGGATAGGATACAGAGGGACCTAGACAAATTAGAGGATTGGGCCAAAAGAAATATGATGAGGTTCAACAAGGACAAGTGCAGAGTCCTGCATTTAGGACGAAAGAATCCCATGCACTGCTATAGACTAGGGACCGAATGGCTGGGCAGCAGTTCTGCAGAAAAGGACCTAGGGGTTACGGTGGACGAAAAGCTGAATATGAGTCAACAGTGTGCCCTTGTTGCCAAGAAGGCTAATGGCATTTTGGGTTGTATAAGTAGGGGCATTTCCAGCAGATCGAGGGATGTGATCATTCCCCTCTACTCAGCACTGGTGAGGCCTCATTTGGAGTACTGTGTCCAGTTTTGGGCCCCACACTACAAGAAGGATGTGGATAAATTGGAGAGAGTCCAGCGGAGGGCAACAAAAATGATTAGGGGGCTGGAGCACATGACTTACGAGGAGAGGCTGAGGGAACTGGGATTGTTTAGTCTGCAGAAGAGAAGAATGAGGGGCGATTTGATAGCTGCTTTCAACTACCTGAAAGGGGGTTCCAAAGAGGATGGATCTAGACTGTTCTCAGTGATAGAAGATGACAGAACAAGGAGTAATGGTCTCAAGTTGCAGAGGGGGAGGTTTAGGTTGGACATTAGGAAAAACTTTTTCACTAGTAGGGTGGTGAAGAACTGGAATGGGTTACCTAGGGAGGTAGTGGAATCTCCTTCCTTAGAGGTTTTTAAGGTCAGGCTTGACAAAGCCCTGGCTGGGCTGATTTAGTTGGGTTTGGTCCTGCTTTGAGCAGGGGGTTGGACTAGATGACCTCCTGAGGTCCCTTCCAACCCTGAGATTCTATGATTCTATGATTCTATGATTGATGCTGCGGCAGCCCAGACTTGCCACTCAAGTACGTACCCAGAGTCCAGGTTGTGCCTGTACAGCCCATATGGAAGCCCGGGCTGCTGGGGCTTCGCTGCGGTTGGTTCCCGAGCTAGCTAGCTTGGGTAGGTCTACCTGTGCTGCAGTCACACCTCTGAGCACAGGGTAGACAGACCGATAGACACACAGGCCAAAGGACCAGGAGCTTCCTTCAAGGGGATGAAGACTGGTCTCTCTCCTGGAGTTCTCAGCTCGAGTGGGGTTCACGGCAGGAGTCGCACCACTGTCCGATCAGGTGCCTGCTGCTCCGGCCCGTACCAAAGGGGCCTGGAGGAGCATCAGTGTTTCTTTCGGCTGCAGTGAGGGGTTCCAGCCCCCCAGGAAGCACACGGCTGCCCAGCACAATGTCGGTAGCAGACGAGGCCCCGTGGAAGGATCCCGAAGCCCCCTCTTACCTGTTGATGGGCACTCTCCAGCTGCTCTTCTAAGGTTGCCACTCGCTCTAAGGCCGCTCGCAAGCGCTCTCTCACCTGCAGGCGTTCGAGACAATGGGAAAGGCTGTTACTTAGCTGCTGGGTGGGCCCTGCTGACTCCTCGACTCAGCCCGACTCCCTGCCCAGACCCAGCACGTGCTGGGACCCAGGATCACTCCCTAGCAGCATGGTACTGCAGAATCAGCAGCCACGGGCCAGAGCCGGGAGGGGCTGCAGGGGGAAAGCCTGAGGGGTCACTGAGAGATTCGAGTCTGTGCTACTCCCACGGTGCCTTTCCACTGGGGGCTGAGCATGGGCATCAGATCGGATCCCCCTCCCCCGGCGCCGCGTGAGTGGCATAAAAGGCGTCTCATCACCAGGCTGCCCAGGAGCCCCAGCTGCTCAGACAGGGCCCAGGATTTTGTCCCGTCTATATAAGTGGGCTACTCCCGTCCCACTTGGCTCCAGCCCTCCCCCCTGCTAATTCTCCTCCTCTCCCCACCTCCAGGCTCCCTGGGTTGGCTTTCCGGGGAGCGCCGCACTGCCAGTGCCAGTACCCCCATCCATCCATCCACAGCATGCAGCAGTCTGGGGTCGGGGCAGCCTGAGGGCCGAGCAGAGAGGCACCCGGAGCCAGAGTATCACTGTGGGAGGGGTCAGCGTCCCAACACCAGTGACAGGCACCCCAGCCTAATCCCGTCTACCTCCCACCAGGGCGCCCAGCCAGCAGCGGGTCCCAGGGATGTTTACACGCGAGTCTGGACTGTGCCTGTGGCCTGGGGCTGTGCCTCAAAGAACCTGAACCAGGCCTGTGGCTACAGTGTAATAGGGTCACTGCCTCCCTGCCAGCTCCCCTGGGCTCTGGGCAGAACCAGCAGTGCTGGGGCCACTGCTGCATCATCGCAGGAGAGAGGAGACAGCAGCTCGGACGGCTCCTTTGCCCGCTTGCCTGCTGGGCTAGGGGAGCCCCTGGGAGAGCAGGAGGGGTGCTGGCTCTGCAGGCCAGAAGAGGAGAAGCCAAGAACCAGCCACCAATGATGTCTCTGAGTCTCTGCCCCAGGCCAGGTTAGAGCAGAGTCCAGCTGGCAGAGGTCCCCAATGGGAGCGGCACAGGACAGAGGATCTTCCCCTGAGCACTGATGGTGGCCCCCTGGCTTTCAGCCTGCAGGGACAGGACACCAGGGCTCTCAGATGAGCCAACTCCTTTCAGATGACCGACCCGAACCTGATCTCCCTACTGCCGAGCCCTGCCATGACTTTGAGCCCCCGCAGCTATCTGAACCCTCCCAAATCCCCTGCCCCAAGGGCCAAACTGCTCCTCTGCTTCCCCCCAGCTGCTGACAATGCTAAGACAGGCCCAGGTTTCCAAGATAAAAATCTGCCCCGACCCACCAGGGAGCAGGAGGCCCCTCTGAGCAGGGCTAGCACCAGTCCTAGGCTCCCAGCTGGGCACTGTGCTGCCAGAAAGTCGGCCACAGCTTGGGGGAGTGCCGAGGACAGTCAGGACAGAGCAAAGAGTTGAACCCGCCTAGCCTGGCCAAGAGATAATCTGGGCAGCGGCGTCTCTCGGACGGGCGTAGGTCATTTAGGATAATACTAGGGGCACGGTCAGAGGAAATGGGGTGATATTGAGAAACAGACACTTACAGGATCAGTTCCTGCGAGCGAGGGGCTTCAGGCTGTGGACGGGTTTCCCATGGGACAGGGTTTCCAGGACGTTTAAAACGAGACAGGAGGGATCTCTGCAGGTAGGCTCTGCCAGCCCGTCCGTCCCTAGCACAAGCAGCGTGCAGGGAAGGCGGGAGCTGGCGCTGCAGGGTGCAAGTGGCTCTGAAGCACTGTGTTAAGCAAGCCAATGCCTGCAGCTCTCTGGCTGACCCACTTCTGCCAGGAGAGCTCCGGATAAAAATCCAGCGGGAGGGTGATCTCACTGCCATAATGCCCCAGGGGACTGCAGAGAGCCCTGCGGTCCCACTCAGGGAAAGACGTCCCGCTGCTTAGAGACAAGGAGGTTCTGCTTTGCACAGGAAAAAAAAGGACGTGGGGAAAGGAATGGCTTGAGGGTTATTTCTGGGACCTGCCTTCCCATAGGCCTCAAGTCCAGCCTTCTCCATCCATGAACACAGAGAGGGAGGGGGCTGGATGCTAGCCAGGCAGGGCCAGCGAGAGCGCTGGATACAGAGCGTCCCAGGTATGGGGCAGCTGGCTATGGTAAGGGGGCAGGGCCCCAGCTGGCTCCGGGCCCCTCTGCGGCACAGCTCACCTTTTCATCCAGTGCTTTGTGATGTTCGAACAACGACTTCAGCGCTTTGAGGACTTCCACTTCGCTGGAGACGCCGGACGGGGACTGAGCCTGCCGCTTCACCACCGTCATCCTCAGCGAGCGCTCGTGTCTCGAGACCAGGCACTCCAGGTGCTCCAGCAAGAGCTGCAAGAGAGGGAGGGAGAAGCCTTCACCGCCTCCCATGGCCCTGCTCTCCCATCTCAGCCCGGGAGGCTGAACAGGCCGTTTCTTTCCTCCCCAGTTCCAGAGCACAGGCCACAGTGGCACAACGCACGGCGGCTCCCGTCTGGGCGACCAACCCAGCTCCACAGCACAGAGCCAGGTACATGCTTTACCGCCTGCCCAGCGCACAGTGGGGGCTACAAACGTGAATCCACTTATTACTGGGGAGGGAGATCTGGAGACCCCTCCTCACCTAGCTGCAAAGACCAGGAAGCCTTTGGAGATCTCTCCCACGATGCCTGGAGCACCCACCCTGCCTTATGCTCAGACCTGGGGAAAACGTATGATAAACGGCCAGCAAAATCTCCACCGCACGCTCACCTCACCCCGGCCATTGAAAATAAACACCGTGCGGCTAAAGGCCACACTGCACAGATCCCTGCTGCACGGCATCTTTGCTCCCCCAAGCTCAGGCCCCAGCAGTGCTGAGAGAGGAAGGGTCGTTTGAGCTGAGGGGCTGCTGCAGAGTGAAGATCCTTAGCAAAGCTCAGGGCCCAGGGTAGGGCTGGACCAGCCGGGATTTCTAGAGCGTAGGACTGAGGTTCCTCTTCAGTGCTGTGTGCGGATCCAGGACAGTCAGAACAGCCTGTATGGCAGTCCATATACTGCAGTGTAATAAGTATGAACTTTACGGGGTTGTAGAGAAATGATGGGGGATTCTGTTCCCAAGCCGTACAGAATGAGATCCCGCCTACAGAGGTCCCTAGGGGACAATCTCCAGAGAGGTTCGCTTTCTCTACGTCAGCTTGCCCAGAACGCTACAAACCAGAGTGTAAATGCACGGGGGGAAGACAGCACGGGGTTTGCATAGCAACTGCTCCCACTCTGCCTAGCTCTCGCCAGTATCGTTAGTCCCGGAGTTAGGAACCACTGGGGTTTTTAATAAGCACCTCAGCTCACATAGACTTAGCCGCAGCCAGGTCTCAGGGCTAGGGATGGCCATTATTCCCCGTGACTTACCCTGGTGTTATTCCGCTCGGCTTTCAGCTCCGAAATCTCCTCTTCCCTCTCCAGCAGCTGCTCTCGACAGGCATTGAGTTCTCTCGTCAGCGTGGCAAACTCCTGCAAAAGGGCACAATGCTACAGTGAGCAGAGAGGCTGGGCACTGCCCTGAGTGCTGGGAGGCTTTACAAACCCTGGGAGGAGATGCACTGTCCTGGTGCGTATCTCTTCAGACCGATGTATGATCAGGACACAAGCGAGGCCCCAATCTGCTACTTTGGGGGGCTGTGACGGGTTGGATCACAGAAACCCCCTTGGGAGCTGCCGCCCGATGTGCAAAGATTACTTCTATTCCTGTTTTCCCTGCCAGCTCAGTGGCTTCAGCACCCTGTCTTGCTGAAGCCAGACACACCCATCTGCTCCAACACAGACCCAGGGTCTGAATTACCTGCCCCAAAGCTGCAGGTTTACCTGAAAACAGCTCACAGAAGTGTGCTTGTCTTTAGCACTCAGATGCCCAACTCCCAATGGGGTCTAAACCCAAATAAATCCGTTTTACCCTGTATAAAGCTTATACAGGGTAAACTCAAATTGTTCGCCCTCTATAACACTGATAGAGAGATATGCACAGTTGTTTGCTCCCCCAGGTATTAATACATACTCTGAGTTAATTAATAAGTAGAAAGTGATTTTATTAAATACAGAAAGTAGGATTTAAGTGATTCCAAGTAGTAACAGACAGAACAAAGTAAGTTACCCAGCAAAATAAAATAAAATGCGCAAATCTATGTCTAATCAAACTGAATACAGATAATCTCACCCTCAGAGATGCTTCAGTAAGTTTTTTCTCAGACTGGACACCTTCCAGGCCTGGGCACAATTCTTTCCCCTGGTACAGCTCTTGTTCCAGCTCAGGTGATAGCTAGGGGATTCTTCATGATGGCTCCTCTCCCCCTCTGTTCTCTTCCACCCCTTTATATATCTTTTGCATAAGGCGGGAATCCTTTGTCCCTCTGGGTTTCCACCCCCCCTCACTGGAAAAGCACCAGGTTAAAGATGGATTCCAGTTCAGGTGACATGATCACATGTCACTGCAAGACCCCAAGCCTTCATTCCTCCCAGCCTGACTCACAGGAAGGCTTGCTTGTAAACAGAGCCCCAGTCAATTGTTTTGGTTGATGGGAGCCATTAAGATTCCAAACCACCATTAATGGCCCACACTTTGCATAATTACAATAGGCCCTCAGAGTTATATTTCATATTTCTAGTTTTAGATACAAGAGTGGTACATTTATACAAATAGGATGATCACACTCAGTAGATTATAATCTTTATAATACCTTACAAGAGACCTTTATAAAACTATTCCAGTTACGTTATATTTACTTATTATCATGTTTTTATAAAACCATATAGACTGCACAACATCACAGGGGCCTCTGACATGGTTTAAAACCATGATACCTCCAGAATGATGCCAAGAGCGAACTCCCGGCCAAACACCATCCTCAGCTAAACCGGACAGACAGCCCCTTCCCGAGCAAACCTTCGCCCTCCTCCAGAAATGACTGTCTCTGTTGGACTCCACCATTTTTAGACGCCCGGGGCAAAATGGGCCTTGCTGGGTACCCTGGCTGTTAACATGCCTGGTGGTTTCAGAGGGATGCCCTGCCACCACTCCCACCGCCGTTAAACCAAAGGGGCTCCTAGATCTCTGCCCCACTCATCATGACTGCAGCAGTACCGCTCAGGGAGAGAGGCCAGCTATCAATCCCCAACTGTGTAGTGTTTTCTAGGCTAAAACCGTCACCTTAAATTTGACCCACTAACCAACCAGCAGGTAGTACAGCCCCATAGCACTGGCTCCACATGCTCCCTGTAAGGCGAGCCCCTGCCATCTGCATCAGCCTGACTTCTAGGGTTCGTTGTACGTGCTCTGGCCAGAATTTACAACTGAGCTGGCCTGCAGAGTGTGACATTGCATTCCATATTCCTTATGAAAATACGCTTATGATAGGAATATGACATAACTGAGATGTACTTTATGCCAGATGGCTCGTGTGAGATATCATTGGGAAGGTTCTGATTTACTGAATGTGATTATCCAATGTGTATGCCTGTGTCATTTCTGTATCTGGAGTTAGGAATATTGACTCTATATCTGTATTTCAGCTATGCTACTTTGGGTGACACTCACTGCTAACACTTCAGGTATAACAATAGAAAAGCCAGACAGGGCGGATGGCCCATCAGCGAGGACAATGGACTGTGAAAAGCTTGGCCTTCCTGTGGACCCTCCACACTGCCCCTGACTCATGGACGCTGTGATCCTACAGAGTCAGGTGGTCTTGTCACCGGATACTAAAACATTACCTGGGACTTCTTGTAACTTTCCACTGTGAGGGAAGGGGGGGGGGTCAAGTTTGGGAAACAAAAGATTCCCGCCTTATGTAAATCCTATTTCAGGGTGGGGAGGAAGGCAAACAGGGCTCCTCCTCTCCATGGCCTGTCTGCCCAAAAAGAAAGACTACAAAAGGGAAGGCCAGGGGGGAGTCTAGACTGACACAGGGGTCCAGTCTGAAAAGGAATAACTGGAACTCTGAACTACAGGAACAGTGCAAACTGCCTGCAACAATATCTAGGGTGAGAAATACGATTTGTAACCAATTGCTTTAGTGAAACTAGCTTAGTTTGCATGTTTGAGTTCATTTGCTTAGTAATCTGCTTTGTTCTGTTTGCTACCCCTTTTACCACTTAAAATCTGCCTTTTGTAGTTAATAACATTTGTTTTATTTATAATGTAACCCAGTATCTGTAATTTCTAACGGGGGGGAGGGGGGGAGGGAGTTGTGCACACCTTCCTCCACATTGAGGGAGGGGGCGGATTTCATAATATACCTGTGGGTCTGCACTCCAAGGGAGGGAGACATCTGAGTGCTGGAGCAAGTCCCTTAAGCTGAGTCTTCCCAGAGCTGATCTGCAGCTGGGTGTGGGCCTGCCTGTGTGTGTTAGAGGAGGTTTTCAGAGCCTGGCTCAGCAAGACAGGTTAAGGGGGGCCCATGCTGGCAGAACAGGTAGACTCAGTGGTATCTCAGCACATCAGGTGGCTTCCCCAGGGGTCCAACCCATCACACAGAGAAAGAGTTAATGGGGGATTCCCCTGCCCTGTCCAGCCTCCCTCTCCTTCCAACGGTGGAGAACAATTCTCCAGAGATAATGGAACCACCACAAGCTCCTCTTGGTTCAGATTCCAAAATCTCCAGTTTCTTCACCTGCCTCCCTGGCTCCCCTGCAGTAACTGCTCTCCCCCGGCAGGACCCAATCGGCACTCACATTGCTCACCCCAAGAGAAATGCAGGCAGCCCCATTCGCCGTCTAGACAGGAAGCAGCTCCAGGGCTCATAGTGGTGCTGGAGCATGTGTCTCGCAGCAGCTCCACTCAAGCCAGCCCACCAGCCTCCTACACCTGTCTGTGCCGTGCAGGACGTCCGGCCTAAGGTACTTCTATGGCCTCCATCACTGTAGTATCCAAGGCCCTTGCAACCTTTACCCTGTGTGGCAGGGCAGTGCTGAATCCCCATTGCACAGATGGGAAACTGAGGCCCAGAGAAGGGAAGTGACTCACCCAAGGTCACACAGGGAGGCTGTGGCATAGTAGAGACCTGAACCTGGGTCTCCCATGTCCCAGATTCCCACTCTGAGCCACCTTTGCTCCCTATGTTGCATTTGACAATCTGGGTGGCTGCCTCTGCAGCAGCAGCATTTGGAGAGACCAGGGAGAAATTACCACGACAGGTCTAAGGGCTGGAAGCAGCGGATCAAAAGAGCAAGAAAGTCTGAACTGCGCTGAGCGCCCATCAGTACACCACAGTAAATCAGGCGTCTGCAGACAGGCAGAATCTGGGGGGCTTTAGTGGGGGTCTAAACACTAGCCGAGCATTTAGAAACAGCTTGGAGAGCATTGAGCAGGGGCTGTCTCCACAGTTCCTTAGCTGCACTATGCACCCAGGAGAGCAGCGTTTGCCCAGGCAGCTCTCATTAGGTCTCCTTGGCCGCTTTGCACAAGAATTGAACCAGTGGAGAGAAATACTAAACTGAGCAGCGCGTGTCATCGTGAGCACACCGGCCCCGGGCCCCAGGTTCTGCACCGGCTGCCGACGGCTCTCTGGGTGCAGTTTGAGATGTGGACTTTGAGCTACGAAGCCCTAACCGGCCCGGCACCTGCTCCAGAGACTGCCTCTCTCCCTACTCCACCGGCTTCAGTCAGCAAAGGCACTACTCCAGCTGGAGCCCTCTCGGTTTACAAGAGGGGTCTGACTTCGGACCTTGTATCCCAGCTTGGTCCAAAGTAGCCCAGATGTGTTGCCCTTTAGAACATCCTGCAAAGACCATCCATTCACTCAGGCTTCTGGAGTGGGTGTTTGATGGAGGACGGGTATTTCTCTTGGTTACTGGGGAGTGTATTATTAACGAGGAGTGTTTCTTATCGAGCTGTCAAAAGTACCTGGAATAGGCACTTTTTCTCCTCTGTAGAATACAAAATCAGTCCGCGTATTCCTATGGAGCACAGCAGCTTCCTTGCAAACGGTGCAAGCCTACGTATGATTTTGCTGAACAGGAAGGGAAAAGATACACAGACGCACCCCTGTTTTTAACCTCGCAGGGGCTTGGGCGAGAAGATTTTCTCCTTGGAAATTAAGATCAGCTATCCACAGTTTAGCCCATTGCTCCTCTCTCTGGAGTCTCTATTCCATTCTATACCGAATTTATAACACTCCTGGGGTACTGACCACTCTGATCACAGGTCCAGAGGATCCCACTGCTCCTCTTTGTGTGTTGCACTTGTCAACAGGCTAAAGGAGACACATGGAATTGGGAGCTCTTTGGAACAGGGACCGTGGCTTTGCACGGCCCCTAGCCTGTGGTACTCTGCTCTGGACTGGGGCACTACAGTAAAAGCAGTACGGATTACTAAAAGGCAGACAGATCGAGGACAGGCGCCCATCAGCGGATATGCAGCAGAGCACAGGGTGGAGGGAGGCTGCAGAAGACAGCACCCTTGAGATGGGGCAGTGCACAGCCACAGGATAATGCAGAGGGGACATCAGAGCGCAGGTGATCATTCGAGATGGCCCAACCCAAGGGTTCCCTTCCAGCAAGGTGTGAATCCTTCCAGCCATCAGGCAAATTGTCAAAACAGGAAGCGCGTTGGGCTCCCTGATGTGCAGGGCATGACTCAATGGGATTATGTTTTTATCTCACTGCTGATGCCCAAACACCTGACCCTGGAGAAGGCAACTATTCCCAGAGGGACTTTTTAATCTGGATTTTTTTCCTCTGTTCAGAATCTGATTAAGCCTGTTGACGAGCTGGAATGTAAATCAGGCGCTTGGATCCCTCCGTCTGTGTCTCGTTTAACGTTTCAGATGCTTTTTTTGTATCACTCAAGCTCGGGAGGGAAATCTGAAGGCTGAGCCCACCTAACGAATCTGGTTTGTGGGCACCTGTTGGTGCACGTCAAGTCCTATCTAAATCTTTATTTTGCATCTCCACGAGGTCCTGCCAGTGGATATGGGGAGTTCTATAACACACCACCCTCAGTATAAAACTTGACTGTTCCTGCAATAGATTTTCTGCTTTTCCTACCTCTTCTTCCTGTCAAGGACTCTATGCTAACTGGGTGTTCCAAGCCAGTCTCAGTTGCTTCCTGGGGTATCCCAGATGGCTTTTATGTAACCGATAATGCCATTGGTTTTTTAAAACCAAGTGCCATGGGGATGGTGAACTCCAGCTCCCTGGTATCGTACATGCCATTTGGGACACGCCCATGTTTTGGAGAAAGAGATCCAATCAACAAGAACGCAAGTACTCCCTGGACCTGCCTGCCTGCTTTTCAACATGAAGCCGAACTGGGTGAATTCATCAACAATCCCCATTTACTGGCAGACTCAAAAAATTAGCCAGTCTCTCTTTGGGAGCCGGCTGCCTCACCAGAGCTCATATCCACCCAACTTAGAGCCCCTCCCAGCAGACAACACTTCCCCAGCCTCTCACTCTGTATATCCCCTATGGATTAAGTGAGACACCGCATAGGCTGACAGCACGTGTGTCTCTCTCTCTGTATGTTATGCAAGAGCTCAGAGAGCCAACAGCATGTGTGTTACTCCCTATGGATTACATAGGGGCTCTGTGAAAGCCAACGGGCAGAAAGCATGGCTGAGAGACACGCCAAGCATGTTCCGAGGCTCCTAAGCATCCAGATGAGGTTGGCACACTGATGGCTGTTTCATATTTAGGGATACGTTTACAAAGTCCCTTAATACTCTGGACCGCACCTTGAGAAGAGTTTAGATGCAAACCACTAGCCTCACTATAGACAGCCAGCCCTTGGGACCTGGGAAGCTCACAGCGCCCCGGATTGGGGAGCCCTATGAAAAAATATCAGCGTGAAGCTCCATAGCTGGCCTTCCCACAAATGTCAAGGCCAACTCTGGGCACAGGGACCTGAAAACGACGCACAACAATCTCTGACGTGTGAAGAGGCCTGAAAAATTGGTCTGCAAGCCCATGCAAAAGGCTAAGGCTGACTCTGTCCAAGTGAGAGTCACGAGAATGGCAAATAGAACTGTACACCTTTGGCAATTCCCGGAATGGCTAACTGGGCAGGGACCAGTCACCGGCTGCAGATTTCACTGGGGAAATTTGCAAAGGGAGAGGCGCAAACTTTCCCCCAAACCATCCCCAGCTGATGAAACCTTTGGAAATTTGGCGAGTGCGTGGCACACTTGCAATTATTATTATTATTTGCATGACAGTAGTGCCTAGAAGTCCTCGTCATAGACCAGGGCCTTGCTGCGCTAGGCCCTGTACAAACTCACAAAACTGCATACCCCAGTCACAACCTAGTCAGGCAGAATGACTTTGCCCATCACCATTACAGCTCCACATGGCAGATACTCCTCATGCTGGATACGGGCCATAAGCATGCAGAAAGTGACGCTAGCTGCAGCTGAAATGGGGCATCTGGCTGACCCCCAAGCAGAACAGAAGTTATCACATGCTGTCTATTGAGTGATCCGCACAGAGAAGGCTCCAGTTATCCTTGCCTGTGCTGTTGCAAGCAGTGGAAGGGAGGATGCCGCTCACAGCACAGTCCTGGGCTACACAATGCTGACAGCCTGAAGAAACTGGACCGCTTGCTCCAGCAAACCAATCCGTCATCCCAAACAGCAAAGAGATTAAAAAAAAAAATCTGTATGACACCCAGATTAAAAAAAAAAATCTGTATGACACCCAGACAGCTCCTGCCCCCGGTAAAATTAACATGCGCCAGTCGCAGCAGGACCCAGGAGGGGTGCTCTGAAAACAGGGCTCACAATCGATCCCACAGGAGGAAAGCAAGTCCCCTATCCAGAACACAGCCGAGGCTGCAGGAGCCATCGTCCAATTCTTACTCCTCGCTTGCGCCAGCCATTTGCTCCCCGTCACAGCGTGGCTGAAAATGCAAGTGTTGCCATTGTGCTCTGCGAGGGACGATGCTTTCGGCTATCTAGAGGCAGCACTTCTCCCCAGAACTGCCCCACAGGACCCAGGAAGGGACGAGCAACCTTTGCAGAGGTATAATCAGTGCCTGTCGCGGCACTCACCGGCTCCAAACGTGGGGCGCTGCTTCTCCCCAGAGCGGGCCTAGGACAGTCTTAGCACCAGCTGGGAATCCTGGGAGGCTGGAGCTGGGCTGGCCTCATTCACGCCCACTGGAAAAAGTCTGTTCTATTCTTGGCGTCTCCTCTACCATCCCCATCCCGTTCCCACCTCCGAGGGGGAAACTCAGTCAGTTCCTACCCCTCCCTGGCCAGCACGCTCACCCTAGCTCTCTCCCCCGGCCTCCACTCACCCATAGAGAGAGGCTGACCCACACCTGCTGGATCTGATCTTTACCACTGTCTCTCCTCTAGCATCCCACCCTAGTGTGGAGCCTGGTGGAAAGGAACTCGGCAATGCAGCAGTGCATCTCCCCACGGATTGGTGCATCTACTCAAGGCCCTGGGCCAAACTCGGGTGAGTCTAAGCTGGTGTAACTCACAGCTTCTTCCAGCTCCTCCAGGGTTTAAGTGACACCAGTTAGACTCCTGCCGACTCTGGCGCAGGGACTGCCTCTGAGTGTCTAGCTGCGCACACTGGAGTCCCTTGCTAACGTAGGCACCTGTTACTAGAGGGGCCTCTGAACTTAACTGGGAGTGTTCTAGTGCGGAAGATCCTGAATGTTGCGACCCAGCCTTGGAGATGACAACTCCCAGGAGGCCTTGGGGAAGAGAGACTTCCAGGGGATGCGAGGAGAGCATGCGGTGGGCTCCATTTTGGGGGAGGAGTGGAGACTGCTTGATGGAGCTCTGTCCATGCCAGGAGCTGCGGCTACACTGCTGCTAGGAAGCCAGAAGCTGCTGCTGCGAGCCTGCTGGGCCTTTGACCAAACAGGGAGCCTCAGAGCCTGTTGGTGGCTTCCCTGGAGCCAGAGCAGAGACTGTTGGTGGCTTCCCTGGAGCCAGAGCAGAGACTGTTGCTGTGCCCAGAGCTGACCGAGCGGGGCCTGCAGTGAAGGCAGTGGGAGTAACCACCACCTTTGTTTGGGAAAGTGCTTGCAAGACCACTCCGCCTCTTCTCCAAAGTGGTTGTTGACCTCTGGTTAAAACAACTCCAGTCTAACCCTAATCCCAAATTAGAGTTGTTCTGCCCCTTGTTGCCTTGGCTAGATGGATTCACTGGACCAACAAAGTGCTGTCCCCAGCTTCCAGCGGGCCCACACGAGCATCTAGAACTCTGAAACTCAGAAGCGTGCACACACTCAGGGGTGGGGTAAATGGGGGCAGCGTAAATTGGTTAATTGATTTATCGAACTGCCACCCGCTGATTTAAATTAGCGGTGACAATTCATCTCAGTCTGTTATAGCGTTTTCTTAAGTTGTTAAGGAAAGATGCGCTCACTCCAGTGTAAGTGTAAACTGTTTAGAATTGGGGTTTTTGATTTAGACCCATTGCAAAGATGAGCTCAGGTTCATTCCTGGAGGCTCCCCAAGCATGCACTTGAGAGTGTACAGGGCCAGCCAGGCGGAGCCATGGCCAGTTTTAATTTCCTTTACAAGTAAGAGGACTGCAGCAGAGGAGTGGATAGAGGATTCCCATCCAGCCATCACCACCCCAGGATACTCCAGATTTCATAGAATAGCAGGGTTGGAAGGGACGTCAGGAGGTCATCTAGTCCAACCCCCTGCTCAAAGCAGGACTAATCCCCAACTAAATCATCCCAGCCAGGGCTTTGTTAAGCCTGACCTTAAAAACCTCTAAGGAAGGAGATTCCACCACCTCCCTGGGTAACCCATTCCAGTGCTTCACCACCCTCCTAGTGAAAAGGTTTTTCCTAATATCCAACCTAAACCTCCCCCACTGCAACTTGAGACCATTGCTCCTTGTTCTGTCATCTGGTACCACTGAGAACAGTCTAGATCAATCCTCTTTGGAACCCCCTTGTGACGGGTTGGATCACAGAAACCCCCTTGGGACCTGTCACCCGATGTGCAAAGACTACTTCTATTTCTGTTTTCCCTGCCAGCTCGGTGGCTTCAGCTCCCTGTCTTGGTGAAGCCAGACACACCCGTCTGCTCCAGCACAGACTCAGGGCCTGAATTACCTGCCCCCAAAGCTGCAGGTTTACCTGAAAACAGCTCACAGAAATGTGCTTGCCTTTAGCACTCAGATGCCCAATTCCCAATGGGGTCTAAACCCAAATAAATCCGTTTTACCCTGTATAAAGCTTATACAGGGTAAACTCATAAATTGTTCGCCCTCTATAACACTGATAGAGAGATATGCACAGCTGTTTGCTCCCCCAGGTATTAATACATACTCTGAGTTAATTAATAAGTAGAAAGTGATTTTATTAAATACAGATAGTAGGATTTAAGTGATTCCAAGTAGTAACAGACAGAACAAAGTAAGTTACCCAGCAAAATAAAATAAAATGCGCAAATCTATGTCTAATCAAACTGAATACAGATAATCTCACCCTCAGAGATGCTTCAGTAAGTTTTTTCTCAGACTGGACACCTTCCAGGCCTGGGCACAATTCTTTCCCCTGGTACAGCTCTTGTTCCAGCTCAGGTGATAGCTAGGGGATTCTTCATGATGGCTCCTCTCCCCCTCTGTTCTCTTCCACCCCTTTATATATCTTTTGCATAAGGCGGGAATCCTTTGTCCCTCTGGGTTCCCCCACCCCTCACTGGAAAAGCACCAGGTTAAAGATGGATTCCAGTTCAGGTGACATGATCACATGTCACTGCAAGGCTTCATTACTCACTTGCCAGCACACACATATACAGGAAGATCACAGGTAAATACAGCCATCTGCAGACAATGGCTCTGGTTAATGGGAGTCATCAAGATTCCAAACCACCATTAATGGCCCACACTTTGCATAATTACAATAGGCCCTCAGAGTTATATTTTATATTTCTAGTTTTAGATACAAGAGTGGTACATTTATACAAATAGGATGATCACTCTGTAGATTATAAGCTTTGTAATGATACCTTACAAGAGACCTTTTGCATGAAGCATATTCCAATTGCATTATATTCACTTATTATCATGTTTTTACAAAATCATATAGACTGCACAACGTCACACCCCTCTTTCAGGTAGTTGAAAGCAGCTATCAAATCCCCCCTCATTCTTCTCTTCTGCAGACTAAACAATCCCAGTTCCCTCAGCCTCTCCTCATAAATCATGTGCTCCAGACCCCTAATCATTTTTGTTGCCCTTCGCTGGACTCTTTCCAATTTTTTTCACATCCTTCTCGTAGTGTGGGGCCCAAAACTGGACACAGTACTCCAGATGAGGCCTCACCAATGCCAAATAGAGGGGAACTATCACGTCCCTCGATCTGCTAGCAATGCCCCTTCTTATACAGCCCAAAATGCCATTAACCTTCTTGGCAACAAGGGCACACCGTTGACTCATATCCAGCTTCTCGTCCACTGTAACCCCTAGGTCCTTTTCTGCAGAACTGCTGCCTAGCCATTCGGTCCCTAGTCTGTAGCAGTGTATGGGATTCTTCCTTCCTAGGTGCAGGACTCTGCACTTGTCCTTGTTGAACCTCATCAGATTTCTTTCGGCCCAATGCTCTAATTTATCTAGGTCCCTCCGTATCCTATCCCTACCTTCCAGCATGTCTACCACTCCTCCCAGTTTAGTGTCATCTGCAAATTTGCTGAGGGTGCAGTCCACACCATCCTCCAGATTATTAATGAAGATATTGAACAAAACCAGCCCCAGGACCGACCCTTGGGGCACTCCGCTTGATACTGGCTGCTAACTAGACACAGAGCCATTGCTCACTACCCGTTGAGCCCGATGATCTAGCCAGGTTTCTATCCAGCTTATAGTCCATTCATCCAGCCCATACGTCTTTAACTTGCTAGCAAGAATACCGTGGGAGACCGTATCAAAAGCTTTGCTAAAGTCAAGGAATAACACGTCCACTGCTTTCCCCTCATCCACAGAGCCAGTTATCTCGTCATAGAGGGCAATTAGGTTAGTCAGGCATGAATCCATGCTGACTGTTCCTGATCACTTTCCTGTCCTCTAAGTGCTTCAGAATTGATTCCTTGAGGACCGGCTCCATGATTTTTCCAGAGACTGAGGTGAGGCTGACTGGCCTGTAGTTCCCTGGATCCTCCTCCTTCCCTTTTTTAAAGATGGGCACTACATTTGCCTTTTCCCCGTCATCCGGGACCTCCCCCGATCGCCACGAGTTTTCAAAGATAATAGCCAATGGCTCTGCAATCACATCAGCCAACTCCTTTAGCACCCTCGGATGCAGCGCATCCGGCCCCATGGACTTGTGCTCGTCCAGCTTTTCTAAATAGTCCTGAACCACTTCTTTCTCCACAGAGGGCTGGCACTTTACTGTTGACAACATCAGGCGCCCGGGCATACAGGTAAGCGTTGCCTGCTCCCCAGTTACCCAGGGAGGAAAAGGCGGGTTATATTAATGTGTATCATCCTCATATACAGATCACCTCCAAATCTGACCCACTGAGGATGCGAGAAGGTGGAAATCAGAATAGGGTGGGGGCTACTTTACCATGTACCGATTTACACCTTCCAGTTAGTCCCTTTACTTGCTGCACTCCTGTTCTGGCCCCTCGGCAGGCGAGTTACACCCATTGAGACTCCCTGAGGCTGAGATTCAGGGGGCCAAATTCAGAGGGGGGCAGGTAAGGTGATCATAAGGGGATGGAAGGCTAGGGGTGTCTACGTTAGCGTAACGTACGTGACTTCACTGGAGCCAGATTCCACTGTGAACTTGGCCTTTTGCGCCCATCTCGTGGACTGACTCTTGGGAATAGCGATAAGGTGGTCAAGTTGTTTTCCTTTCTTTTCCCCTTTCTTTGAGGGTAGAGTTAAGAGTAACCGAGTAACACGGTAGAGAACCGTGTGCCAGATCTTGTTCTGACTGTAGACCTCAGCTCATGCATAGAAGGCTGGACTATCATAAGCTTTCCAGTATAAGCAGGGATTAGAAAGTGAAACAGGGAGGCCTAATAGTGGCTCAAATTAAGAATGATTATAAACAGAGCTTGGAAACTAACCAAAAGGGCCCAAGGAGACCTGCCTGGGAGGGGACCCCCAGAAAAAGGCAGCTCCGGACATTTCAAATCTTCATGGCTCGTATTAGAACCCAAAGTGTAGGTAAGTATAACTAGGCAGACAGAGCCGCGAGCCCCAAGGACCTGCTCCATGGTTCATTGTTTTCCTCTCCGCCCAATGAGGATAATCATAGAATCATAGAATATCAGGGTTGGAAGGGACCTCAGGAGGTCATCTAGTCCAACCCCCTGCTCAAAGCAGGACCTAATCCCAACTAAATCATCCCAGCCAGGGCTTTGTCAAGCCTGACCTTAAAAACCACTAAGGAAGGAGATTCCACCACCTCCCTAGGTAACCCATTCCAGTGCTTCACCACCCTCCTAGTGAAAAAGTTTTTCCTAATATCCAATCTAAACCTCCCCCACTGCAACTTGAGACCATTAACTCCTTGTTCTGTCATCTGGTACCACTGTGAACAGTCTAGATCCATCCTCTTTGGAACCCCCTTTCAGGTAGTTGAAAGCAGCTATCAAATCCCCCCTCATTCTTCTCTTCTGCAGACTAAACAATCCCAGTTCCCTCAGCCTCTCCTCATAACTCATGTGCTCCAGCCCCCTAATCATTTTTGTTGCCCTCCGCTGGACTCTTTCCAATTTTTCCACATCCTTCTTGTAGTGTGGGGCCCAAAACTGGACACAGTACTCCAGGTGAGGCCTCACCAATGTCGAATAGAGGGGAACGATCACGTCCCTCGATCTGCTGGCAATGCCCCTACTTATACAGCCCAAAATGCCGTTAGCCTTCTTGGCAACAAGGGCACACTGTTGACTCATATCCAGCTTCTCGTCCACCGTAACCCCTAGGTCCTTTTCTGCAGAACTGCTGCCTAGCCACTCGGTCCCTAGTCTGTAACAGTGCATGGGATTCTTCCGTCCTAAGTGCAGGACTCTGCACTTGTCCTTGTTGAACCTCATCAGGTTTCTTTTGGCCCAATCCTCTAATTTGTCTAGGTCCCTCTGTATCCTATCCCTACCCTCCAGCGTATCTACCACTCCTCCCAGTTTAGTGTCATCTGCAAATTTGCTGAGAGTGCAGTCCACGCCATCCTCCAGATCATTAATGAAGATATTGAACAAAACCGGCCCCAGGACCGACCCTTGGGGCACTCCACTTGAAACCGGCTGCCAACTAGACATGGAGCCGTTGATCACTACCCGTTGAGCCCGACGATCTAGCCAGCTTTCTATCCACCTTATAGTCCATTCATCCAGCCCATACTTCTTTAACTTGCCGGCAAGAATACTGTGGGAGACCGTATCAAAAGCTTTGCTAAAGTCAAGGAATAACACATCCACTGCTTTCCCCTCATCCACAGACCCAGTTATCTCCTCATAGAAGGCAATTAGGTTAGTCAGGCATGACTTGCCCTTGGTGAATCCATGCTGACTGTTCCTGATCACTTTCCTCTCCTCTAAGTGCTTCAGAATTGATTCCTTGAGGACCTGCTCCATGATTTTTCCAGGGACTGAGGTGAGGCTGACTGGCCTGTAGTTCCCCGGATCCTCCTTCTTCCCTTTTTTAAAGATGGGCACTACATTAGCCTTTTTCCAGTCATCCGGGACCTCCCCCGATCGCCATGAGTTTTCAAAGATAATGGCCAATGGCTCTGCAATCACATCCGCCAACTCCTTTAGCACCCTCGGATGCAGCGCATCCGGCCCCATGGACTTGTGCTCGTCCAGTTTTTCTAAATAGTCCCGAACCACTTCTTTCTCCACAGAGGGCTGGTCACCTTCTCCCCATACTGTGCTGCCCAGTGCAGCAGTCTGGGAGCTGACCTTGTTCGTGAAGACAGAGGCAAAAAAAGCATTGAGTACATTAGCTTTTTCCACATCCTCGGTCACTAGGTTGCCTCCCTCATTCAGTAAGGGGCCCACACTTTCCTTGACTTTCTTCTTGTTGCTAACATACCTGAAGAAACCCTTCTTGTTACTCTTAACATCTCTTGCTAGCTGCAACTCCAAGTGTGATTTGGCCTTCCTGATTTCACTCCTGCATGCCTGAGCAATATTTTTATACTCCTCCCTGGTCATTTGTCCAATCTTCCACTTCTTGTAAGCTTCTTTTTTGCGTTTAAGATCAGCAAGGATTTCACTGTTTAGCCAAGCTGGTCGCCTGCCATATTTACTATTCTTTCTACACATCGGGATGGTTTTTTCCTGCAACCTCAATAAGGATTCTTTAAAATACAGCCAGCTCTCCTGGACTCCTTTCCCCCTCATGTTATTCTCCCAGGGGATCCTGCCCATCAGTTCCCTGAGGGAGTCAAAGTCTGCTTTTCTGAAGTCCAGGGTCCGTATTCTGCTGCTTTCCTTTCTTCCTTGTGTCAGGATCCTGAACTCGACCATCTCATGGTCACTGCCTCCCAGGTTCCCATCCACTTTTGCTTCCCCTACTAATTCTTCCCGGTTTGTGAGCAGCAGGTCTAGAAGAGCTCTGCCCCTAGTTGGTTCCTCCAGCACTTGCACCAGGAAATTGTCCCCTACACTTTCCAAAAACTTCCTGGATTGTCTGTGCACCGCTGTATTGCTCTCCCAGCAGATATCAGGGTGATTAAAGTCTCCCATGAGAACCAGGGCCTGCGATCTAGTAACTTGTGCTAGTTGCCGGAAGAAAGCCTCGTCCACCTCATCCCCCTGGTCTGGTGGTCTATAGCAGACTCCCACCACGACATCACCCTTGTTGTTCACACTTCTAAACTTAATCCAGAGACTCTCAGGTTTTTCTGCAGTTTCATACCAGAGCTCTGAGCAGTCATACTCCTCTCTTACATACAATGCAACTCCCCCACCTTTTCTGCCCTGCCTGTCCTTCCTGAACAGTTTATATCCATCCATGACAGTACTCCAGTCATGTGAGTTATCCCACCAAGTCTCTGTTATTCCAATGACATCATAGTTCCTTGACTGTGCCAGGACTTCCAGTTCTCCCTGCTTGTTTCCCAGGCTTCTGTGAAGTGCTTTGAGATCCACTGATGAAAAGTGTGATAGAAAAGCTAGGGATTCTTCCCTGGCCTCACAGAACTGGTATTACCTCCATATATGGCACTGGTGAGACCAGTACGGGAACACTGTGCCCAGGTCTGGTGTCCACACTTCCAAAAAAGATGTTGAAAAAATGGAAAGTGTGCAAGAAAAGAGCTACAGAATGATCCGAGGGCTGGAAAACCCGTGAGAGACCCACGGCGCTCAATCCTTTAGACTAGCGGGACTAAGAGGCAACTTAAGCACAAGATCATGGACGATGAAGCTAAACGAAGACTGGAAATAAAGGGCACATTTTTACCTCTGAGGATAACTACCTAGGGCTGTCAATTAATCACAGTTAACTCATGCGATTAACTCAAAAAAATGAATCGCGATTTGTAACAGGGTGCTGGCTAGGAGAAACAAGCCAGGCCCCTGTTAGCCCTGTTCCAGAGGAAGAAGGGTATTAGTTGGGCTGGCTGAGGGGCCACACCCTAATTACCAGAGCGGATCCACCTGCAGGCCTGGGTAGCCAGCCTGCCCTATAAAGCTGGCTAAGAGACAGGAAGCAGGGGGAGACAGGAAAGGGAGGAGCGTGGGCTGTAGATCTCTGCTGGCTGGGAAGCTAGTAGTCTCCAAGAGTGTTGGTCTCTGTAAATACTTGTAAATAGTAGGTGGTGGGAACGGACACAAACAATTAAAGGACACGGGTGCTGCACTTCAGTTGGTCTCTGACTGCGTTTGTGGAGGGGCCGGGAGCAGGAACTGCTACACGATTAAAAACATTTATCACGATTAATCGCACTTTTAATCGTACCATTAAACAAAAGAATACCAATTGACATTTATTAAATATTTGTGGATGTTATTCTACATTTTGAAATATATTGATTTCCAATTACAACACAGAATACAAAGTGTACAGTGCTCACTTTCTATCATTTTTTATTACAAATATTTGCACTGTAAAAATGAAATGAAAGAAATAATAATTTTCAATTCACCTCATACAAGTACTGTAGTGCAATCTCTTTATCATGAAAGTGCAAATTACAAATGTAGATTTTTTTTTGTTACATAACTGCACTCAAAACAAAACAATGTAAAACTTTAGAGCCTACAAGTCCATTCAGTCCTACTTCTGAGCCAATCGCTCAGACAAACAAGTTTGTTTACATTTATGGGAGATGATGTTGCCCACTTCTTATTTACAATGTCACCTGAAAGTGAGACCAGACATTCGCATGGCACTTTTGTAGCCAGCATTGCAAGGTATTTACGTGCGAGATATAAAAATGTTATTAAACCTAATGTTAAAAAATTATATAATACATAGGTTGGGAAAAGAGTGTCTGTATATCTGGGTATGATGTTTAGATTATCCACAAATACAAAGTTTGTTTTTAAAGTCATACGATACATAGAGTACATAATCAGCAATAACCCAAATTTAAGTGAATAGATTTAACAATACAGTTTAGATATTAGAATCCGAATACTCGGGTACATCACTCATCAAAAGTTGTACAGAGATTTGATTGTGGAAAACAAAATATATCAATGAGTGGAGATTGTCCCTCAGTAATTGTTAGGTAGGTTGTCCATTTAGAAAATACAATCCACGAGGACAGTATTTGTTACTTTCCTGACCGCGCTTCTCATCGGCACTTCAGCTCCTGGTATTGCCAATGTCCGGTGATGTGTTCTATGTAGATTTCCCTCGACCACCTGATGGCATCCGACACCATGAGTTGCCGCATCAGCCGAGCATAGCGTTGACCGATTCCACATTCTCTCAGCACTCAGTCGTTACTGGGGTCCCATGCGCCTAAGACTCTGACGATCAGTGCATGTGTCTGGACTTGGTAACCCTTAGCTCTCAAGGTTTTGGCCAGAGGGGCATATTTCTCTACCTTTCGAGCTCGGGCATCGTGGAAGGCCGGGATCCGTTCTCGAAGGGCACTGTGACAGCCACCATGATGATCTTCTTCCGGTCCTTGTTGGTGATGACGATGTCCGGTCGCAGTTGGCTGTCAGTTCCAGGGATGGCAGAGTTCATGGCAACCTTCCCCATGGGTGGTGGGATGGCTCTGGCCAGGCGATCTTGGATGGCGTTATGTCGCAGCTGTCAGGCTCTGGAATGGGGCTTGCAGCTACACAGGACATGGGGTAGCGTCTCGTTGGCGGAGCCGCACTTCCTGCATCACTTGTCCCGATTCCCGTGGTGGACAGCTCAGTTCAGCGGCACGCAGTTGAGCCGGGCCCTGTGGATGAACCTCTAGTTGGCAAATCGAGTGAAGCTTCCCCTGGGGAGGAAGTGGTTGCTGGCTTCCCACTTGCAAGTCACCTCAAACGCCTTGCCCTGGTCCGGCTTCTATTTCAGGTTTTCCACGTATTGGCAGCGTTCAAGGTCCTCTCCAGCATGGTTCTAGCTCTCGGAGTGATGATAGTGTGATCTGTATTCTTCACCTGTGGCACCAGGACTCCCAGCTCCCGCTGTTCCTCGCACCATGCTAAACATTCATATGCCCCTTCCTGCTTCAACCACCATTCAGACATGCTTCCATGCTGATGATGCTGGTTAAAAAAAATGTGCTAATTAAATTTGTGACTGAACTCCTTAGGGGAAATTGCATGTCTCCTGCTGTTTTACCTGCATTCTGCCATATATTTCATGTGGTAGCAGTCTCGGATGATGACCCAGCACATGATGTTCATTTTAAGAACACTTTCATTGCAGATTTGACAAAACGCAAAGAAGGCACCAATGTGAGATTTCTAAAGATAGCTACGGCACTCGACCCAAGGTTTAAGAATCTGAAGTGCCTTTCAAAATCTGACAGGGAGGAGGTGTGGAACATGCTTTCAGAAGAGTTAAAAGAGCAACACTCCAATGCGGAAACTATAGAACCCGAACCACCAAAAAAGAAAAATCTACCTTGTGCTAGTGGCATCTGACTCAGATAATGAAATTGAATGTGCATCGGTCCACACTGCTTTGGATCGTTATCGAGCAGAACCTGTCATCGGCATGGACGCATGTCCTCTGGAATGGTGGTTGAAGCATGAAGGGACATATGAATCTTTAGCACATCTGGCACATAAATATCTTGTGATGCAGGCTACAACAGTACCGTGAGAACACCTGTTCTCACTTTCAGGTGACATTGTAAACAAGAAGCAGGCAGCATTATCTCCTGCAAATGTAAACAAACTTGTTTAAGCAATTGGCTGAACAAGAAGTAGACTTGAGTGGACTTGTAGGCTCTAAAGTTTTACATTGTTTTATTTTTGAGTGGAGTTATTTTTTTGTACATAATTCTACATTTGTAAGTTCAACTTTCATAATAAAGAGATTGCACTACAGGACTTGTATGTGGTGAATTGAAAAATATTATTTCTTTTGTTTTTTACAGTGCAAATATTTGTAATAAAAAATAGTAATAGAAAGTAAGCACTGTACACTTTGTATTCTGTGTTGTAATTGAAATCAATATATTTGAAAATATCCAAAACTATTTAAATAAATGGTATTCTATTTTTAACAGTACAATGAATCGCGATTAATTTTTTTAATTGTGCAATTAATCGCGATTAATTTTTTAAATCACTTGACAGCCCTATAACTAATCCTTGGAAAAACCTTACAAGAGATGTGCTGGATTCGTTGTCACTTGACGTTTATAAATCAAGATTGAACATCTCTTTTCTACATCTCCAGCTCGGCCACAAGCTCTAGGATGGATGCAGGAATCCCGGGTGAAGTTCTCTGTCCAGTGATCTGCAGGACGCATGCATGGTCCCTTCTGGCCTTAAAGTCTATGACATTATGAAACTGGTGC
Organism: Platysternon megacephalum; assembly: GCA_003942145.1. NCBI lineage: Eukaryota > Metazoa > Chordata > Testudines > Platysternidae > Platysternon > Platysternon megacephalum. The sequence continues at coordinate 415,449 of QXTE01000261.1, read as the reverse complement.
AACCTGTGCTGCTACACCTAATTTGGTTTCCACCTGGTTCTCAGCACTGTAGTTTAACTCAATTCCTTACTGAGTTACACTGTATCACTATAAGCTCTGTTTAAATCTAATTAACAGTGTTCACAAAGGGGTTTCGCACCGGTTTAAATTGCTTTTTAAACCAATGTACAGTCAAACTGGAGCAGGTACAGAGACTGGCTGCTAGGGATGGAGAGCCTGTTTGATGAAAGGAGATGGCAAGAGGAAGGCTTGGGGGGACCCAATTGCTCTCTATAAATATATGGGGGGGAAGGGGGCAAACACCAGCAAGGCAGAAGCACGACTGAAGCTAACGGAGAGCGTTGGCACCAGAACAAATGGGGATAAACTGGCCACAAATACATTTAAGCTGGAAATTAGAAGAGGATTTCTAACTGGGGAGGTTCTGGAACTGCCTCCCAATATGAGTCGTGGGGGCAAACACATAACTGGGTATAAGGTGGAGCTTGATGCATTGATGAACTGGCTGATATGATGGGATTGCCTGAAGGGTCCCTTCCAGCCGTATGGCCTTAACTTTTAATCTAGACAAGAACATTAAGAAAGCCAAGTGAAAGTACTCCCAAGTCAGGGAATACCAAAGTTAAGGCTGCCTGCACAACCCTAACTCTGCCCCTTTGGGCATACGCTTTGTGATATAGCTACATCTCGAGATGCTGTAAATCAGTGTAGCTCTGCTGAAGCCAATGCTGAGCCTCTGGCCCAATAATCCTTAGCTACACAAGCATGTTCCATCGTTCCCACAGGTCCCTTGCCCCATTCAGTGGTTTGCAGTGGCTGAATTAGCCAGAGCTCTCGCAGATATGGGCCTTGTTTTTGGCCCAGCTCGGTCTCAGTTTGAGTCTGCAATAAATCCAGATTTACACCAACGTAGCTAAGAGAGAATCTGGGCCCGCCGCGGACAGGCTGGGTGGTGTGTAATGAACGAAGCAGGAGCCCACTGAACACGGGTTAAGTCTTGGTTTGCAGCATATCAACTTATCTGCTTTTCTATACTACCCTTCCCACCCGCTTGCCCAATCACCCTGGGACCAGAGTCCCAGGGGAGAGGGAAATGCTCCTTAGCTCTAACTGAGCAATGGATGGATACGAGCGAAGGATCTTCTCACGCCAGCCCATTTCTCTGTATTCCCTGTAACGGCAGCCCAGGGTGTGTCACCCATCCTACAGTAACTGACAGTGACGCAAAGGCCCTTGTCCGTCACGGACACCCGGGCAAAGCGCACCCATTCGGATTCCCACCCGCACTGCACAGGTGTCAGTAACAAGGTGCAGGGCAGGGGGAGCATCAGGCCCCCTGGCTCCAGTTCTCTAGCCAGTACCTCAGACATTCCAGCATGGACCCGCCTTAACAGAGAGATCGTCTGGTGGACACTTCCCACCCGCGATCCCGTTCTCCAGCTGGCCGCACCCCCCGGGCAATCTCAGCAGATGATGGCTGAGGGAAGAGATATTAGGGAAGCCCCGGGGTTTTAGTTCAGTGCCTCCAAAGCAATATGTGTGTTGTCCTGTTTGAATAAAGTTAATTTAATTCCCCTCTTATCTGTGCTACTCCCTTTGTTCCCCGGCTCCTGTGCATGTTGGGGATTTGTCTTGCTTTGAGCGGGGGTTGGACTAGATGACCTCCTGAGGTTCCTTCCAACCCTGATAGTCTATGATTCTAGAAGCTTCTATGGTTCCCTTCCCCCTGCACATGCTGCCCTCCTGCCTGGTCCTTCTCATCCTTACTCCAGCTGCCAGGTCTCCTGTCCCTGACATTCCTCTCTCATTTGGCAGCCCAGCCCACTGGTGGCTGGGGCAACTCCAGCCCCGCTAGTGGTTCCATTCCTGTTACTTACTATCTCCAATCTCGTCTCTTCTCCTCCCTCTCAAAGGGGGCAGCAGCCTCTAGTGGACTGGCAGCTCTGTCTTATTCCAGCTGCTTTTACCACTCTCCCAAGATCTTTCTTTGCAAGGAGCATTCTCCATGGACCAGCAGTAAGGGCTCTGCACGTCACAGCTTGTCCTGTCCCTCTGCGATGGAATCGAACCTTAGCCGGTGTGGAAAGATGGGCCTGCAGCTCCTCAGAGTGCTCTGGGCCCCTGGTCTGAGGGTTTGCTGATGTCAGGGGTGGATTTAAAGTGCCGAAACTGCTAGTCATTCCTGAGAACACAGGAGAGGCCCTCGGGAAAGGATACAACTTGCAATGCTAAGACACAAAATTTAGGAAGGCATCCATTAGACAGGAGCCATCTTCTCTGTCTCCAAGCGTCGCCTGCAGCACGAAGGAGAACGTGGCACAGTGTTTCTGAAGCAAAGCTAAAATCCGTCATCCCTCCGTGGCAGGAGCGCTTTGACTCGAGTACCGCAATGGAACTCTAGGAATAAATTGGATCCATCTGCGTGATTAATCTAATTTCAGGCCCCTAATTGGAATGATTGTTTCTGACAGGCCTGCATTGCAAAGAGAAGGAGAGGCAGGAAGACTGTTTATTCTGGGAAATCAGCGCTATTGACTTGGCATTATATGGGGGAATGGAACATTTAGAAAAGGAATCTGTCCAAAGCCATCTGTACCGTGGCTTTGAAACTTCTATTCAGTTCTAAGCCTCAGACAGCCTCTAAGGCATTCTCATTCTTCCACTGGAGCCCTGCAGGTCTGGGGCAGTATATTCTCCCATCGCCTTATGAGGTTCAAAGAGGAGCCAATCTCGAACAAAAGAAAGGTTTGGCTCTGGTGCTTTTCATCACTTCAGTCTAACACCCAGGCCCAGGAACACAGCAGAATAAATGTTAAGAGAAAACTAAACACATCTAGGGGATAACGCAACCCCGAGCAATACGTGGCATGGAATTACCAGACAAGCCAGGGACTTGGGTTCTCTTCCTGGCTCTGCCACTGACCAGCTGGGTGACCACGGGCAGGTCATGGCCCTCTAATGTGCCTCAGTTTCCCCTCCTACCCACTGTGTGCCTTGCATAGACACACAGCTATATAGGGCAGGGACTGTCTCTTACTCTGCCTAGCACAATGGGGCCCTGATAATATAATATATGGAGATATACCTATCTCATAGAGCTGGAAGGGACCCTGAAAAGTCATCAAGTCCAGCCCCCTGCCTTCACTAGCAGGACCAATTTTGCCCCAGATCCCTAAGTGGCCCCCTCAAGGATTGAACTCACAACCCTGGGTTTAGCAGGCCAATGCTCAAACCACTGAGCTATCCCTCCCCCCTCCCACCTGGGTGATCTCACCTGGCACTGCGGTAATACAACAGGAGTACTAACAGCGATGGATGAAGGGAATGTGGTAGACGCATAAGAGGATATATTGCCAAAGGGGCTCTGTTCGTGCCCAGAACACTCACCTATGAGCCTGCTCTCTGCAGAGATACAGGACTTAGTCCCTGCCACCTGTTCAGAAAACATGACAGGTGAGGGTTGTAATGCTCAAGTGAGCAGCGGAGGACGTGTGCCAGTCCATCTCCTGGGCTGGAAGGGGCCCCGAGTCTGCACCATCCCGCAGGGCTAGATTTGCACCGCTGGGTCCTGCTGCTGCCATGCTCAGAAGAGAGAACCACTGGTGTGAGGTGCTGCCACGCCCTGCAGCCCCTGATCCCCACGTGGCTCCTCCCTCGGGGTGGATGGCATTGTTCTCTGTGGGAGCCCCTTCGCTGCCGGGCGGGACCCAGGGTCCTGGCCTCTGGGGAGCTGCTGTTGACCGAGCAAGCCCTCCTCATGCCCCTGGGTGGATCGTCGGCCGTGGGGCGTGAACCTGGGACCAACCTGTGGCTCTTAAAAGCACAAGCCCCTCTTGCCTGAGATGGACCCAGCTCTGTCAGCCAAGGCTGCAGCAGGAGCCTCAACCTCTGTAGGTGGCCCAGCCACCATAGGGGTGGAGGACCGAGGGAGCCGGATTACACTCACATGGCCGAGATGGCAGAACAGGGCACTGGATAACTCCTCTCCCGAGCTGTTCCACACGGACCCTGTCCCTCAGGCCCCTCGCTGCCCCAGAGGTCTGGCTGCTGGCAGAGGCAGGGCTGTGCTTGCTCTCCCCGCTGGCACGGGGCGTAGAACTGACCCTGGGAGCAGGGCTGCCCCCGTCCAGGCTTCCCCCAGAATCGAGCCTTTGCTGAGGTCGCTGTCCGGGGACATCTGCCAGGGTGCTCAGCTGGGCTCAGCAGCATCCTGGACATCCCAGTTCCTTGTACGTCACAGGAGGCAGTCCCACCTGGGAGAGAAGGCGGCCCACTGGGGGTAGGGTTGTCAACTTTCTAATCGCACAAAACCGAACACCCTAGCCCTGCCCCTTCCCAGAGCCATGCCCCCGCTCACTACATTCCCCCTCCCTCAGTGGCTCGCTCTCCCCCACCCTCACTCACTTTCACTGGGCTGGGGCAGGGGGTTGGGGTGTGGGCTCTAACTGAGGGTGCAGGCTCCAGGGGGGCCAGAAATGAGGGTTTCAAGTGGAGGGGGGCGCCGGACTGGGGGAGGGAGTTAGGGTGCGGGAGGGGGTGAGGACTCTGTCTCAGGGTGCAATGGGGCTGGGGATGAGGGGTTTGGGGTGCAGGAGGGGGCTCCAGGCTGGGGGCTGAGGGATTTGGAGTGCGGGAGGGAGCTGCAGGTTGAGGCAGGGGGTTGGGGTGCAGGAGGGGGGTGAGGTCTCCGGCTGGAGGTGCAGGCTCTGGGGTGGGGCTGTGAATGAGGGGTTTAGGGTGAAGGAGGAGGCTCTGGGCTTAGGCAGGGGGTTGGGGCGTTCCAGTCAAAAACCGGACACCTGGCAACCCTAACTGGTGGGCGAAGAGGGGGGCAGCTCTCTGTGAGCCATCAGTTCACTGGGGTCCCAGATAGCTGGCTTCCCTGCCCACGGGGATCCCCAGTCAGAGCTTCCCCACAATACTCAGCTGAGTGGGGCCAGCTGAGGCTCAGGCCTGCTATGGGTTGTTCACTGAAAATGGGCTAAAGGGACTGGAGGCTCAGGCCCAGATCCCTGAAAGGATTTAGGCATTTAACACCCACTGAAATCAATTGGGAGTTAATGAGATTTAGGCACCTGAGGATCTGGGCCTCAGTACTTTGCTTGCTTGCTCCTAATTCTAAGAGACCTAGATCAACGGGAGCCTGCGGCAGACAGAACGCCCTGCGCTCAGAGCCAGTTTCAACCCTTTTGTACAGGAGACAGGCTGGCTCCTTCTGCTGGCTGGTAGGAACTGAAAACCAGGGGGCTAGACTGAGAGACAAGATCAAAGAGACGCTGCCGCTGGTGTAGCATTGCCTGTCTCTCACTATACAGGAGAACCTCGGCGTTATCAACACCAGAGTTACAAACTGACCAGTCAACACACACCTCATTTGGAACCGGAAGTGTGCAATCAGGCAGCAGCAGAGACAAAAAAACCAAAACAAATACAGTACAGTACTGTGTCAAACGTAAACTACTAAAAATATAAAGGGAAATTTAAAAAAAAAGGTTTGACAAGGTAAGAAAACTGTTTCTTTGCTTGTCTCATTTAAATTAAGATGGTTAAAAGCAGCATTTTTCTTCTGCACAGTAAAGTTTCAAAGCTGCATTAAGTCAGTGTTCAGTTGTAAACTTGTGAAAGAACAACCGTAAAGTTTTGTTCAGAGTTAGGAACAACCTCCAGTCCCGAGGTGTCCGTAACTCTGAGGTTCCACTGTCGGTGTTTTTCCTCCAAACCCCAACTCCTGAAGGCAGGTGAGAACCCGAGTGTCTCATCTTGCATTCTTCCTAGTCCTGGTTGCAGAGAAAAGCTTGAAAATATGACCTCAGCGCACCCTGAAGGCTCACAAACCAGACGGCAAAGAAAAAGATCAACAGTGATTTTTTTAAGCCAATCTCATGATGGGTGGGGCCTGACTCGTGATTTTTGAATGCTTGGGGTTGGTGATGCTACTACTGAGCAGCTACATGAAAACTAGAGAGGAAGTGAGGAAGCGAGAAGAGATTGGCTATGGATTCACACGGCCTATAGGAATAGGGAGTATTTTAAACTTTCCAAAGTTCCCCTGCTCAGGTGCGACTCGGACACTGAAATAACGCGCACCTATCCCTTTGCTAGAATTCTCTCCTCGTTTCTAGGACTACAGAGGGAATCACCGTTTCTGCTGAGCCTCTCCAGCAATGAGAGACGCTCAGCCAGTCGCAGAAGCAGAAGAAAGACCACGCGACTTCAACCACGTAATGAAACCCTGCTTGAAATGACCCCGAGTGGCATCCCAGAAACGCACACCATCGCCAGAACAAATTTCATACCCAACATCAAAACTTCTCCCGATGTCATTTTTAAAAACAAACGAACAAGAAACGCTGCATTTTCACATGAGCCCACACACCTTAAAAGAGGAGATTTCAAGCAACTTCAAGCACTTGCACGGAATCACAGAAATGTGGGGCTGGATGGCACCTCGGGAGGTCATCAAGTCCAGCCCCTTGCGCTGAGGCAGGACCAAGTAAACCTGGACTGTCCCTGACAGGTGTGTGTCCAACCTGCTCTTAAAAACCTCCAGTGACGGGGATTCCACAGCCTCCCTTGGGAGCCTGCTCCAGAGCTTAACTCCCCTTACAGTTAGACAGTTCTCCCTAATATCTAACCTCACGCTCTCTGGCTGCAGTTTAAGCCCGTTCCTTTTGTCCGATCCTCAGGAGACATGGAGAACAATTGATCCCCGTCCTCTTTCTAACAGCCCTTAACATATTTGGAGACTATCAGCTCCCCCCTCAGTCTTCTTTTCTCAGCACTGCACAGTTTTTTTAACCTTTCCCTGTAGCCGTAGGTCAGGTTTTCTAAACCTTTTGTCAATTTTGTTGCTCTCCTCTGGACTCCCTCCAACCCGTCTACATCTTCCCTACCGTGTGGAATCCAGCACTGGACACAGGACTCCAGCCTCCAAGCCGAGCAGGACAATGACCTCCTGTGTCTTACACAGGACACTGTTTTCAACCAAGTTTTCACCCAGCCCTAATGAAACGTTTTAAATCGAGGACGAGGTGCACCAGGGGCCCCATCTGATACTGGAAATCTACTGTAAAACACCTGCAGATTGGGGCTTTGGCTGATCAGGATTATTTATCGTTTGTATCGCAACAGCCCCTAGGAGCCCAGTCATGGACCGGGGCCTCGCTGTGCTAGGGGCAGTACAGGCACAGAACAAAACGACAGGCGATGCAGTTTTTTCACCTTGGCCTTCAATTCCCACAAAAAGACCTGACTCTGGGCTGCCCGCAGGAGCATAGTCCACTTCCAGATGGCAGATCTGCCCCTGGGAATAAACTTTAGACCCAGCAACGAAGCACAAACAGGGCCCAGGTGCAGCACTAGAGCTAGCTGGGGGAGCAGGCTCAGCTCAGGCACGACCTACAAGCACATGCTGTGCCCAGATGTCACTGCGTGTGGGGAGAAGGCTCCAGCAGGAAGCGGAAGGCCCCACTGCAGGTATATGCAGCAAACGGGCTCAACCAGGAGCCCGCTAGTACATGAGGGACCCTGCTGCAGACACATGCCCAGAGCAAGTCTGACAGCCTGCAAGGGCCTGCAGACACAGGAAAGGGGACGCCTCAGGCCGGAACCCAAGGGGTTTGGGAGCAGACTGGTGCAGGGATGGGGCTGACATGCACTGAGCCTCGCTCCAAAAGCACGCCGAGAACGGATCTTGCCTGCAAGCGAGCGGTGCAGCCTGCAGGAGCAGAGAGGGGCGGCCATCAGCGCTCAGTCATTAACCCCAGGAAGGCACGGAAAGGCAGGCCAGGGCAGAGCTTGGAAACCCGTGTTTTCAGCCTGATTAAGTCACATTTTGCCCTCCCGCAGGAATAAATAAATCATGTAAGACGCATTAAGGCAGCTTAGTCTCCCCGGGAAATCGCACAGCAATTCGGCCTTTTGGGGGCCATGGCATGCCAGCGAGGATTAGGAGAATGACTCCAACGCTCCGGCGGCCCTTTGGCAGAGATCGCCGCCTGGGCTCCGACACGTGGCATCTGGGAGCTTCGTGCTGGCGCCGGCCCTGAAGCAAGGGGTGGGCACTCAGTTAGTGACAATCGCAGACACCTCGCAGCAGCGCAGGGAGACAAGATGGAAGGGGATCACACCCCAGCCCCTGGGAGGGGCCAGGGGACACGGGCCCCACCCACCCCCTTACACAGCCCCTTCTCTCCCCATCCTGACCCTGTCTGCAAGGGGTGCATCCTCTCATCAACCCCAGCCCTGCCCCCTACGAACAGAGAACACACCCTGATACACACACAAACTCCCCGAAGAGGCCACCCCCAGCCCCAAACAAGGCAATCCAGCTGCAGGGCTGAATGCCCAGAGCCGTGAATTCCTGCGTGGGAAGACAGGCTGCTCGTTCCTCACAGAGCACATCTAGGAGCGGGCAGAAAACCCAGCTGCCCTGCTCTGGCTCAGGGCAGCAGCATGTCTCCTGCCAGCCCCACCCACCCTTGCTGTTATAAGAGCAGCCAGGGCAGGTCATGGGCATGTAGGCATCTCTGACTCTCCTGCTGAAGCCATGGCAATCTCCTGACATGACTTGTTACCTGCCTGCCTCAGCCCTGCTGCCGGGGGGTGGTGGGTCCCAGATCAATATTCCCTAGCAGGAGGATTCCCCTCATTTCCCACTCCCAGCACAATCCTGCTGTATGGAACGCAGGCAGCTCGGGCGCTGTGCCCAGCACGCCCACCCGCAGAGAGCACCCGCTGCCAGAGCCGAGCGGAGCAGCAGTGGGAGAGCACCCGGGGAGAGCAGTGGGCCCCGGGGAGGCCCCTGACTAGGAAGGGCATATAGGGCCTTAGGGGTTTGCTCTGCCTGGGAACCCCCAGCCTAACATCCTGGTCGTGGCCTTCAATGAGCACCCACAAACGCAGACTCCCCCGGCCCTGCGGGTCAATTCAAGCAGCCAGCCTGCCCCCCCCCCACCCCCACCCATCCTCACCTGACCGCAGAGCAAGGCAGAGCCACCTCCACGGCAAGCCATGGGCAACTCCCACCTGACCCCTCTGTGAGCCAAGGGCTCCCACTCCTCAGCGCAGGACAGAGTCTCCCCCTCACTTGACTGCACCGCGAGCCACAGGTGCCCCCCACTTGAATGCAGCAAGAGCAAAGGTGCCCCCGACCTGAATGCGGTGCCAGCCAAAGGTGCCACCCCCTGAACATGGCACCAGCCAAGGGCCAACATAAACCTACCAAGAGCCAAGGCCTTCCCTGAAAACGTCACAAGCCAAGGGCCTCTCCAAATGTATCTGAAATGGCCTGGAGGCTGGTGCTCCCCGGCCAGCAGCAGCACAGGGGCTGCAAACCCAGCCAGAGACCCTGGGGCGGGGGCTCCAGCCATCCTGGCATTCGCGAAGGTGTCATCTGTGCCCAGCATGGTCCAAGAGGGGGGTTCTCTCGCAGCCTGTCTCCCCTCCAGACATGGAGCCTGGCAGAGAAGGAACTCTGAGCACAAAGGGGGAAATCGGCAGGTTTACCCAGTAGAGCTGATGCCCGTCGATGAGCCTGATGCCCCGTTTGTGCCCTAAGAGCCCAGAATCCCCCTACTCCAGAAGTGCAGCTATTGTGGCCCTTTCGTGGGAGGGGAACCCCGCTTACCTGGTACATGTACATGCTGAAATTAGTCCCATTGGGTAGATGAATCGTTACGGATTTGTTCCCTGCATTCATGCCGGGGAATCATCTCCCGCTGGAGCTGTAAATCCACGGCTCTGCCAGCCTGGGGGAGAGCAGGCGCCCCCGGGGGGGCGAAGGTTAGCGAGACCCAGGACGCTGGAAGTCCAGGCACGAGGAACCGCTACGAGTTGACGGCAGCTGGGGAGCTGCTTCGCGTCGAGCCTGCCTGTCTGCGCAGGGGACGGAGCGCTGGGGCAGGATCAGCAACGCACTCGGCAGGAGGAGGCATTTGGAGCTCGCAGAAATTCCCCATCTGCTGCCTGCACTAATCGTTCCCCTTCCCAGGGTCGGAGGGAGCCAGCCCCATGGCTGGGACGGGGAGCCGCGAGCAGGAGCCCACAGCGGGGGGACCCAGCGGACGAACCCGGAGGAGCGCACAGATGCACAGAGGCCCTTTGCGGTGACCTAGTTTGCTCTGCTTCGCTTGCATGTTCCCTGTGCAGAGACACGGAGGAATCGGAATTGGAGCAAGAACGGCAAGTAAATCCGCACAGCCCCTTAATCCGGGAGCGGCTGCAGCAGCCTGTGGGGTGGGCAGCCCTTGCCATCAGGGTGGCCTGGGATGCTCTCGCTCCAGCTGCCCACCATGGATGGGCACAGTGGCCCTCGCCCAGCTGGGGGAGAGGGCACGGAGCCCAGGAGGAGTGTGATGGGGCGATCACCAGTGGGGTGATGCGGGGCAGCATTTTGTTCAGCGGAGGACGGGGACGCAGCCTAGTGGGCATCTGTCTGGGCTGGGCCCCACAGGCCGGCTGGAGGTTTGCCAGGATGGGGGCACAAAGGACCATGGGGCGCCGAGCTCAGGCAGTCTGCTGGAGGCAATCAGAGGCTGTGGTCAGCTAGTCCAGCTCTCACTCCCCAGCCTGGCATGAAGCGCCAGGCTCCTGCGGGATCCAGGATCAGTCCAGCACCATGGAGCAGGGCCCTTCCCCAGAGGCATTTCCCTCTGTTTCTTCCAGGCATGCAGTGCCCACTGAAGGGTGAGAGGCCCCTGCCCCCCACACTGTGAACCAGGTGCCAGCCTCCAGCCCCGGCCCAGCCTGTGGGGCAGCATGCCCTGGCTTTATCACACCAGGTTCATCCAAGTTGCCTCCCCAGGATCTAAGGTCTTTGCCAAGACTGAGCCAAATCCCTGCTGCCGGGATTTCAGGGGCAGGAGCGGGAGGAGTACGAGGGTCAGGGGTCCCGATGCTGGAAGAGAGTCAGTGAGGGGCCAAAATGTCTCAACCCCCCCATGCTCCCTGGCTGATCGGTGAGCTCCGGCCATGCAGGGCCCTCAGGTCCCATTCTCCCTGCCCTAAACCTTGTGGCCAATGGGTGGGAAAGGTCCCCAAGCCCCACTCTCCCCAATGCACTGAGCACTGGTGGAAGAGGACCCATGACGCTCCACACAGGAGAGATTCAGGGCCAAAGCCTGCCCCTTCTCCGGGGCCGCTGACAGCCCTGCTCCGTGTGCACCGGCCAGGATACCCAGGGTGCTTCAGCATCTCTCCCTGCAGGCAGGAGGTCAGAGCCAGGGCTCCTTCCCAGGGCTCCAGACCTTTAATAACTGGGAGCAGAACAGCCCCAGGTGCCCTACAGAGAGAACAATCCCCCCCTCACACGAGAGCTGTAGCAAGCCCCGTTCTCCGCGGGCACCCCCTCCCGCTGACCCGCAGGCTGAGGCTGCTCCTAGGTGTCCAACCCAGTCCCTGCGTCTGCTCCAGCCCAGAGAACAAATGACAACACCCTGCGCCCTGCTCTGCAACCCAGAGAGCTGAGCCTGCGAGGCAGGACGGGACAGGAGTGTGGAGGCAAAGGGTACCCAAGCAGGATCCTCCTGCCAGAGCTGGACTCTCTCCCCTGCTGAGAGGCCGAGATCTGAACAGCAGAGAGCAAACTCCTTACTGACCCAGGCATGGCTCTGCAAGGTCCAGCCAAACATCCCTTCAGGGGAGGGGCCGTCCGTCCAGCCAGTGCTAGTGACTCTGCAAAGCCCAGCAGTGTCCAGACAGCTACGCAGCAGCCTTGCTGCCTCTCCCTGGTGCTTTTAGCGCCTGGGGCTTCCCAGTCAGGAAACCCCTCCTGTGCCTCACAAGGTCCGGGCCGAACGCTGGGAGCGCTGAGCGCGCACAGCCCCTGCTCACCGCAGGAGCTCCCAGTGCCAGCCTGGCCAACGCTAGCAGCAGGCCCCCGGGGGCGGGGAAGGGAAGCTGAGGGTCGCGGGCTTTGAGACCTGCCATGCGCACGGCTGGCTGGGCCCGTTGTTTGCGACTGGTTTGGACAGCGCATAAACCTGGCTGAACAAGGGCCATGGCCCGGCACTCACCTCCCATTGGGCAGCTCAGCAGGACCAGCTCAGTCCATTAACACCCATTGGACACACCTGAACTCAAACCCAGCCACGGTTAGAAAGTGACAAGTCCCAACTCGGCCCAGGCTCCCCACGGACTGCGAGCTGTCTGCCCACTGTGCACCAGGTGCCAGGCACATCCCAGGACCCCAGCGCTTGTTTGTGGGGCTCCCCATCCCAATAACTCCCACCCATTCCGGGGATGCAGGCATGTCCTATACAGCTCTCCATGCTGAATGGGGCATGTTCCAATCCCACCTGCCTGCCGTGTCCTCCAGACCAGGCTTACTCTGTCCCACGATGCCCCACAAGGCCCATGCACAGCCCAATATCGCCCTCACACCATGCCGGCAAAGCCTGCCCATCACTGCCACGCTGCCCAGGACTCCGGCTATGCCAGAGCACAGGGTGAATCCCAGGGCGACCCGCCACTCTGTCCTCAACACGTCCCGCGACAACCAACCCTTGGTGCTGCCCTTTGCCCAGACACCTCCCGGCAGAGCCGGCCTGCCACGCTGCCCAGGGTGCCAGCTGATCTGGCGCACTGCTCAAAGCACGTGTAGATCAGCCGCCGTGCTGCCAAGGGCATGAGATTTCTCACCATTCATTTAAATGAAATAATAACGGGGGACGTGGTCGGCGGGTGAGGGGAGCCCGGCTCGGAGAGGGTTAAGCAGCTCCCCTCAGCAGACAGCAAAGGAATCAGACAAACTGACTGAGCAGCTCAGACTCCAGCTGACTGCAGGCCAGTGCCCATCACCAGTGGAGCAATGGTTCAACCAGACGCCCCCTTCACAGCGCCTGCCAGCCGCCTCCGGGATCTCGACGAGACTGCAGCACCACCTACCGGCATTAGCCACCTATTGCAATAGCCNTTCAGGGGTGGGTGGGTGGGTCAACTCTTGTGGCCTGCATCATGCAGGAGGTCAGACTAGATGATCATAATGGTCCCTTCTGATCTCAAGTTCTATGATTCTATGATCACCCCACTGCTAGAGTAGCTGCCAGCCATGCCCGAGGGCAAACAGCCTGAGAGATGGAGTATGGACAGCTGACAGCTGGGCAGCGCTCAGCACCCAAAGGAAGGATGGAGCCCCCTGAGATCAGGAGTCAGAGCTGGACGTTTTTGAAGGGTGGGGGGTGCAGTTTTCCAGGCTATGAACTGGTCCTTGCTGCTTCAGGACCACCTCGGTTTAAGCAGGTGGTTAAAATAGCGTCGGCCCGAGAATCTGCCACGCCCTCCTCCCCTCCCAGGTTTACGTGGCCCGAGGGGGCTGTGAGGAAGGATTAACGGTGCGACGCTGGCAGGCCAGATGCCAGCTTGTGCCAAGGGCCCCGTGTCTCAATGGCCCGTTGACAGATACCTCTGGGGCAGTGCGAACCACCAGACAGAAGAGAGCCGTTAGCTAGCGTGAAGGGCTGGGCTCCAAAGAAGGTTGAGTTTCACTGCTCTGTGTCCCGTGTGACAGAGGAATAGCCCTCGGTAGCTGGAGAAGGCCAAGCCCAGGGCCCCTGCTCTGCTCTAGGATGGGAGGGGAGGCTACTCTCAGTGCGTCTAGGCAGAGCCTAAGCAACCCCCGACAGATGCAGGGCATGGCTCCAGCCCCCAGCTCCCCCTCCCCTGCAGCCGTGCCCTGGCCGGCCAAGGAGAACATGCTCTGCTCCCCACTGGAGATCAGGGGAGGGTGAGGCGCAGCTGCCGAACGACAGAGGCTCCCTGCGACAGGCTGGGCAGAGAGAATCACGCGGAAACCCCGCAGCAGGCAGGGAACAGCCCTGAGACCAGCCAGGGAGCAGAGAGGCCACAGGCCAGGATCCCCAGCATCCTGGAGCTGTGGTCCCCACAGGAGACAAGGGAGGTTAACACCCCCACACCCTTCGTAACAGCGCCCCCTGCTGTTGACAAGTGACCCACCCCAGCAGCTGAACCGACCCACTCTGAGCCCTACCTATGAGTCCCCCAGAGGACAGAGTCCCTCCCTCAGCCTCGGCTGGTGCTGCAGAGAGCGGGCGAGGGTCGGTGGTGCTGCAGAGGGCATGGCGAGGCCCCCTGGGCTGGACAGACAGGAGCGGGAGCTGGGCTGGGCTCCAATAGTGCAGGTTGACTCAGGGAGGGCCGTGCCACTGCTCTAGGCCCAGTTCCTCGTGCCACACATGCACAGCAACGGAGCTCAGATTGCACAGCTAAGCTGTGTGGGAAGCGTCCCCCGAACTCCACTACACCTGGCTTTCCAGCGCTTGAAATTCAACTCTCCCGGCATGAGGGGCCCAGGGCAGAGCTCAGCGCCAGCAACCCGAATTCTATGGTAACTGAGAGAACAACTGGGGGGCCTTCTCTCACCCAACAGAACAGCCATAGATCCACGGACATTGCACGGCATCCCGTGCAAAGGGCTGAACTCCGCAATGGGACCGCAGGACCTCGTGGCATCCCCCAGACACCCATCTACAACAGAGCACAGGCAAGGCCTAGCAGGCCTCATGTACTGTCAAGGAGACGCTGCCACAGAGATGCAGGTGCCAGAGGGACAGCTTCACGGTCCGTGTTTCTCAGTCGCACCCAGGGTCTGATCCTGAGGGGTGCTCAGCACCTGCGGCTCCCACTAAGGTCACGTCTCAGGATCAGGTCCAAAATAAAGAAAAATAAACCATTTGTCCCCATTCCATGTGTTCAGGAGGTGGAGAGGTCAGGGGTCGGGGAGCAAGGTTTGTGTTCATTCACCACCCCAGGTAACACAGGGCCATGGAAGGAAGGCCTACTGGGTGACCTCAGGTCAGTCACTGCCCCCCTTTGCCTCAGTTTCCCCATCTGTACAACAAGGATAATAATGCTGGCCTCCTTTGGAAAGCGCTTTGAGTTCTATTGGTTAAAAGGACGATAAGAAGAACCATGTCCCCATTTCCTCTTCCAGGGAGTGAAGAATTGTGGGGGCCACTGGTGGGGGGCGGGTGAGCAGGAGCCCAAGAGGAGAAGCTGTTGGGGCCCTGTCATGGTGGACAGCCATAATCTGGAAGCCAGGTACGAACTTACACACCTGGAACCCAGCAGAGCCAGGACAGCTGGGGGCAGGAATCCCCTAGTGTTCCCGAAAAATAACCCAGGACCTAACCCCCAGTTGTGCTGTTAGGTGGAAGATACCCTGGTAGCGTTTCCCCAGTTGCGGAGAGACCTTTCCAGCTGACAGAGCCCCGGGATGTTCTAACCTGGCTAATCATGGATCTAATGCCCCAATTTCCAGAGGTGCTGTCCCTGAAGCCAGGGGGGACGGCAGACACCGCAAAGATCCAGCCATTACATCATTAGCTTGGCTCACCTCGGCTGTCCATTCTGCCACAGTGCCTGTGCTCCAGCAGAGACAGTGCCCTCCTGAGTCGATGGGGAGAGGCCAAAAGGTCTAGTGGTTAGAGCAGGGTTAGACCTCTGACAATTCAGCCACCGTGGGCAAACCACATTGTTCTCTGTGCCTCAGTTTCACCACCAGCTGCTCCCTCCCTCCCAGGAGTGTAGGGGCAGGTTAGCCCATGGGCTCGGCTACACATACGCTTAGTTCGCAGCAAGCTGGGGTGCGAATCTACCCAACACTAGACTGCTGCAGGCTAAGTGTCCGCGAGGACCCTGCGGCCGTGCACCTGCAGTTCCCTAGTGCGCTTTAAATCTACCCCGCTTTGCAACGGGCCATGCTTTAGAGTTGTGACACGCTGCCTCAGGGGCCAGTCCTGCTCCTAGGGCAGGGAACCTGCTCCTCGGTTCCACGGGCTATTGCCCCTTCAAACTGCCCTCTATGGTTTATCCTAAACATCTTGAGATGTCAGCCAGTATGTTAGATGCCCAGTCAAGGGCGACAGGTTCCTCATCCACCCCCTGAGCCCTGCCAAACGCACCATCCGACACCAGGGGCGTCAAACGCCACCCAGACCTGCAGTCTGCGTGAGGGGCCAGCCAAGGAACAAGCTTCATTTTCTTCCTCCTCAGACCTTGCATATTGACCACCGTTCTCTCCTGCTAACATTTCGCTTGATCTTCTCATTTCTATAACCCAGGATCTGCAGTCAGGACTCACTGCATCGCACACCTCATTATGCCCCAAGATTTAAGTCATCTGGTGGCAGATGGCCAATTTCTTTTACCTAGGAAAAGAAGCCTCCCTATGCACTGCATGTGCGCTGTGTCCAGCAGAACAGCTGCTCTATGGTCAGAAGGGGAGGGCACTGGACTGGGAATCCGGAGTTCTATTCCCAACTCGGTCACTGGCCTGCTGGGTGGCCTTGAGCAAGTCACGTCACTGCTCTGTGCCTCAGTTTCCCCACTTTCACAATGGAGATAACGATACCAACCTGATTTGTAAAGCGCTTTGATAACTATGGACAGAAAGGGCTATAAAAGAGCTGGGCATGGATATTAAATATATATTTGGGGCCTACAAAAATATCCACTAACCGTATTTCGTTCCCTGCCACACTTGCGTTTTCGTGAGACTCTTGCCTTTTAACCAGCCGTGTTAATGAACTGAGTGAGACACCAGGGAGGACGTCTGATCTGTCCAAGGCTCAGGGAGAATTTGGTTAGAACCCTCTGAATTAGGTGCTCAGGTCCCAACACAATGGAGGCAGCGTGGCCTAGTGGATAGAGCACTGGGCTGGGACTCAGAAGACTTCAGTTCCATTCGTGGCTCTGCCCACTGACCAGCTGGATGACCATGGACAAGTCACTTCCCTGCACTGTGCCTCAGTTTCCCCATCCGTACAAAGGGCATAATGATCCTGACCTGCTTTGTAAGGCTCTTTGAGCTCTGTGGCTGAAAGGGACAGGTACCAGTACCAGCAGCTCCAGCAATGTACTGTAGGCACAGCTTCTCTGCAGGCTGGCGGAGACAGGGTGTAGTGACAAAGCCCTGCAATACTGGACTGCCCCCGGCTGGGCTCAGTTCCCGCCAGCCCATAAGGTTTCACAGTTTGGGGCATTTGATTAAAACATGGAAACCTGCCAAGTGGCTAAACCCTCAGCTAGTGGCCAAGCTGGCCCAATGGCGAGGGCAAAGCTGGGGGTCACGGCAGCCAAGTCTCCAGGCTTGTGAGCACAGCTGGCCCCTCACGCCCCTCGCTGCCCTGTGTTGAGAGCGTGGCTGGGTGACGTGCCTCTGATGCTCAGCCCCAGTGCCCCACACCCCCCTTTTCAGAGGAGCTATCAATGGCACTTCTATGACGCCCATGACAGTAGTATCTGATCACCTCCCAATCTTTACCCTCACATTCCCACTGTGGAAGGCAGGGCTATTATCCCCATGGTACAGATGGGAACTAAGGCCAGAGAGACTAAGGGACTCACCCAAGGGCACACAAGGAGTCTGTGGCAGAGCAGGGATTTGAACCCAGTTCTCCCAAGTCAGCGCCCTAACCACTGGGCAATCCTTCCTCGGGATGGGAAAGGCTGTGAGCAGGAGAACACTAATGTTTGCTCTCCAAACCTCAGTAGCTCTGGTTCAGGGGTACATGACCCAAAGCTGGGACCCAGCTGTTGAGACTGGGACAGCAGCGTCCGCTCTCTCCTCCTGCAGAGTCTACAGGCGACACCGGTGCCATCAGTGGGGACCAACCTGCGCTGGGGAACTTACAGACCGGGAAGCGAGGGTTTGAGGAATGGTTACAATGAACCTGAGCAGCCCCACTGAGCGGGCAGCTGGCCTTCTCCTTCAGGGACATCTCTTTACCCCCGTTAAGGCCAGTACTTCCAAAAGGGGCCTCGATTCCCGGGTGCCCAACCTCGCCCACCTAACCCTTGATTTGCCATCACTACAACTGCAGCCAATGGGAGCTGCAGGTGCTCAGCACTTCAGAAGCATCAGGCCCACGGTGCCGAAAGTCGGGCACTCGGAATGAGAGGCCACTTCTGGGAATGTTGCCCAGTGGGCCTCGCCCTGCTTTCCCAAAGCACCCTTGGTAAAGCTGCATTTCCTGGCTCCATCCTGGCTTTAAGACCAGGCTGTCTGGTTTGCAGCAGCCCAAACTGGGCTAGACTGGATGGTCGTTGTAAAGCAGTGCTAGCAAGGAGCCTGGAGAAATCCCAGAGACATCTACCCTATTCCCATAGACCCACCAAGGTCCCCAGCTCTGTCTCTCCCTCCACTCGCTGGCATTCTCATCCCAGCAGAGCTCCGGAGCCGCTCTCCTTACCTGCGGGAGGGCAGAGTTGAGTTGCCTCTGCAGCTGGTCTCGCTCATGCCCGGTCTCCTGTAACCGACTCTGGGTCAAGGCCAGAGTCTCCCGGGTCTCCCGTAGCGTTTCAAGCAGCTTGTCTCGCTCGTCCAGCATGTTCACCATTAGCTGCTCGAAGTTGGCCTCCGAGTCGGGGCCCTGCTGGGACCCCAGGGGGTCGCCCTCGTTGATGGTGGGCATCACCTCGCACATCATGGTGGTGGCTCGTTTCAGCCACGCACCAGTCTCCAGAGAGGCCAATGCGCCTCGCCTAGGGGTTTGCTTTGACGACCTCCTCGGGGTCTCTCTTGGGGCTCTAGATCTGTTGGACAGCAGATCACATCGCTACAGCTGCCCGCAGCCCATTGCGGTGATCATCAGAGACAGGCAGCTTGGGACAGGGTGTAGGCTCCCCCATGCCCGCTCTCACCTCGCAGCCCCAAGTCATTGGGTTAAGCTGAAGCTTGCATTGCTGAGATCAGCGTTCCCCGCTCCAGGGGCTACACGGTGCCCTTTAAACCAATAAGGACCCCGAAGAGATGACCGCCTCTGGCTCTCTGTGGTTCATTCCAATCAGCCACCCAGACAGCTTTGTAGCCCATGGGTGAGCGGATCCCATCTGACGCAGCACATGGGTGCCAGAGCACAGCAAAGCCATGGGCTCAGAGAGGAACGCGGCGCCCTGCCAGCACGCACCCCTTCAGGGACCCGGCACAGCCAGCGGCACTAGGAGGGGCTGGGCGACGTTTCACCTGCCTGGACATGGTGAACGAGAATCAGTCAGTTGGAATAAACGGAGGCCGAGCGATGCACTTTGCAGAGATACTCCCCAGGCCTCTGCCCCACGGAGCTGCGCTCGCGATCCAGGTCTGTGACCTAAGGGAAAAGAGACACAGTGAAACACTTCCCACCTGCATGCCGCTGCTTCCCAGGCTCCTACCCGCCCCATGGGCTGGGATCTGCCAGCACACCCCTTCACAAACATCCAGCCAGCACCGAGGAGCAGCATCAGCCCCTTCAGACAGCAGGGGAGCCAAATTAGATTCTCACTTATAGTACTGGAGCACGTAGGAGCCCCAGGCCCAGATCAGGACCCCATTACGGCAGGCGCTGTACATTAAGCTTCTCCACCTCCACAAGTGGATGCTAGTGAACCGCCCTCCCGGCAGCCTCCCTCCAAGGTCTCTAGCCTGCATCCTTATCTGCAATGGGATCTCTGTGCAGGCCTTGTAGGGTAGGTCAGGACTCAGGAACCTGCTGGCCTGCAGGAGGCCAGCGGCATGGCTCCATGCTCTCCTGCGCTGGCCCAGGGAAGCATCACCTACCAGCTCCTCCCCGCTGCGGCTGGACTCACAAACATCCAGGGGGATGTAAATATTGCGCTAAATCAAATCTATGCACACAGGCATCATGGGACTGTCCCACACACCAGCCCCACCTGCGTACGAGTCCCTAAAGTACCAGGCTATGGGGGTGGGGGAATCTCCCGAGGGTACCAGGCCACGAAGGGGAGAAAATCTTCCCAGAGAAACAGGCCATATTACCCCATTTCTCCCTCAGATGAAGTGCAGCAGAGGAAAATCGATCCCAGAGAGGAGCTGGAAGGCAGGGTGCTGCTGATCCCACCTTCAGGATGCAGCATGTACCTTGCCAGCGTCTGCGTGCTGGCCGGACTACCCCAGGTCAGTGGGAGCTCTGGGCAGGGCCCGCTTGCTCCCAGGGGCTGCAGAATTGGAGCTGTTCCAATGCAGTTGTCTCTAGCTCCAGCAGCAGGCTGTGCTCATGCTCGGTGACATTGGGAAGCCGGGGCTCCCGGCCCAGCGATCAGCCGGATAATTTCCTCTGATTGTCAGGACTCTCTCCCTGTCGCCTGCCTGCCTCCCGCCGCCTCTCCCAGCAGCTGGCAGGAGTGCACTGGCAGGGGCTTGCAGCCACGTGGCTGCCAGGCCAAATATAGCAATGATTCACAAAGGGCGATTTGGTGAGCAGCATCTCCAGCCCTGCTCGGGGCAGGTGCCTCCTCCGGCCGTACACCAGCTGGGAGAGCTGGAGGTGGGCACCCACCTGGGGATCCTGGGATCTGCGAATCTGAGAGCCAACCCCTCCCTTCTCTGAAAACCCAGATGCAGAGGGACTCTCTGCACCCCTCTCTGATGCACCCCCCGTGCGCTGCTCTGAAACCACAGGGGTGGTTCCAGGTTCGCAGACCGCAATAAAGCCACAGCATTGCCACTGGCTTCAAAGGGACTGCCAGGAGAGTGAGATCAGAGTCTGGCCCTGAGCATACAAAGGGCTACGAGAGAGGGCGAAGCCGCTCCTTCCTTAGCAACCCTTGGAGCCAGTGCCAGGAAATCGGCAGAGAAGAAAGAGCTGCACCTGCCAGCTGGTGACAACATGTGTGTCATCCCGGCTCAGACCAACGGCCCATCCAGCCCAGGACCCTGCTGATGGGCTGCAGCAGTGCCGGGCAAGGCGAACACCCCTGCTCCCAAGGTGTCTGCCTTTACTCAATGTTCTGCGGAGCCAGGGGGGCTGTGGACTGGTTACCGTTAAGCAGCGGTCCTGTCCTACATCTGTCCAGCTGCTGCCAGAGCAGTCTGGAGAGTTGCTCGGGCCGCTTGGTCATAACGCCACTGAAATCTGACCCGTTGCCCCTCCATCCACACCAAGGGACAGCCGGGCCAAATTTCAGTGTGTGACACTGTGAGCTCACCCTGAGATTTGGTCCAGCCGCACCTCTGTCCTGCCAGAGGGGCAGCCAGGCCGAAAGGTGCTGCGACCTAGCGCACGGCAAATCTGTTCCTGGCCCATGGCGCACAGGGGTGTCACCAAGACCTTGATTCCTGGCAGCATGGGCTTGTGCACAGGGTGGGTAAAAGAGGTGAGACTCTCAAAAGGGATGAGTGGAGACAGGGTCCCTGCCAGGTTTGCGGGGGGGAAGACCAGAATTTACCCCCTCCTCCCAAGAAATATCTGACCTGGCACCACTGATGAGCTGATTCAGAGCATAGAGAAAGCTCCTATAATGCTGCTATAAAGTTACCTAAAATGTCATGTAATGCAGCACATGGGGTAAATTCCCCTCTGGACCCCAAGACAGGCAGTTACAGCCAAAAGCCTGGATTTTCACTCACTCCTGGTCCTGCACAGTGGACCTCAGCTACTTTCATCCAACAGACCCCTTTGCACAAGAGAGATCAATGGGACATCAGAACTGCCTGGCAGGATGAGACCAGGGGTCCATCTAGTCTACAACTTTGTCGCTGGGCATGGCCAAGGCCAGCTGTTTCAGAGAAAGGTGCATGGAACCCCCTAGTGAAGAATTATGGAATAACCTGCCACTAGCAAGAATTTCTTCCTAATCCCTGGCAGTTAACAATTGGATTATGCCCTGAAGCAGGAGGGTTGATAACTCTTCTGATTCTTGTATCCTGCCTAACATAGCTGGGGTGTTCTCATTATCCACAGAAACATCCAATCCCCTACTAAGCTCTTTGCTTCTATGATATCTTGTGGCAATGAGTTCCACAAGTTAGTGACGTGCTTCGTGACGTTCATCAGAGTGGAGTGCGCTGTTTTTCCAATTTCACGGAGAATCCCCTTGTTCTTGTATGAAGAGAGGGTGCATAGCAGTGCACTCAGCCCCCTGCTGCATTGGGCCCTTTGCCAACCAAAGGCCATTTTGAGCTTTGACCTCAACATGGCTGTGCAGCTCTTTATATTGCTCACTGCTCTGCAAGTCTAATTTCCTTTCGGGTGCCCTTTGAAAGAGACACGCAGAGAGGCAGAGGTGGACAGGGATGGAGGCAGAGAAGCAGAGGCAGATGAGTAGTGGTGGAGGACAGAGATTGAGGGCAGAGGGTGGTTTTGGGGAGTCCCTTTCTTCCCCCTGGCAGGAGGACATGCCCTGCTCTGCCCCGCCATCTCTGATGACTCTGGGCACAGCCACAAATCTTCTTTTCAAAATCAGTTGAACCAACATTAACCAAAAAGCAGCAAATTGATCCCAAGGGGGAAAAAATGGGTGATAAAACGTAGCTCCGACCCTGGCCTAGCCTCACTCTCTCTGCAGAGGCCTGGGGCTTTAATGGGGCAGAGAGCCTGAAACGCCCCGTGACATCAGGTATTCGGCACTTCTCTGCACTTAGCCCTGAGTAAATAGCTTGGCAGTGCCCTGGAGCCCGAAATCAATAGCTCCTGCGCCATTAGCCCAGAGAGGAGGCAATTTGAGAGGGCAGGCCCTGCCTCCTATGCCCGCCCGTTCCAATCGAACAGTGCTATACTGGCAGCGGTCCTACACTGACTCTTCCCCGCCACCGCCAATGCGCTGTCCTTCCTCCGGATGCTGCTCTTGGCACAGGCCTGGGAACTAAGGTTTTGTGCGGAGTCCCGGCTGCCGGCCCTGCGCCTGGGACTCTGCTCCTGGCCCACATGTGGGGTCCTGGCTGCTGGCCCCGGCCCGGGACTCCGCCCCCACCCCCAGCCTCGGCCCCCTAACCCCGTCCATATCCCCCCTCCCGAAACCACAGCCCTGCTCCCGGCCCCAGCTCTAGGGGCGGCGGAGGGCACGGACAGAGGTAAGGGGGGCGCAGCTCAGCACCCCCACTCTAAAAACTGTTCCAACGCCACTGGCTCTCGGCCTCCTCCACCTATAGGAAACAGCCTGTCCCATCCCACTGGCCTCCTCCACACTGCACCTACAACTGCATCACTGCCCCCTCTGCCAGCAGCACAGTGCACGGTCATGAGCAGGGTCGCTGGAACAATTTGTATAGTGGGGGTGCTGAGAGCCATTGATCAAACTGCAAACCCTGGATATAATGGAAAGCTCTTCAAGCCAGGCGGTGCGGCAGCCCCCCAGCACCGCTAGTGCAAGCACCTATGGCCATGCGGGGTGTCAGGAGCAAAGACAAATAAGGGAGAGCAGGTTGGGCTTTTAGGTTGACCAACTGGTGTCCACCCAAACCCATCTAGCTCATGGAAAGACATGTAACTGTCTTTTTACACAGCTTATTAAAAACACTTCAAAATGAAACCAAGATGGCACAGCACCAAAGCTGAGCTATTCTTAATACCATTCAACTAAACTACCAATAAGCAATACAACCAGCAAATCAAGGGCAAATCAACAAGCCAGTCTCAATACTGGTTTGGCATTAAGTCATCAAATTAGTTAAATCAAATGAATACTAAAAATAGCCAACCCTTCAAAAACTCTAAAGCAGATTCTAAGGTGGTGGCTTTCCATTTGATTCCAACTAAAGAATTCAATCACATCTATAGTTTGAATCCAGTTAAGTAGCTTAATACAGAAACCAATTTTTTATCGAATACCTGGAGCACAACCTCAGAGTCAATTATAAAGCTTCCTTCATAGAATTCAACTCATGCAGCAGCTAACCCTTTCCTCCCCCACAGCGCCGGCTCCAGGGTTTTTGCTGCCCCAGGCAGCAAAAAAAAAAAAAAAAAAAAAGCAAA
>QXTE01000261.1:316092-391491 GCA_003942145.1 Platysternon megacephalum | reverse complement strand
AAAAAAAAAAAAAAGCCGCGATCGCGATCTGCGGCGGCAATTCGGCGGGAGGTCCTTCGCTCCGAGCGGGAGTGAGGGACCCTCCGCCGAATTGCCGCCGAATAGCTGGACGTGCCGCCCCTCTCCCGAGTGGCCGCCCCAAGCACCTGCTTGTTCAGCTGGTGCCTGGAGCCGGCCCTGCTCCCCCAACAGAGAGATTATAACGCAGACGTGAACAGAACACTCATGAGAAGCAGAAGTTTGACAACTTTTGTCTAGCAGAAATGACAGGTGACAATTTCAAATCTCTCAGAACTTTTAAACACAGAACACAGTGATACATTCATGGCACACACACACGGGTTGCCAGGTGTCCAGTTTTTGACCAGAACGCCCGGTCGAAAAGGGACCCTGGTGGCTCCGGTCAGCACCACTGACTGGGCCATTAAAAGTCCGGTTGGCACAGGGCTGGCAGGCTCCCTACCCAGCTTTGCGTGGCTCCCAGAAGCAGCCAGCATGTCCCTCTGGCTCCTAGGCGTAGGGGCGGCCACAGGGGCTCCGCGTGCCACCCCCGCCCTGAGTGCTGGCTCCACAGCTCCCATTGGCTGAGAACCCCATTGGCCTGCGGGCACAGGCAGCATGCAGAAACTCCTGGCCATGTTTCCGCCTAGGAGCCGGAGGGACATGCTGGCAGCTTCCGGGAGCCGCGTGAGGTAAACGCCGCCCGGAGCCCACACCCTGAACCCCCTCCCATGCCCCAACCCTGTGCCCCAGCTTGGAATCCACTCCCACACCCAAACTCCATCCCAGAGTACACACCCCGCACCCCTTCCTGCACCCCAACCCCCTGCCCCAGCCCGGAGCCCCCTCCTGCACCCCAAACCCCTCATCCCCAGCCCCACCCCACAGCCCACACCCTCAGCCAGAGCCCTCACCCCCCCACACTTCCCAACCCCCTGCCCCAGCCCAGAGCCCCCTCCCACACCCTGAACCCCTCATTTCTGGGCCCACCCCAGAGCCTGCGCCCCCAGCCCAGAGTCCATACCCCCTCCTACACCCCAACCCCCTGCCTCAACCCGGAGCCTCCTCCCACACTCCGAACCCCTTGGCACAACCCTCCAGCCTGGAGCCCCCTCCTGACCCTCATTTTTGGCCCCACCCCAAAGCCCGCACCCCCTCCCACACTCCAACCCCCCACCCCAGCCAGGTGAAAATGAGCGAGTGATTGAGGGTGGGGCAGAGTGAGTGACCAAGGAAGGGAGGATGGAGTGAGCGGGGGGCGGGGCCTCAGAGAAGAGGCGGGGCAGGGGGCAGCACAAGGGTGTTCGGTTTTGTGGGATTAGAAAGTTGGCAACCCTAACACACACACACACACACAGCATTTCTTCAAGAAGTTGTAAATGTGATAAATGTGTTAGATACTAAAGAACTGCTCCACAGATTCCGAGGCCAGAAGGGAGCATTGTGATCATCTAATCTGACCTCCTGCATAGCACCGGCCAGAGACCACTGGATCGTGTTATACCTTTCTGCTAGATTGAAGAGCTCATAATTCAATATATGAGCCCCGTGAAGATACCTGTACTCAAGTCACCCTGAACCTTCTCTTTGTTAAGATTCCCCTCTTTACGCATCCCAGGGTCGCATTAGCTCTTTGGGCCACAACATAGCACTGGGAGCTCCTGTTCAGCTGATTATCCACCCCAATCCCAAATCTTTTTCAGAGTCTCTGCCTCACAGGATAGAGTCCCCCGTTCTGTAAGTGTGGCCTGCGATCTTTGTTCTTAGATACAGATATTTACATTTAGCTATATTAAAACACATATTGTTTGCTGGTACTCAGTTTACTAAGTGATGCCGATCGTTCTGTGCCAGTGACCTGTTCTCTTCATTATTTACCACTCCCCAATTTTTGTGTCATCTGCAAACTTTATCAGTGATGATTTTGGGTTTTTTTCCAGGCCACGGATAAAATATATATTAGTGTAGGGCCAAGAACCAATGCCTGCGGGGACCTCCCTGGAAACCGACCGACCTCCTCAGTGATGATTCCCCATTTACAATTACATTTTGAGACCTATCAGTTAGCCAGTTTTGAATCCAGCGATGATTGATGTCATAAGTAAATGTAACAAGAAATCTTGGTAATTTGCATTGTTCCTTGGTGTAACTGCTAAGCCTCACCCATAGCATATGACAATTGCTTGCAGGCCTGTATCGGTGTGTTCAGTACACGCCTAGATCTTCTGCTGCATCTACACACAATCGATGAATTGTTGACTGAATACTGACGTGGTCCTCGGTGAATTAATAAAGTGTTGATAAACCAAGTGTCCAGATCTGAGAAATACTGTCCAAGATCATTGTAAAAGTTGACCTGAAATGAATCTAGCATTAACTTAGTAAGCAAACGCTCCCAGGACTCAATATAAGGGGTTCTCCTATTCAATTCCATTCTAATATTGGCTAGAACACATATGCAATTGCAAATCTAGTTTGTTAGATTTCAGCTTTAAAAATCTATCTTGCCCCATGGAGAATTAATCAAACTGACCACCCACCTTTTCACACTTACAAAGTTTGATGCAAAAATCCTACAGAAATAGCTGACTGGAAAAACCAGTCACTCAATATCCATGAGCAAAATTAAAAATAACTTGGGTTCAGTTTCATCATGTGCACTTCCTTCTGAGAAATGAGGCATTTTACAGTCATTTTCCTCTTTTGGAACTAGTCCATTGGTTAAGTAGCTTATTTTCTGGAATCTTCATCTTCATAGAGAAAAGTTACTTTAAAGCCTATTCAGATGAAACCATTTAAGAAATAGACTCATAGACTTTAAGGTCAGAAGGGACCATCATGATCATCTAATCTGACCTCCTGCACATCACAGCCACAGAACCTCGCCCACCCACTCCTGTACCAGACCCCTAACCTCTGGCTGGATTACTGAACTCAAATCATGATTTAAAGACGTCAAGTTACAGAGAATCCACCATTGACCCTAGTTTAAACCTGCAACTGACCTATGCCCCATGCTGCAGGGGAAGGCAAAAAATGCTGAGGGTCTCTGCCACTCTGACCTGGGGGAAAATTCCTTCCCAACCCCAAATGTGGTGATCAGTTAGACCCTGAGCATGTGGGCAAGACCCAACAGCCAGGCAAGACCCAGCAGCTAGACACCTGGGAAGGAATTCTCTGTTGTAACTCAGAGCCCTTCCCATCCAGTGCCCCATCACTAGCTGTTGGAGATATTTGCTGCTAGCAGTCAAAGATCGGCTCCATGCCATTGTAGGCAGTCTCGTCACACCATCCCTTCCATAAACTTATCAAGCTCAGCCTTGAACCCAGTTAGGTTTTTTGCGCCCACTGTTCCTATAGGGTCTGTATTCCCACAGATGCTTTATCTCTCACAGCCGCATCCTCTGGTTTGCAGTACCAGGTTCTCCAGTGTATAGCACTGCTTGTGAGTAAGATGCCCATAGGTGGGGGAAGCCAATGAGCAAGGAGAGGCCAGCTGTTTCTGTCCCAGTTAAATGGGGAATGCTCAGGCCATCTATTCACACACAGGAGAGGAGAACATGGAGCCAGGCAGGATTAGGTCCTGCTTTGAGCAGGGGGTTGGACTAGATGACCTCCTGAGGTCCCTTCCAACCCTGATATTCTATGATTCTATGATTCTCTCCCGCATCTTGGCCGGAGCAAATCAACAGCTGTTTCTTTAACGTTCATCTGCTCCTAATAAGCAGCTCCAGCACTAAGCATTGACTTCCACCATACAAGAAGAGTCATGCCCGCCAGCCCTTCCTTTCTTTATCACGCCCGTCAGACCCAATGACCTGTGCCCTTGAGAGAGTCCAGGCTTTCCCTGGGAGCTATGGTTAAGGTGGTGAGTCTGTCAAGATGGTCATGGATTCCGTGACTTTCTGGGACCTCTGGGACTTCTGCAGTGGCTGGTGCCGCTGGCCCCCTGAGCAGCTTGGGCAGCCCCTGGGCCAGCCACACTGGCCACTGCTGGGGAAGTTTCGGGCTACCCTGCGCCTCCCCGCTCTCCCCCAAGCACTAGCGGTGGTCCCAGGCCGCATGCCACACCCCCTCCCCCCCCTCAGCACCAGCAGTGCCTCTGGGCTGCTCCCTGCCACAGAGCACCCGTGGCGTACCCGGAGCCCCCCTCCAGAGCACCCAAGTTTTAGCCAGGGGTATATAGTACAAGTCATAGACAGGACATGGGCCGTGAATTTTTGTTTATTGCCCGTGACTTTTATTAAAAATACCCATGTCTAAATCTTAGCCTTAGCTATGAGTTATGGTCCCTGAAGCAAGTAAGTAAGAAAGAGAAGCAGCCACATGTCCCCATGGCAGCAATCTAGGCTGACTGACCCTTTCTCAAGGCAGCTGCCAGTCAGGGGAAAAGCCCAGGAGATTGTCCCCCGAAATACGCCCATTGCAGTTGGAAGGATTTGCTATGAAATTGCTTAAAATCATTTGAAATCAGTGGACTATTTCCGGACTCTATGCTAACAGCACCCCAAGTGTAATGCCATGTTAAATGGTGAAAGCAGACATCTGGGTGGGCCCACTACTCCCACACCTCCTTCCAGGAGCCCAGCAAATGAGTGCCTGACCCCAACGCATCAATCAAAGGCTATGAGAATGGTGCTTCAGGAGGGTATGCACGCTGGCCAAGGAAAAACCACAAGCTACGAAGAGAGACCCGGCCATAAATCTGACTGGAGCTGCACTCCAGGCAAAATTTATCACAACTGCAAAGCGAAGAATCGCTTGGCTAAGCGGGAAAGTTACAGGATAAGCAGCGAGATACAGGCTGAGAGCATCAGGAAGAACACTGCCCGGGCGGAGGACACCAGAAGGAGATTCTATTGTCTGCACCCGTGGGACACCCGTGGCCGCATAACCCATCCCAGAGAGATGCTACAATTATTACAGCCGGAAAAGCACAAGAAGGAGAGGCAGCTCCTTCCCCACCCCCCACCCCACCCCCCCAGACACTTCAGGAGCGGCCCTCCCCCCAGTTCTTCTAATGCACCTCAGTCCAGACCTGCAGCACTTCGTGCTGCTCTAGTCCTGGGTCCCTCTAGCTCTGTGTTGCAGCCTCTCCTGCCCACACAGTTCTTAGCAGGAGACCAGGAGGCTGGCTCACTTGGGGGTCTGTACAGGAGGAGCCTTGTTACAATCCTCAAGTGCTGTCAGGGCTGAATGCACCCCGTCCCCACCTTTCTGTTTAGCCCTCCCTGGCTGAATTACCATCCCAGAGCCTGGCCTCTTCTGACAGGGGCAGGAGAGGGGTGTTTTGGTCAAGACTGGCTTCCACAGAATGGGATCCATATAGGATCCAGTGTGGGGCTGGCGAGGGGGGTTGTTTGGGAGAGTGGAAGGAGGCAGAGATGACAGATGTGGCCCCTCCAGGGGAAGGAAAGAGATGGAAGAATTCAATGCCTCACCCTGGGATCTGCCTCTCAGGCCTCCACGCTTCAATCGCACGAGAAGGCTGCTAAAGTATGCCGCATTTACAGCTCAGTTCTGCTTCCCCGTACGAGGCTCTTCTCCCTCAGCTCTCCGCAAATTCCTTCTTCCAGTACACAAATCCAGGCCAGTGAGAGCCGGGCCAGCCCCACACGAGAGATGGCGAGGCGGAGTAAGGACGGCAGAGCCACGACAGACTGGCAGCCAGTAACACTGCAGCTGCTGCGTGTGGTCTGAACTGGGCCATGGGAAGGGTTGGGAGGGCACGGGGTTTCCTCAGCTGCAGCTGTGACACTCACAGCAAACACCACTCCACTGCTCCAAAGACTTGTCCATACACACATGGCCCAGGAAGCCTTTGGAACCCCCCGCCACAAGATGTCATGGAGGCCCAAAGCTTGGCAAGACTCAGAAAGGGTTTAGACATTTCTGCGAACAAGAACAGCAAATGCTTAAAACCAACCAACCCATCCTGAGAATGCAGGACAGGGTCTAACCCCTCCTGCTTCAGGCCTTGTGCCACCTACTTCTAACCATGGGAGTCAGGAGGATGCTCGCTCTCGGAGAGAAACAAGGTAGGAGAGGCAATATCTTATATTGGCCCAACTTCCTTTGGGTGGAAGAGACAAGCTTTCGAGCTACCCAGAGCTCTGCTTCAGGTCTGGAAAGGCACTCCGAGCGTCCCAGCTAAACACAAGTGGGACAGATTGCTTAGCATAAGGGGCGAACACATAACTCGCCCAAACCTTCTCCAGACCTGAAGCAGAGCTCTGTGTAGCTCGAAAGTCTGTCCCTTCCACCAACAACAGAGATTCCCTCACCCCCCCTTGTCTGTCTCATATCCTGGGACCAGCATGCTACAGCACCACTGCTCCCTAGGGCCCTACCAAATTCATGATGCATTTTGGTCAATTGCATGGTCATAGGATTTTAAAAATTGTAAATTTCATGATTTCAGCTATTTCAATCTGAGATTTCACAGTGTTGTAACTGTAGGGGTCCTGACCCAAAAGGGGGTTGGGGGGGGGAAATCATTGAAGGGGGGGGGGGTTACAGTACTGCCACCCTTACTTCTGCGCTGCTGCCTTCAGAGCTGAGCCCTCGGCCAGCAGCTACCCAGCTGCCCAGCTCTGAAGGCAGCACAGAAGTAAGGGTGGCAATACCATGACCCCCGACCCCCGCAGCTCCCTTTTGGGTCGGGACCCCCAGTTTGAGAAATGCTGGTCTCCCCTGTGAAATCTGTACAGTATAGGGTAAAAGAACACAAAAGACCAGCTTTCACAGGAGAGATCAGATTTCACTGTCCATGCTGTGTTTTTCACAGACATGAATTTGGTAGGGCCCTACCGATAACAGCAGGTTTCTTGCCCTCTCCTTCGAAGCGGCAAGTACTAGCTGCTGTGGGACACACAACTAGCTGGACCACGGGCATGGCAACTCCTGTGTTCGTATGCACTGGGCAGTTTGTGGCTAATGGTGTCAGAAGGGGATCTGATTGCCGGACAGGAGCTGCCCTGCCCAGGCGGGATTTGATGGCTCCGCTGCTGTACACGTTGAGCTTCATAAGGGTGCTCAAGCTTTTTCAGCGTGGATTTAGAGACTTCCACGGATTATATGTCAGTGAATGCTGGGCACCTCCCTGCCGAGGATCCTCCCCCGAATCTCCCCGGCTACACAACCACAGCCCCGTGGAGAGGATTTAGCTGACGTAACCAGCGAGCGTTTCAGAGGCGGCTCTGGGCTTTGTGTGCGTACACCTCTGTTCGTCTACAGCTCATAAGGCCTCGTCTACACTGAAAAGTTAGGTCAACCCAGCTACTTTGCTCAGGGGTGTGAAAAAAATCCACACACCCCTGAGTGGCGTGGTTAAGCCAACCTCACCTCCGGTGTACACAGCACTAGGCTGATGGAAGAATTCTTCTGCCAAACTAGCTACCAAGGCCCAGGGAGGTGGATTAACTCCAGAGAAGGGAGAACCCCTCCCGTCGGCCTAGGCAGGGTCTGTGCGCATAGGGACCAACTTTCCCCAGCGCCGGTGGGTGCTCGTGCCCTCCCCCGTCCGCAGCCCTGCCCCGACTCCACCCTTTCCCCGCTCCTGCCCCGCCCCCATTCCAACCCCTTCCCCAAAGTCCCCGCCCCAACTCCGCCCCCTCCCTGCCCCTATTGGACCCCTTCCCCAAATCCCCACCCCGGCCCCTCCTCCCCCCTCCCTCCCAGCCACGCGAAACAGCTGTTTCGCAGTGCAAGCGCTGGGAGCTAGGGGGGAAAAGTTGACACGCGGTGCGCTCAGGGGAGGAGGTGGAGCGGAGGCGGAGGTGAGCTGGGCATGGGGGCGGGGAGCTGCCGGTGGGTGCTGAGCACCCACCAATTTTTCCCCATGGGTGCTCCAGCCCCGGAGCACCCACGGAGTCGGTGCCTATGTCTGTGCGGACGCACTACAACTGTGCTGTGGTAGCATTTCAAATGTAGACAAGCCCTAAATCAAACTAGTGTTGACAGAGGAATAAGGGGAAGTAAAGGGCTGGATTTCTGTCTGTTATTCAGTCTGCGCTGTACTACGGCCAGCTTTAATCTTATTCGCAAACATTTGTAATGCATTTTGATTCTGAAACGTGACCTTTACGAAATGGCAAAACACACCATTAGCACCAAGTTAAGGTTGCCCAGTGATAGCTGGTGCCCTTTCCATCGAGTTCAGCAAACACAAATGTCTGAAACCCAGCAAGCACAGAGGGAAGGTAAATGGCCACACCACCTTAACTCTGCCCCCCTGAAGCTGGCAATAGCCACTGGGAATTAGCCTCACGCACCCAGCTGCATTCCCTGGGTTAGGTGTAGCTGCACTGAATGGTGGAGGGACAAGTGGGAGCAGCTGCTGTGATTGTGGTATGAAGAGATCTGGGAATTAGTTTGAGCAGCGTCAGATCTCTGGTAGCAATAGGAGGAGACCTGGGTCTGATCCAAGGAAAGAGGTGCAAGTGGACCCTGAGTTTCCAGTCTGCATCATTTCAACTCCGAATTGTGGGGGTTGTGTCAGAGCACTGGGGACTTACCCTGGGCATGGTCAGTAGTGAGGTGGGCTATGGGAGCAGGCTGTGGCTTTAATGATGGGTAGGGGAGACATGCTTCCAGATCCCCCTCCCATTTCTCCCCTGGGTGGGTTTTCAACTTCAAAGTTGCTAGAATCTGTGAATTTAAGGATATCCTGGTTTTTTTCAGGGTAGCTGCATCTTTAAATCCCCTTGCTCCAGTGACCCCACATTTGGATCACTAACCCGACACTCCAATGAGTGTCAGCAAATTTCAGAGCATAAGAACAAAACGTAAGAACGGCCATACTGGGTCAGACCAATGATTCATCTAGCCCAGTGTCCTGTCTTCCGACAGTGGCCAATGCCAGGTGCCCCAGAGGGAATGAACAGAACAGGTAATCATCAAGTGATCCATCCCCTGTCGCCCATTCACAGGTTCTGGCAAACAGAGACTAGGGACACCATCCCTGCCCATCCTGGCTAATAGCCACTGATGGACCTATCCTCCATGAACTTATCTTGTTCTTTTTTGAACCCTGTTGTAGTCTTGGCCTTCACAACATCCTCTGGTAAGGAGTTCCACAGGTTGACTGTGCGTTGTGTGAAGAAATACTTCCTTTTATTTGTTTTAAACCTGCTGCCTATTAATTGGAATTTGGTGACCCCTAGTTCTTGTGTTATGAGAAGGAGTAAACAACACTGCCTTATCTACTTTCTCCACACATGTCATGATTTTATAGACCTCAATCATATCTCCCCTTAGCCATCTCTTTTTCCAGGCTGAAAAGTCCCAGTCTTATTAATCTCTCCTCATACAGAAGCTGTTCCATACCCCTAATCATTTTTGTTGCCCTTTTCTGAACCTTTTCCAATTCCAATATCTCTTTTCCGTAACCTGTGCAGAGCCACCCAGACCCCTTGATAGTTTGCCACGTGGTTAGTCTCTCTGTCTGCACATGCTCAGTGTTACGTAGGCAAGTGAGCCTTAGCAGGCCTAACTGGGGAAGCAAACACTTGAATTTTATTGCCCCCAAAGCGCTGGGGAGTTCCAGGCACTGGGGTAACCCTCAAGCCTTTGAGATCATGGTGCAAGGATCTGAGCCCTGGTTTCATCTGTATCCATGGGCAAGAAAATGTTGCCAGATTGTGTCAAATCTTAAAAAATAATAATAATAATAATAAAAATCTCTCTCAGGCACCCCCTAGTCAACTGGCTCCACATCTGGCTCGCTGACCATCCTCCGTGCAGCACGGCAAATTCCAAGGCAATCTGATTAACCGTACGGATTTTAGAGCACTTAGAACATTCAAGCTCGAAACGGAAAGCCTGGTCTCCAATTACAGCAGAGCAACCGCCCTGCTGTAGTTAAGGTTGAGGCATATCACTAGCGGTCGGGTTAATAACAGCAAGTCACAGTCTATCAGGCTCTGCTCTTGGAAAAATCTTTAAAAAGACTCATTTGAGAAAGTGAGTGGGTAACTGAGATCATCCACCCAGCCAGGTGTGAGCTCTGATGACGGCAGACATTCCAGGGGCTGGGGCCTGGGACAGAACCCAAAGAGGAGAGAAAGCGCGAAGGGAGGGAATACTGCTGCAGCTGTGAAAGGGAAGAGCAGTAGCCAGCCATGAGGGGGTGTCAATAACAGATTTTTAGGATCACGCAGGCTCCAGCCCCAGCAAGCAGGCTCCTCCCACTAAAGGGGCAGGTGCTAAGCAGATACACATCTGACTTTTAAAAATAAATGACCCAATTTCCCCCTCCCCATCTTTTTCTGAGGCTTTTCGATCAAGTCAGGGGTCGGTAAGGGGCCAGAGCACTGGTGCCGCAGGAGAGGAACGCTGAAGTGTCTTGAATGATTGGGAATTAGGGGAAAGCAGACCCTGGGAGACCTGCAGTGGCTAGAGAACAGCGCATCATGCAGAAGTGAGGTTGGGAAAAATCTCAGCGGCTAAGGAACTAACAGAGCCTGGGCATCGGGAGAGCACAAACATCCTGTGCTAAGAGAAGAGTCCCAAAGAACAAGCACCAGCCAGCACCTGCTTTGAAAATCTTCTCCACTGCTTGGGTTCCCAGATCCTCTGCAGAGAGCCTGTGAAAATCCCCCTGCCCAGAATGAGATTTTGACTGGGTGGGAAGCAGAGACCCCGGAGAGCCAAATTATTGCCCTCACCCACTATCCAGGCCTCACCTGTGCGACCCTGGGGCAATCGCTGTGTCTACAAAGCCTTCACAAAAATCTACCAAGCAGCCAGGCTTTCCAGCACTAAAATCCCCTAGCCTCAGGCCATGCCAGTCCCCACCGTGGTACTGGATGCCAAAGGTTTTTATGCAGCAGCCACTGAAGATTCTGGCACAGCCGTACACGCCACTGACAGACTTCCCCAATGTCTGAGCCACCTTCCTTAGCCCGACCGGTCCACCTGCACTAGCGTGGGTAGCGCGGCTGGCATCAGCTAGGTGGTTTTACAGCCCAGCGGCACAGAGTGGAAAATTAACTTCTGTAGCCCTCAAGAACAATACGAGCGCCTAGCGTGGCTCTGGTGCTCCTGCTGAGCTGTCTGCCTCCAGCCTGGGGGCTTGTGTGGTAATAAGCTGTCAGCACTGGTGGCACATTTCTGAAACATGAGACTGCTGCTATTATTTGTACTATGGTAGCACCTGGAGGCTACAGCCAGGATCAGGGGCCCCTACATACACACAAATAAGAGCATCTCTGCCCTTAAGAGTTTATGGTCTAAACCAGAGGTCCCCAAACTGGGGGCACACACCCCTAGGGATGTGTGAAGGAAGGTTCAGGGTGGGGTGGCGGGGCCAGCCCCCACGGGGGGGCAAGGAGGGACTGCTACCCAGCCCTGCTCCGCTCCCAGCTCTGCTCCAGCCCCACCCTCAGCCACAGCATGGAGCCCCTGACCGTGCCTGGCCGTGGCTCCATTCCTGGCCCCAGACCCACCCCCAGCCTCGGCCCCCTTACCCCTGTCCGTGTTCCCCCCCTCCCAGAGCCGTGACCCCGCTCCCAGCCTCAGCTCCGGGGGGGAAGGATGTGGACGGGGGGACTGCAATCCTGAAAAGTTTGGGGACCACTGGTCTAAACAGACAAGATGGGCAAAGGTTGGGAACATAGATGCTGGAACTAGGGGTGCTGGGGGTGCAGCAGCACCCCCTGGCTTGTAGTGGTTTCCAGCATACAGAGGGTTTGCAGTTTGGTTCAATGGCTCTCAGCACCCCCATTATACACATTGTTCCTGCGTCCCGAGTTGGGAGAGGAAACGAGATCATATAGTTGGGAGCAGAACCCAGGGCCCCATTCAGTGGGCCACATGGAGCTGCAGCTCCATATTATTTACTATGTGCCATGAGTGCACTGGTCCCTGTAGCCGGCAAGGAAAGACAAGGCTGTGACCGAAAGCACCCCATATTCACCCACACACACACTACTGTAATAATCCTTGTGCAAAACACGCCTTGTGAGCTATCATTTAAAAACTAACACTGCACTGATTAGTCTTGTGCCATGTATGTACAAAATGCATATCCAGGGTTATGAACCTAAGCTGAAATTAGGACGACAATGTGTTTACCAGACAAGTCTGGGGAAGGGGGTAAACCGGTTTCTCTAGGACAAAGGACAAGCTGGCGCCTCCAGCCAGGGGTCAAAGTTGATTGGCCATCACCGGTCAAGTGGCCGTTCTTCTGATCGATCTGCATTTTAGCAAACAACATGGCACCTTTTCACTACAAGACTCGGTCTCCATCCTCTCAGCTGGAATGAACTTTATCTAGGGTGCATTTCAATGGGTGACTGGACTATAAAAGTGAGGGGCAAAAACACCCCAGATGATCTCTCTCTTTCACCTAAGACAACAAAGGAACCAGCCCTTTGACTTCAGGGGGAGACCCTGACTTGAGAATTTGGTCAGCCATGTTGCTGGGAACATGTGGTTAGGATTTTACCTTGAACCAAGNCTACCTGCCGATTTCGGCGGGTAGTGTAGACGGGGCCTTAGCTACTAGAAAGCTTTTTATCTTTGTTTCTGACTTTAACACCTTATACTTAAAGCCTCTCTCTTTGTAGCTAAATAACCTTGCTTTATTTTTCATCTAAACTAATCCAGTGTTGTTTAAACTGAACTGAGTTGGTAACTCCAGTTAAAGTAGCAAACTGGTGGATAGGGGCAACAGACGTATGTCATATGAACTGTCCAGGAGAGGGCTGCAAAAAAATTGGGACTGGGAGGGTGTTGGGATCACCCGTCAAGTAGTAACCAAGGCTGGTGGATAGCAGAGTAGGACTGGTGTGCGGCTGGCAGGCTGCTGGGGTCAGAGCTGCTGGACCAGGGCTGTGGCTACACCCAGACACTCAGGGGGTGACCTGCATGCTGACAGGCTGTTTGTGAGCAGCCTAGGTTGGGAGCTACAACTGCAAAGCATTGTGAGACATCTAAGGTTGCAGGGCCACATGGAACTGGTCTGGATTGCACCCCAGAACTTCAAAGATGTTTGCCCCAGGATATCTGACTCTTCAAAGTTAACAGCAAGATTCCTGTTGACTTGAATGGGAGTAGCATCAGACCCTAAATCAGTAAACTCCACTAGGTGCTAAAGATATGATGGATTTGACTTCTCCCATAATTAACAGGCTTCATTTTGTTGCCTATCTTGACCCTTAAAATTATATATGGTAACACTACGTAAAGGATAATGTCTGGCTTTAAAGGGCCTTACTGATCGGATAATAACTGGTTAGAGGAGCTAGAATGCAAGGAAACAGCTGGTAATCAGGGGAAACAGACATCACGCTGCTCTAGCCCCTTCGCAGGGTATTTTTAGTTCCGCAGGGCTGCTAGGAGCCATGTTGCTGGAAGCAGGTTTGTTACTGGTGAAAAAGCTTCCCCATTTTGCTATTTAAGAAAAACAAAAACTCTCATCCATTTTCAGCAGCAAGAAACTGGTTACATTGCCCCTGTGCTTCAAGAGGGCAGTTTACAGCAGGTGACAACCCCATCCAATCCAGTCCTTAGCGGCTGATTAATGACAAATTTCCTTTTGATACTTGAACAGTAGGATACCTATGGAGCTGAATGATCAGAGAATGCTGCTCTGCTCAAACCACAGGGAGAATTCCCCTCCTCGGTTTGATGGCAGAGGCTGAATTCCAGCTCTTCCCGATAATCAGCTTCTTACCCCAAACCACCTCAAAACCCCTGGGAAACAGCAGAGATTCCAGGAACTAAGAGTGCCCACCAGCCCTGCCATTATGGCCCTCGCCGATCCCCCTTTCCAACAAGCTTCTTGCCCTCACCTTTAAGGTCCTTCGGTGCCTTCCCCCACCCTACCAGTGCCCCACTTCTGCCCCTGTCCCCTTTGTGCAGGCATGCCAGCCCCCCGGGACAGAACACCCTACCAAGATCAGTTTGAGACCAGAAGCTACCCCCAGCTCGTCCAGTCTGACCTGTAAATCACAGGCCATCCGCACACTAAGCCCAACAACCCAAAAATGTCAATGCACAAAGCCACCATCCTGGCCTCCTTAAGCCCATTTTTACTGCAATGCCTCTGGTCAGCTAGCCTCTGCTGATGTCATGCCAGGCCCCTGGGTGGGTCATCAGCACCAGGGACTGAACCTGGGGAGCTAAAAGTATGCACCCTTCCTGCCTCAACTAGAAGCCCCAGCTCTGCCAGCCTAGGCTGAAGCTGGCCCATCAACCGCTAGATGGGGCCAGCTAGCACTAGAGGGAATAGAGTGGCACCCAAGTGGGTGTGGGTTACACTACTGGCTAGGCAGGTTGGCCAGCTCCACCATTACAAATATTCTTAGTTGGTTTATTTAATAAAAGCCTCCTTGGGACCTGAAACCTGCCACGTGCCCCAAAATTGGTCCATTGTCCCACACGTTGATGTGATGGTCACCCTCAAGGTCCCGCCCCTTCCGTTTTATGCCACACCCACTTTTCATGCCCTGGCTTACACCAGACACTAAAAACTCTGTAGAAGTGTCTGCAGCACCCAGCACATTGGGCGTCCTGGCCCTACAGGAGTACAAACAGTAAACAACAGGCACGAGGGCATCAGAAAGCCCATTGCACACCCTGGCCAAGATCAAAATGCCACCACCGCTAGTGCTGGCTAGCCACTGACCTCTCCCTCTCGGAGGCCATCCTCAGCAGAAAGATCAAGGAGGACATACCGGGCAACAGAAACCAAATCTCCATTGCACCCGCACAGGTGGTCTCACCAGGGCAGGATGAGCACAGGAGGCAGTTGGCACTGTCCGTGCTTGTGCCTGACCTGTAGATAACCAAGGCTTCAGGGCCCAGTGTTGCCACACTGACACTTTCCATGCCCTTGGACTCCTCCTTAGGGCAGTGGGTGTTGTCTGAGGTTCTCTGCTTGGCATCCCCCTCTCCCCTCCCTGTGACCTGACCTCCATCCCTACCAGTTCATATTTTGTCCCAGAACTTAGCTAAGTCTCAGTCCGGGGGCCCCTCCCTCTGCTTGAGGGGGGAAGTCTTGCATAACTTTGGTAAGCTCAGTGCACCAATCCCAGCTTTTAAATAAAATGGCACTTGTTACCAGCACTAGAAATTCACCCCAATATTTACACAAATTAAAGAACAGCTGGAGTGCCGAAGGAAAGGGTGATTCCTGCTGTTCCCTGAACAGCTCCATTCTCCAAGATCCTTTCTTGCCTTAAACTCTGACTCTGTTAGCCCTTAACGAATTCTCCACAGCTCCTTCAGGGCGATCATGGCAGCTGGCAAAGAGGATTTCACACCCACACACAGGCAACAAGGTTTAATAGATGCATTGTCCTCTAAAAATGTCAGTTTCATCTTCTGCACTCAGAGATTTTCCTTTTCAACCACCCAAACGGTCTTCAAACCATCAGCACTGTACAGAGAGTGAAACTGACAGGCGATATGATTCATCTTATACAACCTCTCCGACAGCTAACGCTACCAACACTGACACGATAGTTAACAGTATTATCCTCTGCCTATTCCCCACAATCACCACTCAGCAGCAACAGCACAGACAGCAGCCAGAAGCGGAGCTGTGGTGGAGAGCACCCCTGCTGCAGAAGTGACCTTGAACAGGGTCAGAGGAGATAGGAGGGCTTCACGCAAGGCTAAAGCGGAGCCCCTCCACTGTTCCGCGTGGGCCCCTTCTTGGCTCTGACTCGCACACTCTTCTTTCTCTACGCTGCGTGGTACGGGAGCCTTGTTCAGGATGGGTGTGTGCATAGCTGGGCCCACCCCACGGCACATGGTATGAGCATCTGAACAAAGGTGCACTTCCCACGCTGAACACAGAGCTGGGCAAGGGGGCAGGGAAACCACCTTCATTTTGCTCTAGGTTTTCTTCCTAATTCACTAGCCATGTTCCTGTTGGCTCTTCCTCCTTCCTACACCCTGCGTTGCCACGACAGGGTGGGAGAGGGGAGAAGGTTCCCTGCAGTATCCCCATGAGCTAGCCATGACTCACCCCACCATCTCTGAGCAGCCAGGACCTGGACTGCCTGCCATCGGTTAGACATGGATCTGAACCACCCTGCAGTTATGGGATAATCTGCCACCAGGGAGTTTCCTCCTGAACTTCAGGAGATAGAGGTCAGCTCATGGCCTGAACACAAGGGTTCATACCCCTTCCTGGCTCTCGGGCCTTCGTTTGGAGCATTTACTATTCTCACTCTGGATAACCTCCTTCCCCGTATAAAGGTCCAGTCCTTTTCACAAGCCTGTTGAACTCTTGGCCTCGGCAATATTGGGTGGCAGCGAGTTCCACAGGCTAATACATATTGTGTGAAAAAAATGACTTTGAATGTGCCACCTTATAATTTAATCGAATGTCCTCTCGTTCCTGATTTATGAGATGGGCAGAACAGGTGCTCCTGCTCTCCCTTCTCTAG
The DNA here is from genome assembly GCA_003942145.1 of Platysternon megacephalum. NCBI lineage: Eukaryota > Metazoa > Chordata > Testudines > Platysternidae > Platysternon > Platysternon megacephalum. Next base: position 375,088 of record QXTE01000261.1, on the reverse strand, counting down.
CCATTTATTATTCCATATACTTTTATCGTGGCCCTTCTTACCCATCCCCTCGCTAAGCTAAACAGCACTAATCTTTTCAGTCTCTCTTCCTGGAAGAGTTTTTCTATGCCCTTAGTCATCCCCATTACCTCTCCTACATCCCTTCTACACCGCTACCTCAATATAACACTACCCGATATAACATGAATTCAGATATAACGCGGTAAAGCAGTGCTCCGGGGGGGCGGGGCTGCGCACTCTGGTGGATCAAAGCAAGTTCAATACAACGCAGTTTCACCTATAACGCGGTAAGATTTTTTGGCTCCCGAGGACAGCGTTATATCGAGGTAGAGGTGTATTTTTATCATTCACATTTTGAGAGGAGAGGACCAGAACTGCACACAGTATTCCAGGTGAGGGCCCCGTATCAATTTCTGTAACAGCATGTTGTCCATATTAATCCCTATCCTGGCCCTTATGCATCCTAATGTTTGTCGGCATTTTATTTTATTTTTTATCACTGCTGCTCACAGAGCAGAGGTCTTCATGGATTCCCATTCTTGGGCTGATACCGTTAATTTAAAACCCTACAAGGTGCATGCATCGCTTGCATTATTCCCTCCAATGTGGATTACTCTGCTTTTGTCAACACCACATTTTATTTACCATCATGTTGTCTGTTCGTCCAGCTTGGTTAGGTCACTCTGCCTAAGCCAAATACTTTTGTGCCATCTGCAAATTTTGCCACCTCACTTCTCACCCCCTTTCATATATTTATTAATGATCTGGAACACCTTTGTTCGTGTGGATCTTCGTCACCCACTATCAGCCTTTCACCGTGATGAAAATTTACCACTTATTCGTACTCTTTGTTGTTTCTCTTAGTCAGTTTTGATCCATGACAAAGGATTTTGCATCTCGCTCCAAGACTGGTTCATTTCCTTAGTAACTTCCTGTGAGGGACTTTGCAAAGGGCTTTTTTGAAAATCCAAATAGAATGACTTCAAAGAGGCCTCCTTTATCCATTATTTTACGGACACATTCTAAGCATTCTAATAGATTAGTGAGGCTCAATTTTCCTTTGCATAAGCCATGCTGGTTAGACACTATCATATGCTTTTCCAGGTGTCTAACTTGTAATCATAATTTCTTCCAATTTACCAGCATGGCTTCTGGATCAGAATCACACTAGCTCCACTGACAGCTGCCTTCCATGGCTGTAGAGGCAGGGTCAGGATCTTCCCTTCTTGCCCATGCATAGCTCCCACGGAAGTCCAGAAGATGCTGGGTCAGGCCCAGTGTGACATCGCTTGGTTATTTACACAGCCAGCCCCTCCCCACTGTGGCTATGTTCCTAGAGATCACAGCATTACTAAGCTACACTCAAATCTGTTCCATTTTAGCACGCTAGGTCTGCAAAGAGGCTGACTGATGGGACAGAGGTCATGCCAGGCCAGATCTTCAAGAGCTCAGCACGCTGGTCTCAGAGCTGTCTGGAAGATCCGGCCTTTGAGAAGAGGGTGCTGGAAGAGTGGTTAGCTAGTGCATTCAGTTAAGAAGGGTATTGATTGAGTTAGAAGTAGGGAGTCACAGAGATGGGAAACAGGGATAGTGAGAAGGGAAATGGGGTGAGACCAGCCCCCCCCCCTTCCCTCCATCACAGACACCTCAGGACCTTTGTCACTACCCAGATTGCTCTGGGTTATTTTATGCTATTAGCAAAACAAACCCACCTCAGGCTGCTTTCTCAGGGCAAGAGAACTAATCAAAGAACTGGAATGATCTTCCCTTTCCCTATTTATGCTCATCTCCTTCCCTGTCAGCTGCCTGTCTGCTTCTGGAGGCTCCTCACCTCAAAACTGACAGGTGATCAGGTGAACCAGGCCCACCTGGGAACCAAACCCACTGGCCTAGCCCCTGCCGGACCTGGCTCAGCACCTGCCGTAGAGGCAAAGGCAACAAGATTTCCTCCCAGGGATCAGTTTGGTGGAGATGGTGCTGTTTCCCACCCCCCAGGACAATACACCCCCTGGCAATAATCCTATGCAAAGTGCGATGGCTAGATGGACGTAGAAGAGGGGCTAATTGGCTAGAGAATAGGAAGTGTGGGCGTGTGTTTGGGGTGGGTGGAGGTGTCCGGAAGAAGAGACAGAGAATCATGGGCCAGTGGCTAGAGCACTTGCCTAGGACTTGGAGCCTGGGCTCAATACCCTGCTCTGCCACAGACTTCCTTTGTGACCTTGGGGAAATCCCTTAGTCTCTGTGCCTCAGTTTCCCAATGTGTACAAGGCGATAGCATACCCTACTGCACTGGGGTATGTGAGGATAAATCCAGAGTACGAAGCACTCTGCTATTACGGTAACAGCACTAATGGTTATTACTCAGTACTTAAGACAAACAGGTACTATAGCACCCCCGTTTCCCTCTCTTTAGTAGATGCAGTGTCTGTTAGAGTGTCAGATTTGGGGACTGTCATTTTTAATGAATGTGCTGCTGCTAGAGGAGCTGGTCAGAAGATGGAGGAAATGGAGTGAAGACTGTCAGGGAATATCCCCGCCACCCACCCACACACACCATTTTCCTGTGGATACTTTTTTCCAACCTGCTCTAGTTTCAGGACACAGCAGTAGTGGCAAGAGATACAATGTGATGATTCTGCAAGGACATAGCAAGACTTTAAGCAGATGCCAAATTCAAATTTTGGACACATCTCACTACCAGGGAAGCCAGCAGAGTTGGGTTTGATCAACAAAGTAATGATCCCGTGACTGGAGAGGTTTTCCTAACGTTTTCTAATTTAACAAACACTTGGGGGGAAAAAGCCAATTTTTTTTTTTTTAATTATTCTGTTTTTGAAAACATTTCTCATGGAAACTGCTTTGACATTTCACAGTTTCAGAGATTAGTTTATCCTGAAATTGTAGGGGGCCTGGATTTCAGGGATGCAAAGTTACACAAAACCAAATGATACAAAAACAAACAAAATGCATACACACACACACGTGCATTCAGAGTACAGGCATTACAACATCTCAGCTACGCTGCCATAGCTAGACTGGCACAACCACATAGCATAGACGCATCCTCAGCAACCGAAGCGGTTTTTCCATCGCCCTAGGAACACCGCCTCCCCCAACAACAGTAGCTAGGTCAGGGGTCTCAAACTCAAATGACCTCGAGGGCCACATGAGGACTAGTACATTGGGCCGAGGGCCCCGCCTCTTCCCACCCCTTCCCTGCCCCCATTCCAACCCCTTCCCCGAAATCCCCACCCCAACTCTGCCCCCTCCCTGCCCCCAGGGGGCGCAGGAGGGGTGTGGGGTGTGGTGGGGGCTCAGGGCAGGGAGTTGGGGTGAGGGGTGCAGGAGGGGGTCAGGGTGCAGGGTGTGGCAGGGGGCTCAGGGCAGGGGGTTGGGGTGCAGGAGGGGTGCGGTGGGGGTTCAGGGCAGGGGGTCAGGGTGCAGGGTGCGGCAGGGGGCTCAGAGCAGGGGGTCGGGGTGTGGGGTGTGGCGGGGGTTCAGGGCAGGGGGTCGGGTGCAGGAGGGGTGCAGCAGGGGGCTCAGGGCAGGGGTGAGGCGTGGGTTCAGGGCAGGGGGTCGGGGTGCAGCAGGGGGCTCAGGGCAGGGGGTCGGGGTGCGAGGTGTGGCGGGGGCTCAGGGCAGGGGGTCGGGGTGCAGGAGGAGCGCGGGGGGCGGGCTCCGGCCCGACCCGCACCGGGAGCAGGGCAGGCTCCCTGCTTGCCTGCCCTGCCCTGCCGCCGCACCGGCCACAGTTCCCCATTCCCGGCCAATGGGAACTGCTGGGAGCGGTGCCTGAAGCAACAGCCACACACACCCCTGCGCCCCTCCTCCCCCAGGTTCCAGCCGATTCCTGGCGCAGGGGCAGGGCAGGGCAGGCAGGCAGCCGCTCTAGGTACACGTTGGGGGAGGGCGGGGGGGCCGTGAGGAGCTCGCGGACCGCATGCAATAACCCTGCGGGTCGCGTGTTTGAGACCCCTGAGCTAGGTGGACAGAAGTATTCTTCCAGAAGCCCAGCTGTGTCTACACCGGGGACTAGGTCGGGCTCAGGGCTGTGAAAAAAAAAGAATACACATTTTAAGTGCACACCAGCCCCCTCGGGTCGCATATATGCGCTGCTAGGGGGAGCTGGAAAGGCACCAGCCTCCCACCCTCTTGATTAGGGTGACCAGATGTCCCGTTTTTAAAGGGACAGTCCCATTTTGGGGGACTTTTTCTTATATAGGCGCCTATTACCCCCCAGTCCCGTTTTTTCACAGTTGCTATCTGGTCACCCTACGCTTGATGCAACCCCTTCTCCACAAGTGGCATGCTCTGGAGAGTGGGATGTGAATGCCCCACCCCTCCGGTGTTTTCATCTCAGCGTGCACCAGCCAGCTCACCCTTGCAGCCCCAGCTCCTCCATTGTCCAGTCCCACACACTGCAGCCCAAATGTCACTCACAGCTTTGGACTCTACCCGTCCTTTCAAAGTCAAATTCTCATCCAGACCCCTGCTGGACTGGGGATTGGCACAGCCTCGAATATGCTCTGCCACATGCAAATATGATTAAATGAAAAGTCAAAGCAAACAGAATACACAATACTACAAAGAACTAGACGGGGGTAAAGGAAACCGTTGCAGTTGCTGTGGTTACCAGAGTTTAAGTGCACAAAAGTCAGGAAATTGGAATACGCTCCCGGAGCGTTGTACTGACAGATGATGCGGAGCTAATAAAGACCATGTAGTGGCATCGCGAGCCACTGTCTCACACCCACGGCATTTCTGCCCTTTATTATACAGACACTAGTCACATTAAAGCTCATCACGAGCCACATGGCATTGCATCACCTCATGGGGGTGGCGGCCAGGCCGCTTCTCTGTCTATTCTCTAGGCCGCTTCTCTGTCTATTCTCTACGCCCCTCCTCCCACCTAGGATCTGAGCACCTCACCATCAGATTTATCCACGTCGCAGGGCGTGGGAGGAAAAACTAACTGGGAACAGCCGACTCATCCCAGTCAGAGGGGAGACCTGCCAGCGGAGCGCTAGCCTTGTGTGTCAGCAAACCCCGCCTCTCCAGAGCAGGCCTTGGGATAGAGCCAGGCTGCGGTAGGAATCCTGCCCCGCTCGCTCGGCTGCGTGGCACAGGCTTTTGGATGTACAGCAGGCGCCTTATCTGAAATAAAAAGCCTTCAAGCCTGTGCCACAAAGCTAAGTCCTGCTTTGCTTAGGGAGAGATCCAGGCCCTTTGATTTCTCTTGACACTTGACATCCGCTTTCCCTTCTAGGGGCACAGGAGAGATTCTCCGCTCTTTAAATAACTGCAACATGCAGATGACACGGGGTGTTCTGATGGCCGCAGGCATGTTACTATTCCCGCTCCACGCGGGAGAAAGCAGAGCGTTTCTAATCTTTAGAAAGCCGGGGGTTATTGCGACAGGCACCCTGCCCCACTGCTCTCCAATCTAAGACCTGCCACCAGGACAAATTCCACAAGACAGGAGCGATTCCTGGCCTGCTGGCTACTTTTCACTAGGGCGGCAGCTCTTACGCAGGGCTGGCTAACGACGTGGAAAGGGAGCAGAGCGCTGCGGAGGTGGCGGGAGGGCTCGACGCGGCATGCTCCGCTTTCAATGCGACAAGAGGAGAAGGGCCAGGAACCCCTCAGGCCAGTCTGCACCTAGCCCACAGCCCATGCTGCGTCGAGATCACGGATCTTTGGTCTGCGTCCAGCAACGGGACTGCCCAGAGAGCGCTGCATACGAGCAGAGCACAAGCGGCCCCTCTCTCATGCCATTTATTTGAGACACTCATCAGAGCAGCGGATGTCCAAATGATGCAAAGGCTACACAAGGGACTTGATAGTTCCTTCGCGCAGCAGAGAAACGGGGTAAAAGCAGAAGATTCGATGAGTAGCTGGCGTGAAGCCGGTCCCGACACACGCCTGTTAGCGCCCACCCAGAGCTCACCTGGGAGAGCCCAAAGCTCATGCAGACCATCCATTCCTCAGCAGCTTGCTGCAGCTTGCTGCAGTGCATGCGCTGGAAATTAACCTTGAGATGCGTTCCCTTCATGTGAAGTTACACATGAGAGCCACCCTGAGGCAGCACGTTGGTCATGACATACTCGGCAAACAGATGTTAGTCGGGGGGTGGAGGGGGGGGGTGCACACATCATAGCTTGGGCAGACCAAGCTCACTGCACTCACCTGGGGCTCCTTGCATCCCTCCATTCCATCCTACGAGCTTCCTGAATGCCACCCTCCCAGGCTGCTCGATTTCAGGGGCACCCTGCAACCCCTCCCCCATACTGGGCTCCGTAACCTTCAGTTCCCTCCACTACATGCCAGTGGCTCGGTAGACCCTTCATTCTCCTCCTCCATGACTAGGGCTCTGGGTGCTCCCCTGTTCCCCCATACCAAGGTGTCATCCCCCTTCTCTCCCCCACCCCACCAGGGGCTCTGGGTCCTCCTGCCCTTCCATGCTTGGGGCTCTATATGCTTCCCCTTCCCACCTCCCCCATACTAGAGTCCCCAAATCTTCCCCCACCAGGGGTTGTGTGCTCCCCATTCCCTATAGCAGGACCTCCATTCTCTTCCCATTCCTATTTAGGAGATAATTCTATTGGGATGACAGCACAGGGGGTGTTGTCCTGGGAGGTGTTAATGGCACCATCAGCTGGTTCTTTGATCTACAGACAATGACAGAGCCTAGGCACTTGGCTCTGCTGACCAAAGGAAAGGGGCTCTTTGGGTCCTCCATTTTTCCCTTTCCACTTTTCCATTTGTAACCAAAATCCATAGGGTTCTGCCTTTTGAGACCTAGAGCATTCCCGGAAACGTTGGAATCAATCGGTTGTAGCATCTAAAAATTATCGTGTTACAGACACACCGAGCAATGCCATTGAGCTGAGCACAGGGCTGTGCAAACGCAGACAAAAAGTTACTCACTCGGCTTCAGCAGCCCTGGCTTCCCCAGCCTTCAAGTACAGTAGAGGAATGGACCACAGTGTACATGTGTGAGGCTGGATTAAGGCATAGACACTATAGGCCATGCCTAGAGCTCCAGATCTTAGAGTTACTTGATCACAATCTCAATTTTAATTGAAGTGTTTGCAGCCTGAAAAAAAGCTAAAAAAAAAGTGCCCGGAGCAGCCAACCTGGTCGTGTGCGCAGTGAGAGTGATGGCCCCATTCATCTCAACAGGGTGTTCATCCTGAGGCCCACCACCCTGAGCAGCCTCAGCAGAGGTAGTGTGTGCGGCAGGAAGAGAAGCCTGCAGCAGGCCCAGCCCAGTACCCAAGTTGTTAACCTTGCCCCCTCGAGTACTTACACTGGCTTCTGGGGTGACTTCTGCCACCCTTGCTGGGGGAGAGGGGACCCTGCTCGTGTTCCTGAAGACTAGCACTGCCACTGCAAGCAGGGCCATGGTGAAGGCTGGAGCCATGGGGCCCTCAAGCCATAGTGTAGATCAGGGGTCGGCAACCTTTCAGAAGTGGTGTGCCAAGTCTTCATTTATTCACTCTAATTTAAGGTTTCGCGTGCCAGTCATACATTTTAATGTTTTTAGAAAGTCTCTTTCTATAAGTCTATAATATATAACTAAACTATTGTTGTATATAAAGTAAACAAGGTTTTTAAAATGTTTAAGAAGCTTCATTTAACATTAAATTAAAATGCAGAGCCCCACAGACCAGTGGCCAGGACCCGGGCAGTGAGAGTGCCACTGAAAATCAGCTTGCGTGCCGCCTTTGGCACGCGTGCCATAGGTTGCCTACCCCTGGTGTAGATAGAACCTGAGACACCTGCTTCAAAGAGGTGAAGAGAGACCTGGAATTCATTCAGACGTGTGTGGAAATCATCCCACGCTTGGCTCTGGTGCGACGCTCATTCCTGAGGGTCTGTACAAGTGCTAAGTCACAGCTTGTTAATACAAACACTAACGAAGTTACCCCTAGGATCTGCAGAACCTGAGCTGCTGCCGTCCTCCCTCCTCTGAAACAGTGGATGACTGACAGACTTTCAAGCCTCTGTCGCCATGTTGGCTAACTTTGGCCAAGGAGCTGAGGCAGCTGCCACTCAAGTGCCAGAGCAAAGCCCAGTGACTAGGCGATGTCCCCCTTGATTGAATTGGCCTCGTTAGCACTACAAAAAGTAATTTTCCCTCTGTTGATATTCACCCCTTCTTGTCAACTGTTGAGAATAGGCCACTTCCACCTTAATTTAATTGGCCTTGTTTGCACTCACCCCCCACTTGGTAAGGCAACTCCCATCTTTTCATGTGCTGTAATATATATACTGCTTCCTGTATTTTTCACTCCATGCATCTGATGAAGTGGGTTTTAGCCCACGAAAGCTTATGCCCAAATAAATGTGTTAGTCTCTAAGGTGCCACAAAGACTCCTCGTTGTTTTTGCTGATGCAGACTAACACGGCTACCACTCTGAAATCTTTTCTTTTTGAAGTCTAGTTTGAGGATTTCTTGGCAAACATTTGCCATTCGCCTACAAGACAAGAAGGCCTCTCATACCTTCCCAGTGCCACGCCAGGGACTTGTCTAAAGAGAAGCTAGTAATTCCCAGCCCGGTTCAGGGAAACTTGCCAACTCAGAGTCTGGGGCAGTCCCTGCTTTTTCCACTCGCTCTGACATAGACGGTTCCTGCTCTTCCTTAGTCAGACACTGACAAGACACATGTGCTAATGTATTCAGTAAAATTGGAAGAGAGTTGCCGGCACCGAAGGGGGCTGCTGTAATCTGTGCCAATGACACACTAAAGCCTTGACAAGAGAAATAATTATGCCTCCTCCCAATCGCTCTCTAGCTTCTGTGCCTCGCTCCCCCTGCCTTGGCACCTGTGTCACAATAAACTACAATCTCGCACAGGCAGAGAAACGAAGGAAGGAATCGGCCACCCAACCATTCTGGCAAGTGAACAGTGGGGAGCGGAGACCCCCCTCCCCCACAAGCTACCCCCATTCATTGGCAGGATGCACTGGCTCTGCATGGCCCCACAGTGATCCCAGCTCCACTGCCCTTAGACCCATAGCAGCGACTGTTCTATTCCCAATTGAACAGGGCAGAACAAAAACAGACAAATTACAAGGTGCAGCGCCTCGGTCCAGCAAGCAGCATCCTCAAACACAACTCCGCGCTCTCACATTGCCCGTAATCCAAATTCCCTGTGCCCACTGCCTCTCCCCTCCCCTGCAATCTGCCCCTCAGCACCTCCATAACACAGCCCAAGTGCCAGGTTTTCACAACAGCTCAGCGCACACTGGGTGCTGAGCATTCGGAACAGCCGGCCATGTGCCCACTTCTGCCCCTGTACCACCTCCTCTGCCATAAGCGTCCACTACATCAAGAGGAGCAGGGAGCGTCCTCACGCCCTGGAGGGGAGTTCAGCTAAGAGACACTCATGGCGGGTTTCTGGTGCGCAGAGCCCATGGAGACAGAAGAGGACACAAGCTGCAAGAAAACATCTTGGCAGGTCGCATGCTGCACAACAAGAATGCACGGTGAAGTAATTTTGCACAGCAAGGCTCCTACCCACGATTCGTGCCTTCTCTCACGCCATCCCCCATGCCTGGGACAGCCTCATCTACCAAGTGCTCTCTCTCTCTCCCCTTCTTGGAGGAGAAACCTGCATACAATCCCTGCTCAGCATCAATAACCCACAGACTCTGCGGCCCATCTCCTGTCCGTATTGCAGGTGTGCCGATGCTCTAGGCCCTCATGCTCTGTAGCAAGCTGGCCCTAAGGGAGGCAGCGTGACCTAGTCAGTACAGAACTGGCCAGAGATGCAGGAGACCTGAGTTCTACTCCTGGCTCTGTCACTGGCCTGCAGGGCAACCTTGGGTAAGTGACCTCTCCCCAGCTGTCAAATGATTCTTACTTCCTTTGTGAGGTGCTCTGAGATTTACTCATGTGAGAGGCTAGATAAGAACTAGGCTAAGACTCAGTGGCCTGGGGTCTGTGCCACTCTGAGAAACAGGCTGGAAATCCCTCAACAGCCTCATTTCAATTCAGAACTGGAAATTCTTCTACGAACTCTAGACAAGAGTCAAGTAACACCCGGTACAGTATCCCTCCCGGGGCATTTGTTTTGATATCTAGTTCCATTTAATGTTGGCCCCGTGACAGATATTGCAATCACAATATGATGGTCTCCAAAGATACCGCATGTATTAAATTTATGAACGCTTTCTGTAAGACTGTGTTCTACTCCACGCGGGGAGGGTTAGCACAGCTCCTCCAGGAACTATACACACTGGGAGTGATTAAGGTGAGTCATTGAGACTGAACACCTCTAGAGAGGTGCCACCCCCTGGGGTGGTTTGTATGTGCTGGTCCAAGCCAAGCTCTCCAGAGACGAGGAGACAAAGAAAAAGCTGCTGGTACAGTGGATGAGCTTGAAGGGAGATAGGACCTTCTGTCTGATCCAGCAAATGGACAGGACTTTCTGTCCAGGGGCCCCAACCCTTGAGGAAGGGTTGGAAAGACTGAGCTGCTCAGGCCCCATAAGACCGATGGGTGACTCCTGGTTTGTTTAGTGTGTTTCACTCTTCTTTATACGTTTCTGCTGTAATGCCGTTGCTTTACAAATAAAGGTGCTGGCTGAGAAAGAGCTGGGTGGTAACTGCTTTCAAGACACTGTTCATAGCCCTTGGAGAGAAAGCAACACAGGGCACTGGCCATTAGGTAATCTGGTTTGCTGGGGATAACACAGTGTAAGGCTGGGAGCTGTACAGCTGTAACTCCCCCGGGAGTGGGATGAGAGTCCCAGCCCAGACACAGGTGATAGCAGAAGACCTGACTGGAAATCCTGGAGTGGACTACGGAGAAGGGAATACAGATGCAGATACCCTGAAAAACTGTGACAGCCCCCACAGTTTTAGTGGACCATAGATTTTCACATTGACAGTGGGTAACTGCACCACAGAAGGTGCCTGGAGGGGAAACGGGGGAGTTGGAGGCTTGGCAGCTGGGTAAGGGGCAATCAGGGCTTTTGGCACCAGATACCATTTGGAATTATTGGCTAAGCATTTTGAGTCTCTTTTAAAGTGAACAGAAATGGAAGTGGTCAACAATGTTGACATGTACAATGTCATCATTATGTTTCAGAGTTAACATGCCATTGAGATAAATGGGGTCATTCACACCTCTCAGAGGTGTAGTTTCAAGCTGTTTGCAGATTCAGGAAGACATTACTGCAGGCTGCCACTTTAAATAAGCAGTCCAGAAGCTCTAGAGCACAATTCCACAGCTGTGGACTCCACAGGGCCCCAACTGTGCTCCTCAGTGCAGAGAACACATCTTACCCATCAGATTTTAAAGCACTGTATATGCATCATTCTAAGATTATGTGTAGCACCTATGCCCCAGCCCAAGGGTACCACTACACCTGCACAGGCTGAAGGCTGAGATAAATCCACTTTAATTAGGCAGACTGTGCTTTCAACATGAGGAGGAGAGATGCTGATGAAGAAGGTGCAGTCAGTTTCCAGTCCTGGGAGCAGAAAGCCATCGCTGCCTCCCAAGGAGGATTTATTCAGATGCACAAAGAATTTAACGTCTCAATGTCACTGAAGGATTTCACAGCCAAGACGGATGGGGTCCCCTAGCAACAGAACTGTGATCATGTGAGCAGCGATAACAGGCCGTGGAGGCAGTTCGGAGCCTGCAATGCACACACTGCCCTCAGTGTAAGGTCTGGCCAGCTTGGGGACTCCCCCAGTTCCCAGGGCTCTTCCTGTCCAGAGCACAAAGCCTTGGCAGGTATTTACTGAGCTGTCAGCAGAAGGCAATTTCACATTTGCAGGAGGAGGTCACAGGGAGGAAGCTAACTCTGGAAAGGAGAGACTACTTGCCCCAAAGAGATCAAGGTCACAGGAGGGGAATTGCCAGCCAAGTGCCAACAGCATCAGGAAATATCCCCACCCTGTAGAGGTTTTAATTGGGGATCACCTATTGGCTGCTAAAAGCCTTCCAGCCCAGTTAGTCCTCCTGCCCTGCCGACTAAGCATCAGATAATCTAGTGAGTAACTAACAGCTGCATTTCTACAATGGAGGAAGGGAACTGACATTCTACTGCATTTCCCTCCTCTTAAAAAAATTAATAAATCTGTTTTCTCAAAGACGGAAATCAGGATAGTGTGGCACGATCTACCTTTGGTACATTTAAGGATCTGTTGTGCTGTTGAATATATTCATAAATGATCTGGAAAAGGGGGTGAACAGTGGAGGTGGCAAAATTTGCAGAGGATACAAAATTACTCAAGATAGTTAAGTCCAAAGCTGACTGTAAAGAGTTGCAAAGAGACCTCACTAAACTGGCAGATGAAATTCAATGTCGATAAGAGCACAATAATGCACATTGGTGAAAATAATCCTATGGCGGGGTCTAAATTAGCTGTTATCACTCAAGAGATCTTGGAGTCATTGTGGATAGTTCTCTGAAAACATCCACTCAATGTGCAGCGGCAGTCAAAAAAGCGAACATAACGTTAGGAACCATTAGGAAAGGGATAGATAATAAGACAGAAAATATCATAATGCCACTATATAAATCCATGGTGCGCCCACACCTTGAATACTGCATGCAGTTCTGGTCCCCCCATTTCAACAAAGATGTATTAGAATTGGAAAAGGTACAGAGAAGGGCAACAAAGATTATTAGGGATATGGAACGGCCGCTGCATGAGGGAAGATTAGAAAGACTAGACTAGGACTGTTCAGCTTAGAAAAGAGATGACTAAGTGGGGATATGATACAGGTCTAGAAAATCGTGGATGGTGCAGAGAAAGTGAATAGGGAAGTGTTATGTGAAGGGGTAAATGCAAAAAGCAGAGGTCACCCAATGAAATGAATAGGCAGTAGGTTTAAAACAAACATATGGAAGAACTTCACAGAACACACAGTCAACTGGGGGAAACTTGTTGCCAGGGGATGTTGTGAAGGCCAAAAGTATAACAGGGTTCAAAGAAGAATTCGATAAATTCACAGAGGATAGGTCTCATCAATGGCTATTAGTCAAGATTATCAGGGATGTAACCCCATGCTTTGGGTGTCTCTCAACCTCTGACTGCCAGAAGCTGGGACTGAACAATGGGATATGGATCACTTGAGGATTGTCCTGTTCTGTCATTCCCTCTGAAGTATCTGGCACTGGCCACTGTCAGAAGACAGGATACTGAGCTAGATGGACCATTGGTCTGACCCAATACGGCCGTTCTTACATACTAAGACAGGGGTGGGCAAACTTTTTGGCCCGAGGGCCACATTAGGGTTGCAAAACTGTATGGAGGGCCGAGTAGGGAAGGCTGTGCCTCCCCGAACAGCCTGGCCCCTGCCCCCTATCCGTCCCCTCCCACTTCCCGCCGGAGGCCCCCGACCCATCCAACCCCCCTGCTCCTTATCCCCTAACCACCCCCGCCCGGGACCCCCCACCCCAACCACCCCCGGACCCCACCCCCATCCAACCCCCCTGCTCCCAGTCCCCTGACTGCTTTGACCCCTATCCACACCCACACCCCCTGACAGGTCCCCCCAGGACTCCCATGCTTATCCAACGCCCCCCTCCCCCCGTCCCCTGACCATCCCCCAGAACCTCTGCCCCGTCTAACCGCCCCCTGCTCCCTGTCCCCTGACTGCCCCCCGGGACCCCCCACCCCTTATCCAACCCCCCGACCCCCTTACCATGCCGCTCAGAGCAGCATGTCCGGCAGCCACGCCGCCTGGCCAGAGCCAGACACGCTGCTGCGCTGCCCGGCAGGAGCGCACAACCCCGCCGCCTAGAGCGCTGCCCACGCGGCGGCATGGCTGCGGGGGAGAGGAGCCAGGGGCTAGCCTCCCGGCCGAGAGCTCAGAGGCCGGGCAGGATGGTCCCGCGGACCGTAGTTTGCCCACCTCTGTTCTAAGAATATGTATTATTGTGGGCCAGGATTGCATGTAACCTCTCTAGGGATGAGATGTGATATGAAGCCTGGGAACGTAAAGGACTATACTGAAAGCGTGCTAGACAAGAATGGACTTTTGGGACAATAAGCATGCAGTGGAAATCTTTTTAGTATGCTTGGAGGTTCTTCCATTGTTTTTAATTTTTTTGCATTAACAATAAACGTACTTGCTCAGAAAGAGCCGTGCGGTAACGTATAGCTGCTGGCAATACACTGGGCATAGCCTCGGGAGAGAAAGCAAAGGGCAGACGCTAGCTGTTTAGGCAGTCTGGCTTGCTGGGGATATCACAGTCTAAAACAGGGAGCTGTACAGCTTTAACACCCTAGTCGGGGGAAAGAGATGCGGGTCTCTGCCCAAGAGAGGTGATGGCTGAGAAGCCTGGAGGGCCCACGGGGCGAATACAGGGTGCAGTTGCCCTGACCTGCGACAGCAGGAGAAGAGCAGATACTTGGTCTCAGCCAGCGTAGTGCTCTGCTGAAGGGGACAGAGAGCGGGGCCAGTGTCACCACATGCCTTTCCAGTCACCCCCGCCAAGCGGGCAAAGGGCAATGATGGAGAGAAACACCAGGCATGAACCCAACTGCCCTGACAACCAAGCAGGAGCAATTCTGTGCTGTCACTTCCTGCATACATCCAGCGGTGCCAGCAGGCTTATCAGACAGGGAGGAGATCCCAGTCAGCTGGGTGCCGGGTCTAGTTATTCCAGCCCAGCAGCTGATGGCAAGTGACACAGGGAGCGAGCAGCCGTAAAGGGACTTCTTAGGAATGTAACATTTCAAAAGGTAGCTGGGGGCAAGGAACAGACACTAGCTCTCCACACCAGAGTCACCCTGCGTGGCTCTACCGCACCTTGGCCTTCAGCCCACTAGCCTGCCTCACTCGTGAACTGGATTAGGCTATTGACCCAGTCTGCTCTGGTACGTTGCCTATTTTGGCTGCTTCAAAAAAGCTAGGAAAGCCCCACGCTGCCCTTAGCCAGGTGTGCCACCCTGGGTCTGGAGGAGAATGGCCCCCTCAGTGACCCCCCTGGGGATCAGTGAATCAGGGAGCCGATCTCCCCAATTTTACAGGCAGATTCCCAGTTTGAGGGTGGTTTGTGGCCATTTGGCAGAATTAATAGATTCCAAGGCCAGAAGGGGCCATTGTGATCATCTAGTCTGACTTCCTGTAGAGCACAGGCCAGAGACCTGCCCCCAAGTAATCCCTGGAGCCCATCTCTGAGAAAAAACACCCCATCTGGATTCTAAAATGGCCAGGGATAGAGGATCTGCCACAAGCCTTGGTAAATTGTTCCAATGGCTAATTACTGTCACCGTTAAAGATGTACACCTTGTTTCCAGTCTGAACTTGTCTGGCTTCAACTTCCAGCCATTAGGGCGTGTTAGACCTTTGTTAGACTGAAGAGCCCATTATTGAATATTCGTTCCCCATGTAGGTACTCACAGACTAATCACCCTTAACCTTCTCTTTGTTAAGCTAAATAGATTGAGCTACTTGAGTCTATCACTAAAAGGCAGGTTTTCTAATAGCAATAGACTCAAGGAGCTGGTCTCAGACTTGCACAATATGGAATTCAGATACTTTAAAGGCCTGATGACACATTTTTAAGAGCTTCTATAGAGATGTGTCAAAGAGGTTAGCAAAGCAAGACCTAATCCATCATAATACCCAAACCCACGACCAACAGATTCATGACATACAGCCAGGGCCGGCGCAACCCATTAGGCGACCTAGGCGGTCGCCTAGGGCACTGCTATTTTGGGGGCGCCGGCGCCCCGTCCATCCGTTCAATTTTGGGGGCGGGACCTTCCGCCGCCGCTGTTGGGGGCGGCATTTCGGGGGCGGGACCTTCCGCCGCCTAGGGCGCCGGAAGAGCTGGCGCCGCTACTGCACACAGCAGGGAAAACAACAAAATACAGAGCTCAGAGACAGGAAAGAACACAAGTTGGCCCCACCTCCTGCTCCTTGCCCTTGCTGCGATAAGAACTGGACATCAGGAGGCACACAGGCAGTGGAATATCATTCATACTGACATTCAAATCAGTTGTGCCTTTATGAAAGAGTGAATTGCACGGTATTTACCGCTTCAGACAAATAAAGAAAGTAATTTCTCTGCAGGGAATTTGACACAGACTCTACACTTTGCTGAAGGATTGTGCCCCAGAATCGAAGCTTTCACTAAAAAGGTCCCAGGGTTGAGGAGAAACCTTTTAAATGCAAACGAAAGGCAGCACATGTGCAGACAGCTTGAAACAGCTCTGAGAGGTGTGAACTGCCCCGTTCAGCTCCAGGAGGTGAGAGAGGATACAAATTTTAGCATCAACATTGGTAATTATTTTACTGCTGATCATTTTAGCATCCAGCTCACATGCTGATCCCACATGGCCAGGCAGCCTCCCACGCTTTTGTAGACATGAGAAACCACAACTGTCCCCTACCCAGCTGCCAATCCTCCATCTCTCCCCCACCCCCAACCAACTGCTGTAAACAAAACCAGGCATTTTCAGTACAAAATCCTGAAGCAGGCTGAAAGGCAGGCACAGCATTAAACAAGGGGAGGAATACTCCCCTTCATTGTCCTAGGCAATTCATTAGGAACCACCAAATCTCTGTTGCACTGGAGTGTCACAAAATGCAAGAAGCTTGGGACAGAGTTCAGAGTGTGATGGTTCTCAGGCTACCCAGGACTGAGAGTCACCTTGGTTACCCCTCCTCCCCCCACCTCCAGCAAGAGGGAGTCTTGCTCGTGCTTATTTGGGTGTCAGCTCTCTGACACCACCAGCCTGTTAGCCACTCATACACTCCCTTCTGGGCTATGCCAGCCTTTACTTTGCCTTGCAGGTTAACAACAGGTGCACCCCAGTTCCCGAGCCCCTTTGGAGCATTCCCCGGTAGTGTTCAGCCCCTTATCCACTGAACACTCACAGAAATAGCAGGTCTGCTGTCCCCAAGGAAACAGTGCACACACCAGCTCGTCTGATTCAATTCAGGATCAGCACCTTGCTCAATATCACAGCACTGAGATACACTGCTAGTGAAAACAAGGATACGTATATTATCAAAGATTCAAGAGATAGTGAGCTAGGATACCGGAAACAAATGGTTACAGATAAAACAAAATCATGACATACTTTTGCGATGCTGGCTCATGCCAAAGCCCCAGGCCACTTGACTTGTGTATTAGTTTAGATAAATGTGATTTTAAATACCAAATCCACTCTTCTACATTGAACACTTTATGAAAACTAATGGGATGTTACCGGCATTGTTTTCAGTTATCTGTATAATGTAATGGCAAACATTTCCATTGTGTGTACGCCAGTGACTGAATAACCCACCAGATGAAAAAGAAGCCTTGTGGAAGGCAACTGAAGACGTTTAATAGAAAAGTGCTAATTTCAAAGCAAGTGATTATTGTGTGTGATGATCAGAGGTTGAAGACTCCAAGTGCATTCCTCACTTTCCCTCATCAGAGGAAGAGCCCACATGGGTAGTGACCTTGTCAGCTTGTTTTCTGTGAGAAGCAGCTATGAGAATGGATTCAGGAAAAGATCCTTCATCTCTGGACTGTCTGGATTCTCACAGGGCAGAATAACTGAATGAGAAGGTGGAGTTATTCTGGGTAGTCCTGAGAGACTTTTGAAAAGCTGGCAGATGACTACATCTCTGCTTCCATTTGGAATTAGAGACTGACTCACCTGTGTATATATTTTACCTGCTTTATCCTCTCAATAACTAATTTCCTTTTCTTAGCTAATAAACCTTTAGTTAGTTTACTATAGAACTGGCTACCAGTGTTGCTTTTGGTGTAAGATCTCGAGTATCGGTTGATCTTGGGGTAAGTGACTGGTCTCTTGAGACCGGAAGCAACCTGAATGTGGTGTGATTTCTGGTGTAAGTGATCATTTCATCAAAAAATACAGTTTGTCTGGGTGGCAAGACAGGCTGGAGGGCCTAAGGGGCCTGTCTGTGACTCCATGGTAAGACTGGTATAGTGAACCAGGAGTTCAGATTTGTCACTGGCTTGATGAAATCTGATTATAGAGCACACCACCAGTGTGGGGGGTCTGCCCTGTTTCCTGACAGTCTGCCCTGAGGTCAGCACTTACAGTTGTGAACCACTCCCGACTGTGTGGCACCTTTCTAGACACTAAACAAACAAGTTAGCTTCCTGTCTAAAGTCTTCGTTCACCCAAAATCTTCTGCAGCGTTTCCAACCAAGGATGGCTGTGACCCTGTTTTCATGAATGCAAACGTGCTCTCCATTTACTTCCCAGGTGTAGGGGGTGTCGTCTTCTTTGCCTCCTACTTATACTCCCCAAAGTTCACTGTCTGTACTCAGACGGAATAGCCCCCCGTGGCTTATTTTCCCGTGTGCTGATTCCCTGTTGGCTTCCCATCTCTTTCTGTTGCCTCCAAACGTAAGTGGGTATCCATTGTGTTAGCTTGCGATGCTTAGTTTGCATTCTGACGCAGACTGGGGAATAAACATCTCTTCTGACAGAAAACCTAGCTCTCCACCTCTGCTGTGACACAGACGCTAAGATACTTTCAGTAAAGTACATCATTCCTCACATAGCATCTGTACACACAGTTCAGGAGACCTCACATGACATCCTGTGGTGAACCAGGATGTACATATCAGAATCAAGATATTCCTGCAACCCCCTTGCCAGTTGGCATGAAGGGGTTCTTGGGTCACACAGAGCCCTGCTACTAGCAAGCTGTCACCACACACACACACACACACACACCATTGCAATGGCACTGCTCACTGCGGGCACACACGCCATGCTCACAATATTTCCCAAAAGAGAGGAGTTTTTTGCACTGGATTTTAGCTTCCAAGTGTCCTAGCCTCAGCCCAGATCCACTGGGATTTCCAATAGTTATAATTCTGTAACAGGCATCGCGGGTGCCTTCACGCAATCCAAAGGAGGGAACTGGTAGCCAGTGAAGGGAGCTTAAGTCATGACAGCTTTATGATGCTTTCCCTACTATCTTCCCCCAGGCCGATGTACCACATCCACAGCACCTCACAGACCCAGAACAGGGCCCGGGTGGCCCCCTCTTCTGGGGGCACTAGGATCCATGCAGTTCACCCCCACAACTTCCACTGAGCCTAGGGCTCACGGGGGCAAAAATTCCAGGGAGGAGCAAGGTCCAGAGAAAAATTCTCAAGCCAGCAGACACAGAAGCATCCTCGACAGGTTCTGCAGCGACTCTAGACATGGGGGATAATCTAGAGCTGGGCAGAGAAATTTTGACAGAACCATATTCCGTTGGACTACGTGGGTCCATTGAATCCGACACCACAGGAACTCTCAGACCCTACATAAAAGCATTCCTCAATCTGGCTTCTGAAATGCTATTTTTTGTCATTCACTGGTCCCTTTTGATCACAGAATGGAGACAGGCACTTGTTGCCATCAGCCGCGAGTGAGGGGAAAAACAGCCCCTGGAGGCACTGGTCATCCCGGGTTGGTGTCTTTTCCAAAGGCTGTTCAGACAGTCAGACCCTAGCTCAAAGCCAGACCCGTTCCAGCACACGGCACCCATGGGCAGCTGCTTCACACGCCAACCGCCCAGTAAAAAGTCAAGAATAGATCGGTATCTGGGCTAGGCGGGACTGGCAGCTCCCCCCACTACATGCCCGTATCCTTACAGGAGATGCACCACTGACAGCAGAAAGTAGTTTTCCAGCACAGGGATTTAGCTGCATTAGCCAATGGCATGAATGGGAACCAACACCAGGTGCTGCCTAAGGCACTGGAGAGGTAAACCGTCTACAGACAGCACTGCCTTCACACACACTTTCATGTCTTCAAGAGGCAGCCAGGTACAGAGAGGATGACTTCTCCTTCTCAGCCCTTAACCACCAGCATGCTGGAGAATTTACTCCTCCGCACCAATTCATACACAGCACCCCTCCTCAACCCTCGCTCCGGGGGCAGAGACACATTTCCTAGCCAGGCTTTCTCGGAGACGACCAGCTTTTGGATAAGAGCCCTGTGATCAGGCCACAGAATTGCCACTGGGGCAGGAGGAGATGACTGAAGAGACAGTCACCCTCATCTGCAGCCACGTGACACGAACGCTTCGTTCATTCAGCAGGCTTGGAAGCTGCCGCTGTAGATCCACCCTCCTGGAAAGCACCTGCTTGCCATCAAAAGGAATTTAACCTGGATATCTGGAGCACGCAGCCCCTACCTTCTGCCATTCTGAGCTGCAGCCATTACCTCCTTTGTGGAGGGCTTGGAGATCTGTGGCTGAAAAGGGCTAGCTAAGAGCTAGGTGTTATTAGCATCACTGCCAGTTGTGCCACACACAGAAGAAGGCTGGCTATAAAGCAGGGGTAGGCAACCTATGGCACGCGTGCCGAAGGCGGAACGCGAGCTGATATTCAGTGGCACTCACACTGCCCGGGTCCTGGCCACCGGTCCGGGGGGCTCTGCATTTTAATTTAATTTTAAATGAAGCGTCTTAAACATTTTTAAAACCTTGTTTACTTTACATACAACAATAGTTTAGTTATATATTATAGGACTTATAGAAAGACCCCTTCTAAAAACGTTAAAATGTATTACTGGCACGCGAAACCTTAAATCAGAGTGAATAAATGAAGACTCGGCACACCACCTTCTGAAAGGTTGTCGACCCCTGCTATAAAGGCATCAAGGCCTGGGGACAAGCAGGAGATCCCATAGAGGAGGGGAAGCAGCACCAATAGCCACACGGCAATTGACAGGAAGCCCCTGTATCTGCTGGCTCAAACAATATCCTAGAGATGCAACAGATAAAAGCTTTTAAGTAAACAGCAGCGTGGACTTAAATCTAACTGACTTCCATAGCGCATGCATGGGATACATATTGCTGCTAGACACACACGAGTGCCCAAGGCTGCAGGAAAAACTCCCTTCATCAATCGAGAAATTGTGAGCACGTCATTAAAGATGGCAGGGTAATACATAGTGCCCAGGGCAGAGTTAAGGATGCTGGTGCAACTTTAGCCTCATCGCTTCCCGGCTTGAGCACGTAGCTGGGCCAGCTGAATCTCACCTTCTCATTGTGTTTTGCGTGAATTCCCTTGAACGGGCACGTGAAGCCAGAGGAAGCTGAGCAGAGGGGGAGGGGAGCAGCGAGAGCAGCTCATGGGAATGCTGCGATTTGGCATCGTTTCCCTATTTTTAGGCACCAGGATTTGAAAGAGCAGCGCTGACCTTCAGCAAGATGAAGGGGGTCAACTTGAAAACGCTCCAAAAATCTGAAGAGCAGCCGGGTTTGCAGCCGTGCTGCCGAGATTCAAAGGAGGCCCCTTCCCTTTCCCGAGAGGAGCGCGATTTCAGAGCTGTTAGCACCACAAAAGGCAGCACGGGCTATTAGCTCAGCTCAATTTCCATTCAGCTCCCTCCGAAAATGTCAGCTCCACATAGCTAAACTAATTCAGTGAATTCTGCAGCCTGGCCATGATCTCCCAAGCCCAGCGCTCCCCGGGGTCAGCCCTGAGCAGATCCTCTAGCCAGTCATCCAGAGTCCACATCACTCCCCAGCTAAAAAAGCCCTTAGAGGCCGGCTCTATCTGGAGGCACCAGAGAGGCTGTGCCCGGGTCCATGCTGTACTACCTGTAGGCTCAGCTCTGCCTGTCGGTCTGCCTACAGATGACAGCTCAGAATAGCTTCTGGGGACCCCATCACTCCAGCCCCATCCTGCGGCACACAACGTCGCCAGCCAGCAGGACAGCTGCAGCTTTCATTCTCTTCCACTTAAGACTGTCTCATTCCCCTGCCACATCCATCCCCAACTCCCCATGCCACGGGCCAGTGCACAGCGCCCTCAGGCACCCGTCTGCAATCACAGGTGGCATTGCGAGGTTGGGCTCTTACTTGAAGGGTTCTGTATGCAGACTCACAGAATCCTAGAAACACAAGACGTGTGGCTGCAAGGGACCCTGAGAAGTCATCAAGTCAGCGGCGGCTCCAGGCACCAGCGCTCCAAGCGCGTGCCTGGGGCGGCAAGCCGCGGTGGGCGACCTGCCGGTCCCTGCGAGGGCAGCAGTCAGGCAGTCTTCGGCAGCATGCCTGCGGGAGGTCCACTGGTCCTGCAATTCAGCGGCGGGTACGCCGAAGCCGCGGGACTGGGGACCTCCCGCAGGCAAGCCGCTGAAGGCAGCCTGCCTGCCGTGCTTGGGGCGGCAAAAAACCTAGAGCCGCCCCTGCATCAAGTCCAGCCCCCTGCACTGAGGCAGGGCCAAGTAAACCTAGACCAGCCCTGACAGGGGTTTGTCCAGCCTGGTCTTAAAAACCTCCAGTGCTGGGGATTTCACAATCTCCCTAGGTCACCTGTTCCAGCACTGAACTACCCATGGAGTTAGAAAGCTTTTCCGAAAATCCTACCTAACTATCCTTTGCTGCAAACTAAGCCAATTCCTTCTTGCCCTGCTCTCAGTGCCCACAAACAATAGATCACTGTCCTTTTTATAACAACCTTGCACATAGCTGAAGAAATATGTTCCCCTTCAGCCTTCTCTTCTCAGAACTAAACATGCCCAGTCCCGTCAGCCTGTCATCACAGGTCACATTTTCCAAACCTCTGATAATTTTTGTTGCTCTCCTCTGGACTGTCTCCAATTTGTTAACCTCTTTCTAATCACATCTGGACACAGTACTCCGGTTGGGGCCTCACCAGTGACAAGTGGAGCAGCGCAGTTACTTCCTGCGTCTCACGAACAACACTCCTATTAACACATCCCGGAATTACATTTGCTTTTTTCGCAACAGCATCGCACTGTTGACTCATTCAATTTGTGAGCCACGACAACCCCCAGCTCCTTTTCACTGGTACTAGCCAGTTATTCCCCATTGTGTAGTTGTGCATTTGATTTTTCCTTCCTAAGTGAAGTACTTTGCACTTTTCTTTATTGAATTTCATCTTGTTGATTTCAGACCAATTCTCCAATTTGTTGAGGCCGTTCTGAATTCTAATCCTGTCCTCCAAAGTGCTTGCAACCCCTCTCCCCACCAGCTTGGTGTCATCGTCTAGAAAAGCAGAAGATATTGGGACCACAAGAGCATGAGGTTATAAGAAGCCATGTGGTCCCCAGCTGCCACAGCTCCTGCCACTGAAGCCCCAATTCCTATCAGAGCAGGATGCCAAGGAGAAGGGAAGACTGGTGGGTAGTGAGACTACACGGAGGCAAAAGACAATGCTCTCTAAGTGTGCCATAGTTAAGGTGGGCAACCCCTCTTCACAGTGGTATCTGCATGCCCCCACTTCCAAGCTTCTAGCAGGAACAGAACCCCCAGGAAGGTGCACCGAAGAGTTTAGATTAGACAAGGGTGGCAGAACTGCCGTCCTAAAGCGAGCATCAGGTCTAGATGCCAAATCAAGACTGTCGTGCTGCACAGACTGGTGAAGAGAACTCCAGGAGCGACCCTACAGACTTTGGAGAAGGAAACACTGTAGAGGCAGCCGGAGCTGCAGTTAGTCCTAGGAGAACCCACGGGTGGGTGTGTTACAGGCTCCCCTTCTATCCCCGATACACAGAGCAGGAGTGGTTACAGGCCCCAGCTAGAGCACCTGGGCTCTGTAGCTCAAGCTGTAGCCGCTCTTGCTTTCAGCTGCAGATGTCCCTGTGTGATCCCTTGTGGGTCAGCAATGAGTCACTATCTGCATCTACCACAGCTAACAAGGAATGGATCATTTGGGTAAAAACCCCAAGAAAAAGCTCTCCAGGCACATAGTCCTGACACCCCTAGAAAGAAACTAGGGTGGCAGGGACCACGTGACCTTTTGTATGTGCAGCTCCTAACACTAGGGACACATGGAAGGCCTGCGGGGCTCCGAGACACACTGCTTTTGCTGCAAATTCCCATAAGCTCAGTGACTCTGGGGGTGCCTCCCAGAGGTGGGTCTACGCAGAGGCCTCTTGAAAGAGAAGAGGGCAGCAGGGCGGAATGCTTTCTAAACCCAGATCCCAACGGAAAAATTGCCTTCGCTATGAAGGGAGGTTCACGGGCAGCATGTAATGGAGGCTGGGGGAGGCTAGGCCTCCCAAATCTGTGCTAATGCTCCCTGCAGCTCCTCCGGACAGCCAGAGCTCGGGGCAGCTCCTCCAAGCAGGTGGGCCGGTGTACGGGCCGGGGCTCGGGGCAGCTTGGGCAGGTCGGGGCGGCTCAGGAGGGGCTCCTCCGACCATGGTGTGGGGCTCAGGACTCCTCTGGCCCTGGTGGGCGAAAGCAGAGGATGTGGGGGTGGAGCTTCAGGCAGAAGGGGCGGGGCAAGGGGCTAGCCTCCCTGAATGGGGTGGAGGGGAAGGGTTCACACGCTGCCCATGGGGAGGTTATAACACAGATGCCGTCACAGCCATTACGCTAGGGGCTGCCAATCCCTGGTGCTGTGACAGCGGGATATACCAGGGTGGTCTCCCTCACGGCAGCGCACGTTAAGCTCCAATTACATGGCAGGTAACACTTCAGGCTCCACTCAGCCTCTGCTGAGGTGGTGGAGGTATTAGATTTCCATCAGTCAGCCAAGGTTCACAGTGCCCACCCTCCCCAGCGATCCTTCCCCCAGATTAACGCCATCCCCATCAGTACAGCACCCAACACCACCCAGGGCTTCGCTCCAGGGACAGCAGGCGAGAGGGACGTCTACCTAGGGCAGTGGTCCCCAACCTTTTCCGTGGGGCGGGCGCCGGACTAGCCGCCGAGGACCGTGGCCGCCGGACAAGCAGCCGCCGAAATGCCGCCATGAAGCGGCAACGTCAAAAGGCGTCGCCGCCGAAATGCTGCTGAGAAGCAGCGTCATCATCGGCGGCATTTCGGTGGTAGCACTTCTTGACGTTGCCGCTTCTCGGTGGCTTTTCGGCGGCTGCTTGTCCGGCGGCCAGTAGGCGGGCACACATGGATGCCCCGGCGGGCGCATGGCACCCGTGGGCACCGTGTTAGGGACCCCTGACCTAGGGAATGTGACAGCCACCACCACCATAGTAAGCAAGCACCTGGACGTCTTTGGTGTAGATACCCTCAGCCCCGTGAGCCAGGGCAGGGCTGCTCCCCTCCTTTTACAGATGGGGCACAGAGGCACAGGCTGGATTAAATGACTTGCACAAAGGCCTGTGACTGAGCCAGGAATTGAAACCACGTCTCTTGAGTCCTGGGCCAGCGCCCTACCCGCTATACCAGCTTTCCTACCCATTCCCATCCAGCCACCCCGTGCACCAGAGCGCTGACGTGCAGGTAGGAGACAAACAGAAGAGAAACGCGACTTGGGATCATCTACTGGGCCTGCACCATGTGAAGCTCTTTCCCAAGAGAGCAGTGTCTCCCGGCAGCACTGAGAGCTCATGCACACACGGCTCGTTATACCTCATTCTGTGACAATGGCTCTCCCCAGCATGTAATTCCCCTACAGACAGGGTATGTCTACACCAGGGGTGGGCAAACTACGGCCCGCGGGCCACGGGACCCTCCTGCCCGGCCCCTGAGCTCCTGGCCCGGGAGGCTAGTCCCCGGCCCCTCCCCTGCTGTCCCCTCTCCCCCGCAGCCTCAGCTCGCTCGCTCCGCCGCCGGCGCAATGCTCTGGGTGGCGGGGCTGCGAGCTCTTGCCGGGCAGCGCAGCTGCAGAACTGCGGCCTGACCCGGTGCTCTGTGCTGCGCGGTGTGTGGCTGGCTCCAGCCGGGCGGCACGGCTGCTTGTCTTGGTACAGCTGCACCGCCAGCCACTGGTGCTCCAGGCAGCGTGGTAAGGTGGCAGGGAGAAGGGGGGGTTGGATAGAGGGCAGGGGAGTTCGGGGTGGTGGTCGGGGGTGTGGATAGGGGTTAGGGCGGTCAGAGGGCGGGGAACAGGGGGGTTGAATGGGTGCAGGGTTCCCAGGGGGCAGTGAGGAATGAGGGGGGGTTGGATGGGGCAGCGGGAGGCAGTCAGGGGCAGGGGTACCAGGGGTGCTCAGGGAGAAGGGGTGGTTGGATGGGGCAGGGGTCCCGGGGGGGGGGGGCATTCAGGAATGAGAGGAGGGTTGGGTGGGAGGTCCGGGGGCGGTCAGGGGACAGGAGTCCGGGGGGGGGGGGCCGTCAGGGGGAAAGAAGCAGGGGGGGGTCAGATAGGGGGTGGAGCTGGGCCATGCCTGGCTGTTTGGGAAGGCACAGCCTCCCCTAACCGGCCCTCCATACAATTTTCGAAACCCGATGCGGCCCTCAGGCCAAAAAGTTTGCCCACCCCTGGTCGGAAGGGGTTTTTCCATTGGTGTAGGAACACCACTCCCCGAATGAGGGTCGCTACACTGAGGGAAGCATTCTTCCATCAACACAGCTGCATCTACACTAGGGGTTAGATCGGCACACCCCTCACTGATGTAGTTGTGTCATCCTAACTTAAGCGTAGGCCAAGCCCCACACTCGGGTCTGGAGAAGACCAGAAACCAAAGGATCTGGAGTAGCTCCCAACGTACCCTAAACTGCAGGACACAAAGTCCAAATTTTTCAGAAGCAGCCAGTGTGTTTGGGAGCCTCTGGGTTTTTTTGGAGCCCACCCTGGGCACCTTAAGGCGTCTCCAGAATCGGGCACCCGAAGCCAGTGGTGATGAAGATTGGGCTATGCACTCATGTAGCAAAAGGGTTCTTAAGACTCGTGATCCAGGAGGTGTTGTCCTGACCAGGGAAGGTCCAGCTTGGCTTCCACCCATCATGAGAACTCCATGTAAGTGTGAGTAACAGAGAAGCTTGGCCCCAAGGTCCGCAGCTACTTGTACAGCTCTGGTCCCATGCCTGACTGTGCAGAGTTCAAGGGGATCAGACTTCAGGAAATGTCATTGGTGAGTCAGGTGCACTGGGAAGAAGATGAACGATCCTCTAGTAGAGGAAATGCCCAGGGAAATCCAATGACATGGGCTGGGTCTCAATTAGGGCATAATGAGAATTCTGCTAAAGAACAAGCAGCAGCGAACGGCATTGGCTATACATGGAAAATGCATCACATAACTAAAACATGTAATGTGTATGGAGGATGGCAGATGTATTTCTGAAACACAGCCACCGAGCCATGATCAGCTGGCACATTTCAAAACAAAACATGTCTGTCACAGTCCATGATCCAAAAGAGACTGCATTTTGCTTGGTGGGCGGTAACACAGTTGAGGCAGTGTGGCCTAGTAGAAAGAGTATTGAACTAGTACTCAGAAGATCTGGTTTCTATTCCCAGCTCTGCTACAGGCCTGCTGGGTGAATTTGGGCAAATCACTGCCCCTCAGTGCCTCAGTTTCCCCATATGTAAAATGAGGATACTGATTTTCTTTGTAAAGTGCTTTGAGATCTACGGATGAAAAGCACCTAGAGAGCTAGGTAATATTACTAGGAACAGCAGCCACATGATGCATTTTCCTAGTATAGACAGACCAGCCTGGTGTGCCTTCATGATTCGTCCTCAAAGATACCAGGTTCTTGGCAATTAAAACACAAGGGTGAGACAATCAGACAAGGACCATCATTAAGTATTTCATCCCTGCAGACTGAATTAAGGCAGCCAAAACAGCAAAACTTTTGGGCCTATTAGCTAAGGGGAAAGAAGATATGAAGGAAAGAATACCACAAGGGAGAAAGCTGGACCATTAATAAATGAGGTGGGGGGAGAACATGGCTCGGTCACTGAACTCCTTCAAACGTCAAAATCTTCATCTAGAGATAGCTTTTCTTAAACCCTACTGTGACGAACTGGGACTGTTCTTGATGTGTTCTTTGAATGCTGAGTGGGGAGTATTGACCTGGGAAGGTTGCAGGGGCGTTTTGCTGGGACTGCCTGCATTGGGGAAGGGAGGATACCTGAGCATGTAACTTGAGAACCCAGGAGGGGGGTTGGAGGCCAGGTAATACCTCTGCCCGGGAACCTGGACAAAGGACACAAAGGCTGGGGGAGGAGCTGGGGGAAGGCCAGAAAGGAGACTGCTGGAGGGAGTTGTCAGTTTGAAGCTGGCTGGAAAACGGAGAGGGGTGCCCCGATGGGGCTTGAGCTTCCCAACGGGGCTGTGGCCTCCCTGGGGCCACCAGATGGACCTAACTAAAGGTGGGCCTGTTGTCTGTACCGGCAAGACCTGTTTTGGACTGTGTTCCTGTCGTCTCAATAAACCTTCTGTTTTACTGGCTGGCTAAGAGTCATAGTGAATCGCAGGAAGTGGGGGGTGCGGGGCCCTGACTCCCCCACACTCCATGACACCTACTTGTCCAGACTATGTAAAAATAGTGAGTGATGAGAGGATACAACTGGGAAACTCAGAACATCTAAAGTCAGCCACACTGGATAATGCCCATCTGAAAACTAAAGGGAACTGGCTGACGAGCCTGTTGAACCGCTAACAAGAAGACAGGAGATCAGCAAATGTAGTACTGATCTTCGAAAAAAGAAAAGAGTGATACTGACTATTACAGTCTTAAGTCTAATTTCTAACAGCTAGAGGATAAAGGAAAGCATGCTAAACACAACCGTATTGGTGGTTGAGAGATATAAAGCCCTAACTAAATGGTATGCACATGCCACTTCTATTCTATCCTAGCTATTCACATGCCACTTCTCTCCAAATCTGCCATCACAACAGTCCATATAAACCAGAGCGCATTTGCTAACAGCCTCCACATTTGACTGGGTCCTTTGTGAAGGGCCCTCAGCCCCGTTCCCCCATCCATCTCAGTCTTTGACTTTCATGGCATGATATAAAGCCCATCTGTTTTATCCAGTCACGTAGGGAGACGAGAATGGAGGGATTTTTGCTTTACCTGGGGCATTTAAAGTCGACAACAAATCTGCGGTTCTGCTGAAGGATAAGTGTGCAAGGGGAAGATGTCAGAAACTTATATCAGTGGATTAGTCCCATCTTTTCCAACCAAACTGGAGCGAGTTAGTGAATGCACGAGTTGCAGTGAGGACAGACTGTTCCTCTCAGCTAATATACACCAGTCAGAAAGTACCCAGCTTGACTCTCCGATCCCGGGAAGTCCATAGGGCTGGCAGCTAGACCACCTGTGTGTGTGTCAAGTGAGCGCCTCTCATCTGGACTCAGTGGGTAACGGCTACACTGCAAGTGAAGGTGTGACTGAAGTACAGGTAGCCTACCTGTGCCAGCTCTAAATCTAGTTAGCACAGGAAGCAACGGAAGTGTAGCTATGGTAAGATGGGCTTCAGCACGGACTAGCAACCAGAGTTTATATCCAGGGTCCCTGGCAGGCTTGGATTCTGGTTGCTAGCCCGTGTCGCCATATCTAGATTAAAGCTTGCACGCTTGTCTGCATGCTTATCTGTACTATGATCTCATCTTCACAAGCAGCATAGACATAACCAGGGAGAGTCTACAGACACAAGACCCCCGGGAGGCCAGTTATACAGTCACTTTTCAGGGAAGAATTGCCCTTTAAGACTTGCGTGTGGAGGCAGTGGCAGAGTTGGGAAGAGACCCCCCCACCACGACCACCTCCTGACTCACACTGCTGAGTCTTAACCCCGCATCCACCCACCAGCCATGGTCCCTCCCTGTACCGTGATTTGCAGAGAAACAAAGACAGTACGTTTGTCTGTGAATCTCAGAACAGGCACAAAGGAAAGACAGTTTGCCAGAACCCTGCAGCCCAGCTGATGCAGTGAAATCTGACCTGACCCTGGCAAGCAGCATGTTGTACAGCAGGTGCCCACACGGGAGGGAGGAGTTCTCACAGACCACCCCCATTCCAGCCCCTACCCAGCACACACAGCTCACCGAAACAGACATTACTAGACCCTGGCCAATTTACTCCCCCAATTTAATCATTCTTACCAAGAAACCCTCCTGTTTTTCTTACTAAATCTGATGATTCCCCCCCACACACACACACACCCCGCTCCGCCCAAGCTTCAAACAGTGACTACATACAGCAGCAGCTTAGATTTCCCATCGCAGGCTCCCTTCCCCATTGCATCTCCATTCACTCGGCTCCCTCCCACCGCTTCCCCAGATGCTCACAAGCTGCATTTGCGGATACAATTCTCAGCCTGGGAGACTTGAAGGGATTTCATAAACATACACACACACATACACACCCCACAACCCCTCCCTCTCGTCCCATCAGCTCAGCACTGGAGGCAGACGCAGCCTGTGGGGTTGCCTCGTTCAAACTCTCAGAGCATGCCCAGGGTTCAGACCATGTTGCTCTGTACTGTATCTGACAATACGAGCATTTATTATTTTTTACAGATCTCGACAAGCGGGAGGTGAAGGCAGCCAGAGCATCCCTCCGACTAGAGACGCAGCTGCACAGCGGCAGGGCTCTTTATAACCCACTTCACCGTCTTACAACATTAAAACGTACAAAGGAAAA
Organism: Platysternon megacephalum; assembly: GCA_003942145.1. Taxonomy (NCBI): domain Eukaryota; kingdom Metazoa; phylum Chordata; order Testudines; family Platysternidae; genus Platysternon; species Platysternon megacephalum. The sequence goes on along the minus strand of QXTE01000261.1, from coordinate 344,820 downwards.
CAAATAAAACAAAGCCACAGTGGTACCCAGAGCCGACTTCCCGTCCGCAGGACCTCGCTGGAAGCTCCTCAGTTGAATCGGCAGCTCCCCAGTGGCTCACAGGACCCTCCCCTTCAGCGGAGGCAGGCAAAGTGAACCCAGCCCAGCAAAGATGCAGGCAGGTCCCCATGCAGCGAAGGAGCCCTTCCCTCAGCCAGGAAGAGCACTCGCCACTATCCCAGTTGGCAGGGATGCCCCGAGCATGCAGCCCTTTGGCAAGCGAGCAGCAGAGCCGCGGCTCTGACATGCCCTTTAGAACCCAGAAGCGACTGCTTGCCTGCTTCCATCACAGCAGCCACCTTCACGGACGGGCCCCCTTGCTCTCCTTCCCCAGCCCTCTCCTCCCTGGCTCGCAGTCCATGCTAGCTGTTAGTCCATGCTAGCTGTGTCTGCAGCTAGCAAATCCACCCCCTCGACACACCCAGCACCCCCCACTCACAGGGAAAGATCTGACACACCACAGATCCTCAGGACTGGCTGCCGGATGCTCTCCCCACAACAGCCTCCCTTCAGGGGGGTCTAGCATTCATCCAAATCAGTGGAGGAGCTGTAGGAGCGGAGGAATTTTCTAACTTCTCCCCAACTATATGCTCTGAAAGCTCAGACACCGGTCACCAAGGCCAATGAGGTCAAACAGACCACACCGGACCCTTTAGGCATGACGCCTGGGCTAACTCCCAACTTACCTGGGAGAAGAGAGGCCTAGCAGGCCAAGGGAGGAGGCAGCGAGTGACAACTGGGTCCCAGTCGCCTCTGTGGGGCTAGGTGGGGCAGGACCATGGCAGGGGAAGCAGGAAAAGCAGGGTATGGAGGGGAAGCTGCTGGAGGAAACGGCAGTGGGACTAGACTAAGCTCCACAGGCAGCAACTGCCTTTTTTGTGTGTGTTTGTACAGCACCTAGCACAGCAGAGCCCTGGCCCGTGACTGGGACCCCGGGTACTATCAGTAATATGAGAGAGAGAGAGAGAGAGAGAGAGAGAGAGAGAGAGACCAGGAGAAGGAAGTGGTTGGGCAGAGCTACCCCAGAGACCATGTAGGAGCCCTCCTAGCGCCTACGTTTAAATAGAACGTTCCACTTGCCCAAGCCAGAGAACGAGCCACACGGGGAGGCTAGGGGGAGGGCGCGGAGAACAAGGAGCTAGTGCCAGGGGAGAGAGGCTACTGGGTGTAGCCGGGGGACAGGCTGCCTGGCAGCAGCAACAGGAGGCTGTCCAAATGGAAGCAGTAAGCCACATAGGTGCTGGAACTAAGGGTGCTGCTGCACCCCCTGGCTTGAAGTGGTTTCCATCACATTCAGGGTTTACAGTTTGGTTCAATGGCTCTCAGCACCTCCACTGTACAAATTGTTCCAGCGCCCCGGGTAAGCCAAGAGCCAGCAGCAGAGGAATGCTGACAGCTAGCAGCCCGCCAGGCCAGGTGGAGGGGATGGCCGCACGGCAGGGAAGGCTGGGAAGGGTGAAAAGGGTCCAAGCTACAGAAGAGCCTGGAGAAGCAGCTGAGCAGGGAGCTGGCGTCTGGAGCCCTGGGCACCAGGAGGTTGGGGGAAGCAGCCAGAGGGAATGTCTCATGTGAGCTGGCCCAGGAGGGACTGGGGGAACAGATTCAGATCAGCCTCTTTACTAAGATATTAGTACCACCGAGGAACCTACTGTTCCTGGAAATTCAGGCCTCCAGAGTTCAACCTTTTAAAGGAGGCCTTATCCAAACCGATGCAGGACAGCAGTGCCTAGGGCCACAGTATTCTGTGCATTGCTCAGGCAGAAGGATGGCCTAGTGATTAGGGTGCGCGTCTGGGACTTGAGACCCAGGTTAGATTCTCTGCTCTGCCACAGACGTCCTGTGTGCCGTTGGGTGAGTCACTTACCCTCTCTGTGGCTCAGTTCCCCACCTGTAAAGTGGGAATAACACCACGGCCCCGCCACACAGATGTGCTGGGCGGATAAATACAGTGAAGGCTGCGAGCTGCTCAGATACTATGGTAACAAGGATAAGCATCTCAGTTAGAGAAAAGCACTTGTCAACTCATTCTGTAGAGTCAAGGAAAAAAGCTGCATGGTACAATTAGCGCCGTTAGCCTCACCTTCCTAATCATGTGCGCTTCCTCCACCAGAGCTATTTTGGGTGGCCACGCGCTGTCTGAACGCATTCAGAGCTCTTTAGCATTCCAGAGAGCATCCAGCAGGACTCAGATACAACCGCCACCCAATGAAACCCTCAGACAGGTTTCACACTCCTCTTTGCAGCCTCATTTGTGATCAGAGTTGGCATGACGAGAGCTCCGTATCTATTCAGGCTTTTCTGTCTCCCAGTCCACTACTGTACATGCAGGCCAACAAACCCCAGAATTGTCCAGGGAGTGGGGCAAATGCTCATTGTTTCAAGCAAGCTCGTCTCTCTGCCAACATATGACCCCTATAAATTAAAGCCCAGAAGGGACTTTCTGATCATCTGGTCTGGCCACCTGCACAACACAGGCCAGAGAATTCCTTCCACGGATTCCTGCATCAAGCCTTAAATTGTGGCTGAGAGCGAGCAGAGCATTTGGAAGACATCCAATCTCAGTTTCAGGTGCCCGAGTCATGGAGAATCCGTGGTAATTTGTACCAATGATTTGTCACCCTCACTGCACCTTGTTCCCAGTTTGAGTGTGTCTAGCTTCAATTTCCAGCCACTGGATCTTGGCCTCTCCACTCACAGGAGAATTGCTCCCAGATGGCAGGATCCAGGTCCCACCATGATAAGAACCCGCACACAGCAAGGAGTTACTGTGATGCCAGCGGTGTTTCAGCCAGCTACCCTCTGTTAAAGATTAAAAGATGAAGTACCCAAGAGTCTCCTTGCCTCATGGGGACTGTGTGGACTCCTTCAATCCCCAGGGTTTTCTCCAAGATCAGGTCAGTTAAAGTTTGTGTGTCTTCTATTTGTGTTGTGGTAGCACCTATAAGCCCCATTCATGGCCCAGGCCCCCTCTGTGCTAGGCGCTGTACAAACAGCAAACCCTTTAAGGTTGATATTTGATATTCAAGTTAAGATGAATGTCACCATTTTTAAACACCAACCATTTATCACTATGGAAACAAACAGAGAAACAGCCAAATACCCTCCCAGTTCATACAGTCTCTCAGATAACTGAACCCATCTGCAATATTGCCTTCTATGCAATATTGCCTTCTATGATGAGATAACTGGCTCTGTGGATGAGGGGAAAGCTGTGGACATGTTATTCCTTGACTTTAGCAAAGCTTTTGATACGGTCTCCCACAGTATTCTTGACGGCAAGTTAAAGAAGTATGGGCTGGATGAATGGACTATAAGGTGGATAGAAAGCTGGCTAGATCGTCGGGCTCAACGGGTAGTGATCAATGGTTCCATGTCTAGTTGGCGGCCAGTATCAAGCGGAGTGCCCCAAGGGTTGGACCTGGGGCCCGTTTTATTCAATATCTTCATTAATGATCTGGAGGAGGGCGTGGACTGCATCCTCAGCAAGTTTGCAGATGACACTAAACTGGGAGAAGTGGTAGATAAGATGGAGGGTAGGGATAGGATACAGAGGGACCTAGACAAATTACAGGATTGGGCCAAAAGAAATCTGATGAGGTTCATCAAGGACAAGTGCAGAGTCCTGCACTTAGGACGGAAAAATCCCATGCACTGCTACACACTAGGGACCGAATGGCTAGGCAGCAGTTCTGCAGAGAAGGACCTAGGGGTTACAGTGGACGAGAAGATGGATATGAGTCGACAGTGTGCCCTTGTTGCCAAGAAGGCTAATGGCATTTTGGGCTGTATAAGTAGGGGCATTACCAGCAGATCGAGGGACGTGATCATACCCCTCTATTTGACATTGGTGAGGCCTCATCTGGAGTACTGTGTCCAGTTTTGGGCCCCACACTACAAGAAGGATGTGGAAAAATTGGAAAGAGTCCAGCAGAGGGCAACAAAAATGATTAGGCGGCTGGAGCATATGACTTATGAGGAGAAGCTGAGGGAACTGGGGTTGTTTAGTCTGCAGAAGAGAAGAATGAGGGGGGACTTGATAGCTGCTTTCAACTACCTGAAAGGGGGTTCCAAAGAGGATGGATCTAGACTGTTCTCAGTGGTACCTGATGACAGAACAAGAAGCAATGGTCTCAAGATGCAGTGGGGGAGGTTTAGTTTGGATATTAGGAAAAACTTTTTCACTAGGAGGGTGGTGAAGCACTGGAATGGGTTACCTAGGGAAGTGGTGGAATCTCCTTCCTTAGAGGTTTTTAAGGTCAGGCTTGACAAAGCCTTGGCTGGGATGATTTAGTTGGGGATTGGTCCTGCTTTGAGCAGGGGGTTGGACTAGATGACCTCCTGAGGTCCCTTCCAACCCTGATATTCTATGATTCTATGACTATCATATGCATGTCATCTTAGCTTTGCCCCATATGGATGCCCAGCTTTTAACATTGTCCAGAAACCTGTTCACACCAGTTCACATCACATGTAGTTCCAATACGGGCTATGAATCCTCAAGTTATTACCCACCATACATGGCCCAGAGAGTATCCTCCAGTTCACCTACTTGTCATGGGCCACAGACCCCAGCACTTCTGTCACACGCCAGACTCTCAACCTGTCACCGCAACAAGCTGCTACAGTCAAGAGCCCATCTAGTTCTCCATACATGGTGTAGGGATATTAAAGAAGGTACTAACAGTGATTCCCCCAAGTGACAGTGACCCCCCACAATTTGTCCCCCACACTTTAAAATCCAACAGTTTCACCTAGTACAAAAATCTCTTGGGTCTTCTGTTAAAACTTGTAAGCTACTGTCAGTAGAAAACATTGATTGTGTCTGTCCTGGGCATTACTATGTAAAAATTACAAACAAGTTAATTTACTTTGTTCTTGAAGTGAACACTATGTTAGCACCCTGCTGTGAGCTATAAGCCGTTAAGTTACTTTCACTTCATTGTAACAGCAAGGGCTCCTAGGAACAGACCCCCCCCCTCTGTGATTAAAGGGCCGGGAGTCTCAAATGAATTAGCACACACCCCGAAAGTGGTGGAGACAGCAAATTAAAATATGGAATGTATGTTGATGAATGCTTGATGCACATGAATGGTTAGGGAGGTGCCAGCCTAGAAAGGGAGTATCCATCGGCCGAAGAATGTGTCAAGTGGACCACCAGACAACCCCCGGAGGGTAAACTGGGATCCACCCCATCACCTGGAAGGATGAGAAACACAAACTTTAGACAGTGTGGAGCCACCAGGAATGTGCCATCTGCTGATTGAGTCAGCAACAGCAGGATGAAACAGCTCCCATAGACTAACATAGGAATTAATTCCTATAAGAATGGTCTCTCAAGACTGAGGACTTTGAGTCTCTGGTTCTGCTGCCAACCTCCAGGAGCATCAGGTGCGCACCTGACACGGACTCGGCTCCACTCTTGTGTACAGGATACCTGGCCAGTATTCTGTCACAAGCAACTTCTAGGCTGGTAACTATAACATCTATACAGAACTTGTATGAATGATTGTGTGAATGAATATATATATATATATATATATATATAAAGTGTATAAGAAATAAGTAGTAATAGGAATAAGTAGCCAAACAACGTTGTTTACTGTTATCTTTTGTTTTATTATGGTATTTACAATAAATGTGACAAATGTCTTGTCCCCTTTAATAAGATCCTGCTGGTTTTTATTGGTCTAATATAATTGGTATAACAATGGTCCAGAACAATATCCTTCTGCTCATCCACCATTAGCTAAGAGACCCAATCTACCCATCCATCCTCCATTTGCCAACTGGAAACCTCAGTATACCAGCCACATTCCCCTCACATTGAGCACTGGAGACCAGCCATCCAGATACAACCACATATCCACCTTCATCCAATCCACAGACCTCAAGCCAGGCTAGCACGTTACTTATTTACTATGGCGAGAAAGGTGTCAGAGTACAATGGTATCACGCATGATATAAATGGCCAGCTAGTCAATGGGTACAGAATGCGATACACAGCATTTGTAGTCCGTGACTTCCAAAGCTCAGACACAAGCGTATCCTCGTGCAACAGGTGGTGGTGGTGGACGGGCGATGTCAGAGTCAAGGCTGCATGTGTAATACATTTGAGAGGTTGGATGAGCTGTGAATATTTACCTTCTCTGAACTCTCCATTCACACAGGTTAAATGCGTGGGGTTTTGGCTGGGGTTTTTCAGTGCGATGTTCCTTGAGCAACATTTTAAAGTTCATGGTGGTTTTGTCTGCTTATTCAAGAAAAGCCCGTTAGGAACTTGAGCTTTACAAGATCCTCAGCTTTGCCCCCGCCTCCCCCATCCCCCAACACACACCACCACTCATCCCCCAACCCAGTCCCTCCAGTAAACTCTTCCTCTCTTCCTGCCCTGCTTTTCCCTGCCTTGCAGAGCTTAAGAGTTCCACAGCCTCCCAGAGCTCCCCAGACTCTGCTCTTCCCACTGGATGGAGCTGGAGCCTTGGAGCAGATTCTGTCCCCTACTCCAACCATTATGCCAGGGGTCGGCAACCTTTCAGAAGTGGTGTGCCGAGTCTTCATTTATTCACTCTGATTTAAGGTTTCGCGTGCCAGTCATACATTTTAACATTTTTAGAAGGTCTCTTTCTATAAGTCTATAATAGATAACTAAACTATTGTTGTATGTAAAGTAAATAAGGTTTTTAAATTGTTTAAGAAGCTTCATTTAAAATTAAATTAAAATGCAGAGCCCCCCAGACCGGTGGCCAGGACCCGGGCAGTGTGAGTGCCACTGAAAATCGGCATAGTGCCATAGGTTGCCTACCCCTGCACTACCCCTAGCAGCTCATGGGGGCTGGTACTGTGTGTGACGGGTTGGATCACAGAAACCCCCTTGGGAGCTGCCAACTGATGTGCAAAGACTACTTCTATTCCTGTTTTCCCTGCCATCTCAGTGGCTCCAGCACCCTGTCTTGCTGAAGCCAGACACACCCGTCTGCTCCAACACAGACCCAGGGTCTGAATTACCTGCCCCAAAGCTGCAGGTTTACCTGAAAACAGCTCACAGAAGTGTGCTTGTCTTTAGCACTCAGATGCCCAACTCCCAATGGGGTCTAAACCCAAATAAATCCGTTTTACCCTGTATAAAGCTTATACAGGGTAAACTCATAAATTGTTCGCCCTCTATAACACTGATAGAGAGATATGCACAGTTGTTTGCTCCCCCAGGTATTAATACATACTCTGAGTTAATTAATAAGTAGAAAGTGATTTTATTAAATACAGAAAGTAGGATTTAAGTGATTCCAAGTAGTAACAGACAGAACAAAGNTTAGGGGTTTAGAGAGGGTCCCATACGAGGAGAGATTAGAGAGGCTGGGACTCTTCGGCTTGGAAAAGAGAAGACTAAGGGGGGACATGATAGAGGTATATAAAATCATGAGTGATGTTGAGAAAGTGGATAAGGAAAAGTTATTTACTTATTCCCATAATACAAGAACTAGGGGTCACCAAATGAAATTAATAGGCAGCAGGTTTAAAACAAATAAAAGGAAGTTCTTCTTCACGCAGCGCACAGTCAACTTGTGGAACTCCTTACCTGAGGAGGTTGTGAAGGCTAGGACTATAACAATGTTTAAAAGGGGACTGGATAAATTCATGGTGGCTAAGTCCATAAATGGCTATTAGCCAGGATGGGTAAGAATGGTGTCCCTAGCCTCTGTTCGTCAGAGGATGGAGATGGATGGCAGGAGAGAGATCACTTGATCATCGCCTGTTAGGTTCACTCCCTCTGGGGCACCTGGTATTGGCCACTGTCGGTAGACAGATACTGGGCTAGATGGACCTTTGGTCTGACCCGGTACGGCTTTTCTTATGTTCTTATGTTCTTACATTATATTCACTTATCATGTTTTTATAAAACCATATAGACTGCACGTCACACTGTGCTGCAGCTAGCCAAGGCAGAATTTCCAGACACAGCAGAGGCCACTGCTCCTCACAAGCCCCAACGTGGGGAATGTGCTAGGGGACAAGCTCAGAGCATCATGCTGTGGGGATTCAGGACTGGGCCACAGCACAGGATGGATTATTGGGGGCTGCTCTAACTTAGGCCAGGGCCATACTGGCTCATGGTACAGCCCAGAGGGCACAAAGTGAACTCTTCCCCACTCCTGCTGGACTGAACTTCCTGGAGGCACAGCACCAAATCAGACCCTTGGGGCAGGGACTGTCTGTTTGCTCCGTGTTTGTACAGCACCTAGCACAATGGGATCTGGGGCCAGCACTGGGGCTCCTAGGTGCTACAATCATACAAATAATAGTTTGTGCTGATGGCTAGCGCTAGCGCATTATTGACGTACTATATACAGAGAGCAGGATGTGGCCCTTCACACGGCAGCAGACGTACTGTGCTAAGCTACACGGCAACAGTAAAACACAAAATGGTGGCTGTGCAATAGCCAAGTCATTTGATAATTAAAGTGCCGGTATTTTTAGGTTAGAGAGAGAGTGTGTTTGTGGAACAGACTTCAGAGTGCATGCTTGTGCCGCTCACGGCAGGGCTCTTAGAATTCAATTTATTGGCCATGTGCTGAAGAGATGCCAGGACCCGCGGAGAACATGAAGTAATTGCGAAGGCCAATACTTTTGATTGTTTTTTTAAGATTTAAAATTACTTTAGAGAGAGTGTAAAAAAAAAAAAAAAAAAAAAAAAAAAAGAGGCCCAAGTCATTTCTAAGCGACAAGGCACAAAAGACACACTTTGCTCAAAATTGGGTCATTTTTAAAACCCTATGACTAAAATTAAATAAAACCAAGTTATTTCCCCCAGCACAGCCTGAGAGGAATCACAAGAATGGAAAGCGAAATACTTTCTCTGTCCAAAGCTTTAAAGGTAGGAGGGGAAAGGCGACCATCTCCCTCAAACACGTGAATTGACTGCCTCAGTCTCAGAGCATGTCTGTGGGGAGCAGGCAAGTTAAATAAGCAAAGCAAGAGTTTGTTAGAAGAGCAGTACTATGAAGAAGTCACAGGGGATTGGGGATAATCTCTGGGGCTGGGGCAGGGACAGTTGCTTTCCATTGGGTTTATCAATGGCTATCAACAGCAGGGCGGTGACTCAACTTTCAGTTTGTCAGGAACACTAAAGATAGAAATATCATTAGCACCTCTGTTATCATTAGCAGATCGTTGTCAGAAAGATTCAGGTGCCAGGGGATGGCAGGGCAGGAAATAGAAGAGGTAATGCCTTTTACTAAGCCAAAAAATCTGAAGGGAATCTTTTGCATTGGTAGGTAAAAAACTGGCACTTCTGGGCAACCAGAAGGATTTAAGAATCTGGTTCTCAGCACCATGAAGAGCAAGAATGCATTGCTATCTAAGGTCCCCCTCACTGCAATATCTGAGCACTTCACGGTCTTTAGCATATGTACCCTCACGCACACCTATGAGCAGGGCAGTGCTGTTTTACAGATGCACAGAGATTAAATGACTTGCCCAAAGTCCCACAAGGAGTCTGTGGCAGAGAAGAGTCTCCTGAGCCGCAGGCTAGCATCTTAACCACTGGGCCATCCTGCCTCTGCGCAGTAGCAGCAGAGATGTAACAGGTTGGCTACAGCAAAACAGCCATTATTATAAACAAGAGGAGAGAAGGTATTTTACTGCTACAGAAGAACATGGAGAAGCCCCACCCTGGAAGACTGCGCCCAGTTGGGGCACCTTGTCTTGCAGGAGGACACCTTCTGGAGGAAGTCCAGAGACGAGCTTAGAGGTGGGAAGGGTCAGGTAATTTTTTTGACCGACTAAAGAGCCAAAGTCTCTACATTTTGGAGAAGACAAGGCTCCAGGTTGATCAGGGCAGCTGGTTCATCTTGAAATTCACAAACACAGCACCCTACCTTCAAGGAGAAGATATCAGAACTAAGCCACACCAGGGACTCCCTCACTCTTCAGCAAGTTCAACGAGCTCAGATGACATTTGCAGACCAACTGCCAACTGGGAGGTGAGAATGGGAAGAACTCTTTCAAAGCATGGAGTTCCCTGCCCCTGCCCCCACCCCTCCAAAGCCATACAGGCCAACTGCACCTCCTCTCCAACGCTGATGACTCCTGAGGAGGGCGAGACAAGTACTACACATGCATGGCTGACAATGGGCCCAGCTCCCTGGAAAGGTCCAGGGTCGCTAGGATCAGCAGAGAAGTGGAAGCTTTATTCTCTGCACATCTTCATTCTGAACACAAAACCACCACATTAAAAGCCAGGCATACCAGCAAGTGCCTGGAACCACCCTTTGCAGCTCAGTCAAGGAGAGAGTATTGACGACAACTGTTTCTAGGCAGATGGAGCCTCCAGGACTTCTCCACAACCATTGTTTAATGCTGCAAGATCCACCGAGATGGAAGAAGGCAGAAAAGCAACAGCCAAGAGTCTCTTTAACATCATAGATGTCAGGGGCTCAGGCATCACATTCCCAGCTCTCACCCCCTCCAAGTCTTCCTTCCCAACTTCAGCTGGTCCCCATTTCACCCATCCCCGGTGCTATCCCCAGAGCCATCACGCCATACTACAGACCATAGCAGCACTATGCCGACTGTAACTGTTCCAAGCACCCGTCTACTGCCAGCTTTATACCCGTGTTTCCAGCCACACATCTTGAGGTCCAAAATGAGCTCAGCAGGAGAGGATTGTGCGTGCTGCAAAACATCCTTCAGCCCTGCGTCCCCTCCCCTCTGTCTGCAAAGCCTGGCTAGACATGAGAGTCCTTCACCTTGCAAAGCTAAGTTTGCCAACTGCATCTCAACAGGAGGGCGAGGGAAGTGATAAACACAGATGGAGAGGCAGGCATTCCAGCCCCTTTTGACTACAAGGTGTGCAACTGCAGTAGGCTATCTACTATTCTCCATTGGGTAGACAGTTGCCTTTGCAAGGCCTGGTCTACACAAGAAAACTAGGTCAGTGTAACTACATTGCTCAGGGCATAGTTAAGCCAACCTAAGTCCCTGTGTAGACAGTGCTAGGTTGACAGAAGAATTGGGGAGGTGGAGTACCTACAGCGATGGGAGAACCCCTCCCGCTGGATTAGGTAACATCTACACCAAAGCACTACAGCTATGCCACTGCAGCGTTTTAAGTGTAGACAAGCCCTGCGCCACATCCCAGCTAACAAAATAGCAAGATAAGCAAGTAAGCAGACACCAGAAGGCAGCAGCCATTTGACTGCATCATTACCTGTTAGGTTCACTCCCTCTGGGGCACCTGGCATTGGCCACTGTTGGCAGACAGGATACTGGGCTAGATGGACCTTTGTTCTGACCCAGTACGGCCGTTCTTATGTAGGCCGTTCTGGGGCACAGGCCGAACTGACACAGCAACGCCACCCTCAGCTGGGGGCAGGAAATGTTAGTGACATGGACTGTGCACCCAGTCAAGAGAACTGCAAAGAACTGCACTGCCGTCAAGTCAATCCACAGGAAGGTGACCAGTGGGCTGCCCCATCCAGGCAGCCTCACACACGGCACAGCTCCAGCAGGCCTCTGGAGGAGGAGCACCAAAGGAAGGTGCTGAATTCAGCCTCTAAGCACCAGCAAACACCATTGCTATTCATTCCACAACAGGTAGAATGCCAGCGGCCGCTCCAAACCAGGGCTCCCCTCCACGGAACTGCGCCCAGCGTAGCAACTGTGGGAAGTTTCAGGGAAAAGAAATTCTAGCAGAGACACAGCCGGAGAGAAAAGCAAGATCTGTCCGTGTGACTCTCACACTTAACACTTCCCCTCCCCGAGGGGGACAAGAACTGAGAGGGAGTGAAGGCAGCTCATTGGAGATGGTACCAAAAACGACTTCACAGCATCGCACGCTGGGGGTGGGGAGGGGAATCAAAATCCAACAAGGCGACAAGATATTCAGCATCACCACAGCTACATCATCTCCTGCAAGGTAGCAGACCAAAACCAGCAGCAGCGCGCACAGGGGCCGGGAAGAGAAGGCCGTGCAGGGCCTGAGAGGAGTGCAAAGAAATCTTTGGAAGATACACAAAGGCAGGTGCTCCAGGAAAGCAGGAAGGGGGCCCAACTGCAGCAGCAAAAAGAAGAGAGGGTGGCTAGGGAGAGCCAAGAGCCTCCAGCCGCACCCATCGCCAGTGCTAGGGCAATTAGGACAGGGTGGGAAGAGGTGCATTGAGGCTGTTCTTGGAATGGTCCTGCCCCAATGAAGTAGCATCGGGGCTGGAAGAAGGCAAGTGATGCCCTGTGCTTCCCGCCCCTCCTTGCTGATGGATGTTGCCGTTCCCGCGCTGTCTGCTCCTCGAACGTGGCGCTCACTAGCAGGCTCTTCCCAGACTGAGGACAAGGGGAGGGCTAGCTACTCTCCCCACCTGAAGGTCTAGCACACCCAAGCATGGACCCTTTTCTGAAGCAAGCCACTTGCCTCATGCCACCATGGTGCCCCACAACCAGGCTGCCTGCAGCGTGTGATGCCTTCTCCACCCCTCCAGGGAATCCCTAACTCAGGCAGAGGTGGTGTGGAGTTGGACCAGCTCCATGCTAAGAGGGACACAAACCAGTCCCCAGGGGGAGAGGGTGCAGATGGAGTTGGACCTGTGCCACTAGATCCCAACACACTCGGAAGGGATTAACCCATAGAAATCCTCACCTCTCAGCTGGCTTTCTGCAACCTAGAACAGTGGCTGTCAACCGCTCCAGACGACTGTACCCGTCAGGAGTCTGATTTGTCTTGCGTACCCCTCAAGTTTCACCTCACTTAAAAACGACCTGCTCACAAAATCAGACATACACTTTTGCATTTGTAACAGCCACTAGTACTGAAAAATTGCTTCCTTTCTCATTTTTACCATATAAGTATAAAATAAATTCACTGGAATATAAATATGGTGCTTACATTTCAGCGTATCGTACATAGAGCAGTATAAACAAGTCGTTATCTGTATGAAATTTCAGTTTGTACTGACTTCACTAGTGCTTTTTATAGAGCCTGTTGTAAAACTAGGCAAATCTCTAGATGAGTTGATGTACCCCCGGAAGACCTCTGCGTACCTCCAGGGGTACACATACCCCTGGCTGAGAACCACTGACCCGAACAGCTCAGGAAAAGCAAGCCGCTCCCTCTTAGATCTAAATCAGCAGGCGGCTTGAACCAGCCGCAGCCAAGAAAGCTCAGGTGCCTTTTCTGACTCTTCACAGGGGAGAGAAGCAGCAGGAGGTACTAAACACCGAGGTCTTACAGATGCCAAGCACCAGGTTCTAGAGAAGATTGATGGATTACTTGGATTGTCAGCTCTTTGGAGCAGGGGTTGTCTTTGATCTGTGCCTGTACAGCGCCTCGCACAAGGGGGGCCTGTGTCCATACCTGGGGCTCCTAGGCATTATGGCAACAGCAATAAGAAGATTGGGGAGTCAGACTAGGGCATGGTTTGGAAATTCAGCGAGCTCCGGGGGAGCTCTAGCAATGCTCATTCCCCAGCAATACTACAAGCACTTTCCCTGATTTATGAAGGAAGAGGCCTGACAAGGGGATGCTGTTCCATGATGGAGAAAACTAACACACAGGTAGGAATCTGTTTCCGTGCCCACACAGCAGATGGGATCTGACTAGCAACCTCCGGACAGGAAAAGCCACCGACTGCCAAGACTCGCTGATGGGGCAGAGTGGGCTCAAAGCAGGAGCTAAGGCTCAATGCATCTGATGCCCAAGCCAGTCCCCCTGGCCATGAAGAGTTCTCCTCTTTAAGAGAGAGTCTCTCTCGGATTTGTTACAGAAATCCCATGGGCATAGCAGGGACGTCAATGCCCCAGCAGATCAGATTTGTCCCATCCCAGTGTATTAGCCATGTCTTGAGTTATGCTTCGGGGGGGAAAAAAGTCTGGGGGGGAGGCTTTGCTCACTTCAAGCCAGGAATGAAAGCAGAGCCATCCCGCAGCACAGCACCAGGCTGGCTGGCGACAGTTCTGAACAGAGGTCGGCTTCTCTTACAGAGCCGCGCAACGTGAGCCCTGCCAAGGCGATTGACCCTTTCCATCATAGGAAACTGGAGCACAGAATCCCAGCAGCAGCCTCCCCTCCTCCCCAACCACGCAGCAGAGGGCTTGCTATTTCAGGACATCAGACACAGGCAGTTATCCGCTCAGGGCACAAGATCACCTCCCCCAGAGAGAGCTGGGTGCACAGTTTGGCATTTCCTGCCCTGAAATTGCACTCACCTGGGGGCGGCCAAGCGCTCCACCAATGCAGCAATCAACGTCACACGCTGGCGCTCGCTCGGGGGAGCCACTTCCCAATCAGCCACTACAGGGGCACAGAGCATTACATTGCAGCACTTGGTGTAGCCTCACTACCACAGTCAGCTAGAGGCTTCGGCAGCACCCCGTGGCCTGCGGATGAGAGCACACACGAGCCAGCCCTGCTCTCACAACTTGTCATCACACCCATGACCTGCCATAGCACATGCCCATCAGACTGCCCTGCGTTGGGCAGATGACAGGGGCCCGTCCAACTACCACACTCAACGCAAAGCGCCCTTTGCTGGAGCTGGTCTGCGCGTGGCAGGATTGATAACAGCACCGCCCGGCCTCCCAGGGCTACTGTAATGATGAATACATTGCAGATCGTGAGGTGCTCAGATACCATGTCCCCCATCACCATAAATACGATGGATTCGATAGTGAGGCAGGTGTGTGACGGGGGGAGGAGGATGGACAAATAGAACTGGTCGACTCACAACACTGCACTGAAATAACAAGTGTGAATGAAAACCCGTTTCGCTATTTCTGTGTATAGCCTCCCAGGCACTAGTTAAACCAACATTAGAGAGTACACACAACGGTTTGCACCTGTTTGGCTCAAACTACATTTTAAACCATTTTTTGTTCTACCAGTGCAACCTCTGTGTTCAGACAAGGCCTACGTTCTTTGTAGCTACTTTAATTCCACAAATACCCACACAGCTCACACCAAAATAACTCCATCGGTTTTAAACTCACACTGTTAGTCATTTCAGTGCAAGCCTGTGTGCGCAGCAGCCCTCAGACCATTTAAACCCTGATTCTGTTAACACATTTAGCTCAAACACTTGAAAGAAAAGCTCTGCTGAGGATTCAACATGCTGCCCCTTCAATTAACGGCGCAGAGATTTCCCAATCCATGTTTGCAAGTTATCTAAGGAGGTGGCAGGGCAGAGAAGACCAGATATTCCCAAGTAGAAAACCCCCTTTCTTTTAGAAGACAAGATTTTAGGCTCTCTGTGTGCTGAAGAATCTAATATTTCTTCCCTGGAGAAGATTAAACCAGAACTTTACCGGGGTAAATTGTGCCAGATGATGACAGTGGTGCCAGACATTTGTTCATAATTTTTTTTTTAAACACATTTCCTCCTGCCCCATCTCCAACAGCTGCAGTACCTGCATCAAAGTCTCCATGCACCTGGGTTAGGTAGCCTTAAAAAGGATCACAGGCTCCAGGGCTCAATCTCTTTTCCTCTCCTCCCAACATTCACCTCTTCGGCTGGACTCTGGCAAGGAAGCCAATCTCTTTTGCAATATGCTGTGGTGACATGAGCCACCAGGGACCTTATGACCCACAGACCCACCCACGCCCCCCAGGACTAATCCTCGCTTCCTCAGCTTCCCCCCACACAGCCATTGTGTACTCAGGTACATCCACGCTCCTCCAGAGCGCTGTACCAGCAAGGGGCCAGGAAGTTCACTGAAACCCAGGCTTCTGACAGACTGCAGAAGGACAAAACCTGAGAAAAGACACACCAAACCACCCCTGTTCCCTCTTCCCCCAGTAGAGGGAGGCAAATATCCCAGCAAGGGACCAAGGGCAGACACTTTCTCCAGACCCCTCCTGAGACTATCCTGTCTGATCTCTGTGGCAAAACAGAATCAGCAGCCTGGTTCTCAGGAACAAGCAAAGCAAGACATGCTCAGTCGACAAGAGCAGCAGCAGCCACAGTCTGATCACAGAGGAAACACACAGCTTAGCCTGTATAGAACCGAGACCTGGCTGCACAACACCACCAGTACAGGACAAGAGCAGCTCAGGCCAGGGGCTGCTCAGCGAGACGAGGAGATGATATGGCCTCATTAAACATCACATGGAGGCACCCCACCAAGGGGGTAGAGCCATCGGAGCCCACACGTCTGCTACCAGTGGGGTAACTGGACCACCCCAAGAAGTTCACTGGCTTCCTTAGCAAAACAATGAGAGCTGCTGTCCAGCCTGGCACTGGACATTAGTCAGCTTGAGAGGCTCCAATAATACCCATGCAGATAACAAGATCTCATGTCAGTCATGAAAACCTTAGAGTTCTCTCACGTGGTCTTTGGTGCCACCTTAGACTCCATGTCCAGCCTAGGCAGACACATCTCCACCCCCTCAACTTCCGCCCCTCTGGAAAGTGGGACAACTGGGACGGTCTTCACTAAAGATGTCCTCTTAGCAAATTTCAGTCAACTACCATCCACACCTTGATAAACTAGCCCCAAACACTCTGAGATAAGGAGCGGGGACAGGAGATGAGCACTAATGGCATAGAATCCAGAGCAAATCCAACTGACTACAACACAGAGCGTTCTTATAACCTCATCACAGTGAAACCTTCACCAGCACTGGGTGCATCTTACTGTCATTCACACCCATGCTGCATAGGCATAAACCAACACCAGAATCAGGTGTAAGTGACACAAGGCAGTGGAAAATCAGGCCTATCCGTGTCTGCAATTTGCCAAGCCAGCTGTTCCAGAACTCACTATCTCTACTTCATGGAAGAGATCTGCTCTATCCAAGGCAGAGTGAGCTGCTGGTGGCAGGGGCATAAGGCAACCTTGTCAGAGCTGGGGACAGAAGACCTAGCAGACATCCTGAAAGCAACTGAAGCCCAAACCCCACCTGTGAAATCCATGACTGAGTGAAGTCCAGTGACAAGTCCCAAGATCATTGCCCTTGAACATGGCAACTGACCAGCCCGCTGGAACAAAGCAGTCCAGCCTCTGCTCCAGAATCCATCTCTTGGTGCAAACAATCTTGTCAGCTTCCTGCCTTTAACTGTCCCTTTAAAAGACCCATTATTGAGAAAGAGGTGGCAGCTCAGTGACACCTGGTCTCTACCAATACTCTAGCCCCCTCCCAATTTAGACTCAAAAACAGAATAAGGTACATACAGAGGCAGGTCAGATAGGAGACATCCAAAGGCTGAAAAAATCCCAGGATTGTTGGATCTGTTGCTAACATTAGACACCATTGACCATGAAGCCCCGAGGGCTCATCTACAGGGATAAGTGGAGTTATGGTAAGCTGGCTTCACTCACTCTTCTCAGATAAAGCCCAAAGAATTGAGAGAGGCACCCACAGCAAGCCCACCGGGTTCCTAGCCCTACTGTCACAAGGAGACACTAAGGGCTTTGATGGCGGATCACCTCTGACTACTATGGTATTCTTACAGCTTCCTCGGAAGCATCTGGCATGGGTCACGGCTAGAGACAGGACTTTGAACAAGATGGACCTTGGATCTGATCCAGAATGGCAATGCCTCTGTTCCTACACAGATGTCGCTGGCTCTCAGTTTCATTTCCATCAAATGCCAACAATTCCCCAATGGAGATGCCCCAGTGCCCGAGGGGACATGGGTTAAAAGCACCCAAATCAAGTCTAAGGGACAGTGCCCCTTTAAAAGTCACACTGCCGTCTGAAAGTGGTTAACCTCCATGGTTCATGTTGTATTTAATACCACCTGGGACAGGGTGGGGAATAATTTTTTCCCTTCTATTCCTGTCTTACCGTGTGCCTTCGCCAGCACTGCGTGTCCAGTCAGTTTCACCCTTGTGTCTGTGCAGCTAGCCTGGATCCCTGTTTGCCTGTGGGAGCGTTTCACACAGCAACATGGGAGAGAACCCACTTGAACTCGGTACAGGAAAAGAGGGTGGAAAAAGCCCCCAAAACTGGCAAGAAAATTCAGGGCCAGATGGAGCCCCCACACCGCTACTCACTCACTGCAGAGAGGGGCTGTGTTCCCCCGGGACTCTAGGCAACAGGAAGGGGGCATGATGAGGACATGACAGGACACCCCAGTGCAGAAACCACTGGAGCAGTGTGCCCCCCAGAGAAACGCCCCCCCCCAGGGACAGTGTACCCCCCCGGCTAGTGTGCCCTCCCCCCAACAGAAAGCCTCCTCAGAGCAGTGTGCCCCCCGACAGGAGGGGGGACCCGCTCAGAGATCCCTGGAGCACTGAGCCCCCCCCCAAGAGAAAGGGTCCCCCGGAAAAGAGGGGGCCCTGACTCAGAGACCCCCGGAGCAGCGTGCCCCCCGAGAGAAAAGGCCCACCGGGGCAGTCTGCCCCTCCGGCTCAGTGCCCCCCCCGAGAGAAGGGGGCCCCCCGCTTGCGATCACTCACCGGCTCCAGGAGATGCGGCGGACGCAGGAGCCAGCTGAGCAGCTCCCCGCCTGCCTCCGCATCGCCGCAGCGCCGGCCGGCCGAGCCCCGCCCCCGGTCCCGCCCCCTCCGCCTCTAGCCACGCCCACGTCTTACTACACCGCGCCCTGCTCCCCTAAGCCCCGCCCCCCTCATTTTATCAGCGCATAGCCCCGCCCCTACCCTCCCTGCCTTCTAGGTCCCATAGCCCCTTTCTATACTAACCCCCCTCCTTGAAACCACAGGGACCTGCAGCACTAGGGGGATAGCTCCCTGGCTCCCTCCCAGCCTACATGCCCCAGCCTGAGGACTTGTCCCAACTGCACCTCAGTCAGGGAAGGGCAGGCCCTGTTCCACTCCTGTTAACAAGCCTTATATGTCCCATGTGGCCATCCCCTTTGTGACCCTCCATTCCTCTGTCCAGGCGCAGGGTGATGGACTGTGGACCCAACCTGTTGGTGATTTTTTTTTAATTCATATTTAAAAATGCAGACAGTATCTCCTGATTTCTCAGCCTCCCACTTCCCTACCAGCTGGTAAGCTGGGGCTGTGGGGGATGGCAGCCCCATGGAGAGGGACAGGCAAAGTCCAGAGGAGGAGTGGTGCCCTACTTCCCCTTTGCAAGGGCCAGTGTGTGGGACCAAGGGCTCCACCAGAAGTCTAAGTGGGAGCTTGAGTTTTGCCCCTCCCCAGGAGGGGACAGCGAAAGAAGCAAAGACCCTATCTGTTCCCTTCCAAGGGAACAAAGCATGAAGGCCAGAGGTGACTAGGGTGACCAGACAGCAAGTGTGAAAAATCGGGACGGGGGTGGGGGGTAATAGGAGCCTATATAAGAAAAAGACCCCAAAATCATGACTGTCCCTATAAAATCGGGACATCTGGTCACCCTAGAGGTGACCTATGGCCCACCCAGTCTCCACCACACCCAGGGCAGATGAGAGCCATTGAGGGCAGGGCCGGCTCCAGGCACCAGCTTAACAAGCAGGTGCTTGGGGCGGCCACTCGGGAGAGGGGCAGCACGTCCAGCTATTCGGCGGAGGGTCCCTCGCTCCCGCTCGGAGCAAAGGACCTCCTGCCGAATTGCCACCGCAGATCGCAATCGCGATGGCGGCTTTTTTGTTTGTTTGGTTTGTTTTGTTTTTGGCTGCCTGGGGCGGCAAAAACCCTGGAGCTGGCGCTGATTGAGGGGGCTGATAGGGAGGGTGTTTCCCCTCTCTGTACTGCACTCTTCACCCGCTAAAGGGAAGCCTGGCTGAATGTGCAGCCTGCTGCATCATTTCAATCCTCCTCCTCCCACTGCATGTGGCATGACCCCAGGAAGGGGAGCACCACCAGCTGCACAGCAGCATATTAGCTTTTTAGGGATGGAAGATCAGGCCGTCAGCCACAGGTAAAATTCCCATGTCTGGGCCTAGATCGATGGGTCTGGCCTGTGCCCTTCCCCAAGTATGATACCCCAGGCTGACATGCTTGCAGGCTCCTCTCCAAGTGTTTGTTAGGGTTGAAATGTAATTTGCAAACACCCAGACACGCTCTTTCCCCGCACATTCATATTCATCCACAATATGTAACATAAATACCCCAACCAATCCCCTAGTTCTAATGTGCCACATTTTGTTGGGGGACCAAGCAACAAGAGTTACTGAATTCCCAGGAACTAGCTGTCTATCTTGGGTACTTAGCTGGCCTCCATTACCGTAATATCTGAGCACTTCACAAACTTTAATGCATTAAAGTGTGTATTAATGTGTGGCAGGGAAGTGCTGTTATTCCCATTGTTGGATGCAGTGTTGTTGTAGCCGTGTCAGTCCCAGGATATTAAAAAGACAAGTAAAACCTCTTACTGGATCATTATTATGGGAATAATAGAGAGTCAAGGTGGGTGAAGTAATATCTTGTATTGGATCAACTTCTGTTGGTGAGAGAGACAAACTGTCGAGCTACACAAAGCTCTGTTTCAGGAAGAGGATCTTGTCTCTCTCACCAACAGAAGCTGGTCCAATAAAATATATTACTTCACACACCTTGTCTCTCTATTATTCCCACTGTACAGCTGGGAAACACAGGGAGGCTAAATTACTTACCCAAGGTCACACAAAATCTGTGGCAGAGCAGGGAACTGAATTCAAGTCTCTCAAGTTCTAGGTTAGTGCCCTAACCACTGGGCCATACTGCTTCTCTAAGCATGGCACCTCCTTCCTTCCCCAGCTCTGCTAATAGCGCCTGTTGAGTCTTTCTCTTCTTTGAAGGTAACAACATATTAGACAATCACAAAAAAAAACATGCTGAGAAACAAGGGCAGAAAGAGAAATAAACGGAACACAGTGGTATATAGAGAAAGCATGGTCATTCCCCCTCCCCTTTTTACCTTATACATATCAGGATTGCCAAGTCTTCCATTCCCTAGTTCTGCTAGAGGACGAGGTGTGCTCCCACACTTCAGCTGGGGTGGGGCAGAGGTGTTAAATCAACTATAGCCTTTCTCCAAAATGGCCATTGGACACTGGTGTGAACAAAACCATACAAGACAACAGGATTTTAACAGTATGACTAAAATATGCCTTCCCCTCTCAGTTGCTCAGACTTCAGCCTTTTGTCTACTTTCACTAGTTCTCACTTGCCAGAGTATTCCAGGGTAGACAAGACCTGAATTTCATATGTAAGAAAAACAGCAACACCAACCTGTCACACCTTATTATTGTTATCTATTATTTGTATTACCGTAGCACTGAGGAGCCCTTGTCATGGACCAGGACTCCACAGTGTAGACACCTACCATAAGGGGATCCTGAACCTGAGAATGTTTTGGTACCACTGTAATATAAAATAAAATAGTAATAATGGCACAGTCCTAGGGCAAAATTGTCAAAAGCGCCTAAGACACTTAGAAGCGTAAAAAAAAGTGCATTTGCAAAAGTGACTTAGGCAGGTAGGACCATAAGTGTCTCTTTAAGTCAGTGGGGCCCAGGCTATTTGGGTCCTTTTGAAAATGTTATCCCTAACCTTTTTTATCTTTGCCCGTCACCTTTAAAATACAAGTTTTAATAAGTTGCTCACCACAAGGTGGCACCCTTTCTTTGATCCTCACACTAAAGCTCCCAGCATTGGACTCAATCCTAAAACAAATAGCAGGGATCATGTACTATCAGCTTAAACGGTGTCTATCAGCTGGGAGCTCAAGGGCCGGGCAGGACAGTCCCATGGGCCGGATGTGGCCCGCGGGCCATAGTTTGCCCACCTCTGCCTTATTTTCTGGTGCTTACAAACTGATTGTTTGATTATTTGTTCCATTATCTTTCCAAATACCAAAGTGAAGCTGACTGGTCTATAATTCCTTGAGTTATCCTTATTGTCCTTTTTATAGATAGGTATTATATTTGCCTTTTTCCAGTCTTCTGGGACCTCGCCTGTACTCCACAAGTTCTCAAAGATAATTGCTAATGGCTCAGAGACCTCTTCTGCCAGTTCCTTAAGTATTCTAGGATGTATTTCATCAGGCTCTGCCGACTTGAAGACATCTAACTTGTCTAAGGGCTTGTCTACACTTGAAATGCTTCACTGATGGGAGGGGGTTCTCCTGTGGGCATATAATCCACCTCCCTAAGACCTTGTCTACATCACTTAGGTTCATCAACAAAACAGTGGAGGCATACACAGTGCAATGCGCCTTCTGCCAACAAAACTCTCCTGCTTTGCCGACAAAATAAAATCACCTTGACGAGAGGCGTAGAGCTTTTTGCAGCAAAGTTATATCAACAAAGTGTCAGTGTAGACACTGCACTTGGTTATGTCGCTGTAAATGGTCTCCATGAGATGTCCCACAATGTCCATCCTGACCGGTCTGGTCAGCACTTCGAACTCCGCTGCCCTGCACCCAGTACACAGGCATCCGTCCCTCCCCCTTTAAAGGCCTGGGAATTTTGGAAATTCCACTTCCTATTTGCTTGGCGTAGACAGCTCACATTGCATCTTTCCCACTGACCATGGCGGCTCCACGCAGCAAACGCTCTCCTGCATGGAGCACACCTGAGTTGTTGGATCTGCTGGCACTGTGGGGAGAGAAGGCTGTGCAGTCCCAGCTCCGCTCCAGCCGTAGGAACTTCGGTACCTACGGGCAAATTTCTCGTGGCATGTTGGAGAAGGGCTAGAAATGGGACACGCATCAGTGCCGTGCAAATCTAAAGGAGCTGAGGCAGGCTTACTAGGAGGCAAGGAAGTCAAACTGTCACTCTGATGCTGCGCCAAAGACCTGCTGCTTCTATTAGGAGCTGGACGCCATCCCCGGCAGTGGACCTCACCTCTACCACCAAGAGCCCCATGGAGACTTCGGCGGGGCTGGAGACAGTGGACAGTGGACCCAACCCAGAGGACGAAGTCGTGGACAAGAGGGTGATTTGGAGGAGGATGTGGTGCACACGGCAGAGTCATCCAGTGATGCAGCGAGACAGGACCTCTTTTCCACTTCGGAAGGGTCTAGCCAGTCCCAGCAGTCCATCTCTGGCACGCATGATGCAGGAGAGAAGAGCTCTGGTAAGTGATATTTTTGAGTTGCTGCTGCTCGGTTATATGAGGTAGAGCTGTCCTTTGCTCTGTATATTCTAGACATGGGTGAAGGGATAGAAATGTACAAGACCCAGGTTCCCTTTAAGGTACGCGCCTGCGTGACTGGAAAAGAGGCCTGTGACGGTACCTCCCATAAGGCTTTGAGGGAATATGACATAACTGGAATATGTTTTGTGCTGCCTGTGCCAGGTACATATCTATGTAAAGGTTATGATCTACTAGTTATGTTCACCCTAGTTGTATGCAGGCACCATTTGTGTGTTCAAAGTTATGAACATTGGCTGTATGATTGCTTGATTTCTAAGGGGCCTCAGTTAGAACATTTGATGACTTCTTGGGAAAGGAATGTGCAAATTAGGTGTTCAGTCAGGGGGCACTTAACAGACAAAAGAGCTTGGAAGATTCCAATCCACATTAGAAGTCTACCTGAGGACGTTCAAGGCAGCATGTGGGTAATGGCTGCTACCTGCAGTCCTGAGTCATGCATGGGCATGTGACCTGCCCATGTGATTCCGAATCTCCATTCTGTGACTGGATTCTACAGAGGGAGAGGAGGGGGTCTCCACCCACAAGAGACAGTCTATTTAAACCTGTGGGAGACCCCTCCATTTTGTCTTCAGCTGGCTAAAGAAGGAGCCTCTCCACCCCCCCAAGGTACTTGAAGGAAATTGGAACCAAAGACAGTAACTACAGGGGGTGTGAGTGATTGCTGGACCCAGGCTAAAAGAAGATTAGCCTGTAAAAGGGAACATTTTGGAACTGGTGAGGATCTTATCTGTATTTAGTGCAATTAGACATAGATTTGCGTATTTTATTTTATTTTGCTTGGTAACTTCTTTTGTTCTGTCTGTTACTACTTGAAATCACTTAAATCCTACTATCTGTATTTAATAAAATCACTTTCTACTTATTAATTAACTCAGAGTATGTATTAATACCTGGGGGAGCAAACAGCTGTGCATATCTCTCTATCAGTGTTATAGAGGGCGAACAATTTATGAGTTTACTCTGTATAAAGCTTATACAGAGTAAAACGGATTTATCTGGGTTAGACCCCATTGGGAATTGGGCATCTGAGTGTTAAAGGCAAGCAGACTTCTGTGAGCTGTTCTCAGGTTAACCCTGCAGCTTTGGGACAGGTGGTTCAGACTCTGGTCTGTGTCTGGAGCAGATAGGTGTGTCTGGCTGTCAGCAAGACTTTGAGTGCTGGAACCACCAGTAGCTGGCAGGGGAGAATAGAACCAGAGGTAGTCTTTGCACATCAGCTGGCAGCTCCCAAGTGGGTTTCTGTGAACCAACCCGTCACAAGGCCACCAAGGGCCACACACTTAATTAGCAGAGCCACGCAGGCGTGCACGCTGCACTCAGGGATGTGGCCATGGGTGGGCCTGGAAGATGGCAGTGGGGTGAGGTGGGGGCAGTGGGTGGCAGTGATGGGGGAGCTTGGGGCATGCGGGGCTGCGGCAGGGTGAGACACCTCTCCCCCCTGAGCCCCGGGGCTGCGGAGGGGCGAGACGCCTCTCCCCTCCCAGCTCCAGGACTGCGGCAGGGAGAGACGCCTCCCTCTCCCAGGTCAGGGACTGCGGTGGGGAGAGATGCCTCCGGCCCCTCCCCTTGTGCCCAAGGCCCCATCCCTCCCTTTCTGCCCTCCCCCTCAGGAGCCCAGAGCAACCCCACCATGGCCCTGGCCACAGCACCAGGGGGCCAGGGGGCGAGGCCCCAGCCTCTGGTGTGCCAGGCAGCAGTGCTCCCAGCCCTGGTGCTCAAGGCGGCGCAGCCAGCCCTGGTGCGCCAGCGCTCCCGGCCCCGGTGTGCCGGGTGGCAGCGCTCCCGGCCCCAATGCTCCGGGCAGTGCAGCCCCAGCACCAGCTGCCCTGACTCCCTGCAGGAGGCAGGCCAGCCAACCTGGGCCAGCCAAGGCAGAGCACTCTGGGAATGCAGGAGGAGGCCTGGCTTGGGGGCGGAGCATGGGCAGGGCCATGCTAAGCTGTTTGGGAAGGCACAGCCTACCCTTGCCTACGATCCCCGCCGCCCATGCATGTTCAATATATCTAGGTGCATTCAACGTTGTCCTATTCAATTACTGACAAAGCCATGATCTGATTCCCTAGCAGAAAGTGTTATAATATAATCTTGCAAATTAGAAAAT
This sequence comes from Platysternon megacephalum, assembly GCA_003942145.1. Taxonomy (NCBI): domain Eukaryota; kingdom Metazoa; phylum Chordata; order Testudines; family Platysternidae; genus Platysternon; species Platysternon megacephalum. The sequence continues at coordinate 319,667 of QXTE01000261.1, read as the reverse complement.
TCGGGCTTTTACAATCCACATGCTCAATGGCAGTTATCTGCATAGCTCTTGTAACACAAAATGATACAAGGCCCAGTATTAGTTTTTAGCAAAAAGTGATACATAATACATAGATTAGTGAGAATGAATACCTAGCAGAATCACCTTCAGATGCAGCTTCTGCAGCTTGTTAGTAGAAGGGTACAGAAAGCTGCTTAAGTATGACCAGCAATTTAGGTTTTTTGTTTGTACTGGTGGCACACATCCACACATTACCTTGATATTGGTGCTGCAAATAACACACGGATGGAAAAAAATTAGAGGGAACATTGTACAAGACTAGCTGTATTTGTGTGTGCTTCGCATCCCCCTGTGAAGCTAAGCAGTGCGGTGGAACAGTGTGTGAATGCACACCGAGATTTCAAGAGAATCCTCCAGAGATCTCTAACAAACTTTCCTGGAGGTACTCACCAATCGTCTGCCAATCGTTCCTTGGCAGAGCTGCTCTGTCCCTTCCCCCATTGTAGGAAATTTCCCGTGCCAATTGACAATCACTGGTGCAGGGACCAAAGTGGCACACAGGCGAGCATCATAGGGACCAGGTCTGCAGCCACATGCCTGCAGGAGATGCACCCTTGCCTACCCTCAGGAGTGAGATATCAGCGTCAATGACACCTGCCTGTGGAAAATGGTGGCAACATTTACAATATTGTCCCTAGTTGCCTGCAGTGATTCCCTTAAAAAAAAAACCTAGACCCTTTGCCCCACCTTGAGCACGCCCCACTGCTCTACAGCCAAAATGCTTCTGAAATAAATGTAGTAAAACTTTACTAATTCTGGGTCACTGAGAACGAAAATGATGCTTACAATTGTTGATTGGCTCTAGTTTTCAAGATATGCTATTGGGTCAGTATATACGACCCTTGACTTCGGAATGGCGGAGGATAAGTGAGTTATAAAGGGAAGGGATCTCAATTTAAACCAGAAATGACTAAAATACATCTTTGACTGGATCTATGAATAAATCTATGACTGGGTTTGGACAGTACTTGCTTTTTAGGCAAAACAATGAATGATGCAATCTGAAGCTGGTATTGCGTCATACAGGATATGAATTGCATCATGTTATTCCTAGAAGTCATGGATAATGCAATCATAACGAAGCTTACATCACTCTGCTGAACAAATTGCCCTATATCAGCTCTAGAAAACATACAGTGTCGTGCTCTCTTATTTGTCAGTGTTTGATTTTGCAAAGGGACACATTTCTGTTTAGCCAAAGTGAGCAGAGATGCCTCGTACTTGTGTGAACAGTGCAGATAACTTCTGCTATGTTTGTGGTGAAGTGACTTTTGCATCACAAAAGCGCAGTATAACCACTATGGTTAAGAAAGCCTATCACCTTTATTTTGGCTGCAAAATTGGAGATCAGGACAAGAGGTGGGCCCCACACATATGCTGCAACACTTGTGCAACAAATCTTCGCCAGTGGTTGAACAGGAAAAGGAAATCTATGCCTTTTGCAGTGCCAATGATTTGGAGAGAGCCAACAGATCATACCAGCAATTGTTACTTCTGCATGGTGCCTCCAGTTGGGAAAGGTGTGTCAAAGAAGAAAAAGTGGACTGTGCATTATCCAAACATTCCATCAGCTATACGCCCAGTACCCCACGGAGAAGGACTGCCGGTTCCTGATGCACCAGAATCATTCTCACTTGAGTCAGACGAGGAAGAGGAAGAGGATGAAACTTCTGGTCCTGAACCATCAATGTCACAGGACCCACATTTTCTCCCATCCTCCTCCTCTGAACCACACCTCATAACACAAGGTGAACTGAATGACCTTGTCAGGGATTTGGAACTACCCAAGAGTAAGGCAGAGCTGTTGGGCTCCAGACTACAGCAGTGGAATCTNCTCATAGACTCATAGACTTTAAGGTCAGAAGGGACCATTATGATCATCTAGTCTGACCTCCCGCATGATGCAGGCCACAAAAGCTGACCCACCCACTCCTGGAATAATTCTCTCCCTTGACTCAGCTGTTGAAGTCCCCAAATCATGATTTAAAGACTTCAAGTTGCAGAGAATCCTCCAGCAAGCGACCCCTGCCCCATGCTGCGGAGGAAGGCGAAAAACCTCCAGGGCCTCTGCCAATCTACCCTGGAGGAAAATTCCTTCCCGACCCCAAATATGGCGATCAGCTGAACCCCGAGCATGCGGGCAAGACTCTCCAGCCAGACACTCAGGAAAAAGTTCTCTGTAGTAACTTTTAATATCCCATCATTGACCATTGGTACTAATTACCAGTGATGGCATGTTATTGACCTATTGACTAAGATCACGTTATCCCATCAAACCATCCCCTCCATAAACTTATCAAGCTTAATCTTAAAGCCAGAGAGGTATTTCGCCCCCACTGTTTCCCTCGGAAGGCTGTTCCAGAACTTCACTCCTCTGATGGTTAGAAACCTTCGTCTAATTTCAAGCCTAATCGTCTAATTTCAAGCCTAAGTGGCAGCTTTGTGGCGATTTGAAGGTTGTTGCTCTCTTGCTTGGTCTGCAGGCTGGATACACAAAGTACTGCTGTTTTCTCTGCGAATGGGATAGTCGTGCAAGAGATTCCCACTACATCAAGAAAGATTGGCCACTCCAACAGTCATTGGAGCCTGGGAGGAAAAGTGTTCAGCATCCACCACTTGTTGAATCAAGGAAGATTTTGTTACCACCCTTACACATCAAGCTGGGTCTGATGAAGAACTTTGTCAAGGCCATTGACAAAACACAAGCAGCTTTCAAGTACCTCCGTGGAAAATTTCCAAGGTTAAGTGAAGCTAAGATAAAGGAAGGTGTCTTTGTTGGTCCTCAGATTCGTGAACTTCTTCGAGATGATGCATTTGACCATGCACTGCGTGGCAAGGAAAAGACGGCATGGAAAGCCTTCCAGTTAGTGGCAATAAATTTTCTCGGAAACAACAAGGCACACAACTACAGGTTGTTGGTGGAAAACCTCCTCAAGGCATACAAAAGCCTTGGTTGCAACATGTCACTAAAGATACATTTTTTGCACTCTCATCTAGATTTTTTTCCACCGAACTGCGGAGCAGTGAGCGACGAGCACGGCGAGCGATTTCACCAGGACATTGCAACAATGGAGAAACGCTATCAGGGCAAATGGAGCCCATCAATGCTTGCAGACTATTGCTGGACAGTGACAAGAGATGCTCCATTTAATGAATACAAGAGACAAGCCAAGAAGCGCCGAGTAGACACTGAATAGGACTAAACTATGTACATAATAGTTTTTTGCCTTTTGTTTCATAATAAATTTTATTTATATAACCCTTTTGCTGATTTTTAAAGTGTTACATAAACAGGACAGGTGAAATATTATCATGTAAAGCAACCATAAACACATGAAAAGACCTAGGTTTACAATTTATGATTAAAACTCTACTATCTACACAATATACATAGACATAAAATGTAAAAACTTAAATATCTTAGAAACAGTAGCCAATCAGTTGTTTTAATTGTCATATTTGAATTCAGCACATCAAAATACATAATAAATATCACATTTTATCTCTGAAGCAGA
>QXTE01000261.1:297925-314945 GCA_003942145.1 Platysternon megacephalum | reverse complement strand
TGTCCCGTCCCGTGGGGGGGGGCGCCCGGCCCCCCGACTCACCCCCCTCTCCCCCGTCCCGTGTCCTGGGGAGGTGCCTGGCCCCTGACTCACCCCCCCCTTCCCCTGTCCTGGGGGGCGGGGAGCGCCCAGCCCTGGACTCACCCCGCTTTCCTCTGTCCTGGGGGGAGCTCCTGGCCCTGGACTCACCCCCTCCCCCCCGTCCTGGGGTGGGGGTGCAGCGTCTTGGTCACTCCAGTGTGGATGGTGCACACAGTCCCTGGGTCCCTGGCCCAGCAGGGGGTGCGCACAGTCACTGGGTCAAACCTCCTCTCTTGTTACCACTTTCAGGCCTCTTTCCCCAGGTGGTGTTAGAAGCCCCTTCTCTGGGGACCCCTCACCCCAGTTGCCAGGCAGCCCCCTCCCATTCCCTGACACCTCTCCTTTCTCTCGCCCTGCTAGTGACGGTGGCGGATTATGCCAACTCTGACCCTGCCATCGTCAAATCCGGACGCATGAAAAAAGCTGTGGCCAATGCGGTGCAGCAGGAAGGTGAGTCTGTCCAGAGATCCTGCCACCTGGACTGTGCACTGCCCCCTCCTCTGGCTCCCGCTGGCCAGTCAAATGCCTGCACCTTGCGGGTTGTGGGGGGTGACACCTGCAGCTCTCTGAAAAATCTGGATACTTATTTTGGTGCATAGATGGGAGCTGAGCTTCTTTGGAAAATCTGGTCCTGAGTATTGTATTATTTGTGTTGCGGTAAAGCCTAGGAGCCCCAGTCATGGATCAGGCCCCCCTTGTGCGAGGTGCTGTACAAACATAGAACAAAAAGACAGACCCCGCCCCACACAGCTGGCAATGTCTACACGGAAGCTCTACAGCTGTGTCACTGCAGCATAGACACTACCTATGCCAAAAGGCGAGGTTCTGTTTGCATAGGTAATCCACCTCCCTGAGAGGCAGTAGCTAGGTCAAGGGGAAACATTCTTCTATTGACACAGCACTGTCTATACTGGGGTTAGGTTGGCTTAACTACGCTGCTCAGGGATGTGGGTTTTTCATACCCCTGAGCAGTGTAATTAAACCAACTTAATTTTCTAGTGTAGACCACGCCTAAGTAATTTACCCAAGAGGTTGCACAGGAAGTCTGCGACAGAGTTGGAAATAAAACCTAGATCTACAGTTTTCTTAGACAGGAAGGAATATCTTGTGTCTGGTGTTGCAAGACCTCTACTTCTCTCTTGACTGAAGCTGCGAATATTGTATTAAGAAATTTCTAATGCTTTGTCAGCGTACATCAAATTTTATACCTCTTTCCTAGTGAAAAATCCTGGGTAGGGTGGGGGTGTTTTAAGCTAATGCTGCTGAAATTCCTTTTCCAAGTTACAGGCAGTGTCTTACGATTTGAGGGTGTCTCTGATGTCTTTTTGATTGCTGAATCTGTCTGTCTAGCTAGCAGTTTCTCAAAGGGCTGTTGCAATCAATAGTCTAAGCTGCCAACATCTGCTCTTAGGTTTTCAGCTACTCAGGGCAATGAAAACAATCTGAGTCAATCTCCCATTCTTAAATGTAAATGGTCACATATGTAGAATGACCGACCATTTATTGACACTAATAACAAAAACTAAGGACTTGTCCACATGGGGAAATTTACCAATATAATTATACCACTATAGTTATACACTTCCAATGGTAACATAAGCTAAATCACAACAATGCACTTTTATTCTGTAATAAGTGTCCACACAGGGAGCTATTCTGATACAGTAATGCTGAAAAAATTTCCCCATGCAGACAAGCCCTAAGAGACAAGGAGCAGATATCAAAATAAAGAAATGCAGGAACATTACAACATACAGACTATAGACAGGAAAATGTGAAAGCTGACAACACAGGGACGCATTAAATGGAAACTTCCACTTTTAAAAGAGAGCTCTATGTAGTTCATGTGGGCTAGACCCCCCTCTGAGTCCCCAGCAATCACATTTATCTTTTTTATATATAGCTTTTTTTCCCTTGCTCTCTTTTCCCTCTCCCTGTTGTTGTGAAAGATCCACACATAGTCAGAATCATTTTCCCCTCTACAAAAGAAACCATGGCACTGGCTGCATCCAAAGTGCTGTCAAATGTACAAAATAAATTGAAAAAAAGAGAGCTGTTTTCTTTCATTTTTTTCAATTAGAGTAACTTTGTGCTACAAATACCTCTACATACAAACATTTCAGAAAGAAACGTGACTACTTTTTTAAAGTTATTGACGTCCTACTAAATAGACTGCAAGATGAACCTTTTTACAACTGTCATAATTTCATGGTAACTGTAAGGAACAAGCACCCAGGTTTCAAGCCTCTAGTCTTCACCTGTCTCTGGACTGGGACCCACATCCCTCTCCTTCTGACTGGGGGGTAGGCTGCAGTCACTGTGCACTCATTGGATATTTCTACACAGCTCATAGAAGTGAGCCTCGCAGCCTGGGTCAACAGACTTGGGCTAGAGGTGAGCTCACGCTCTATAAATAGCTGTGTGGACAGTGCTTTGAAGTTGAGGCTTGGGCTGGAGCTCTGGCTCCGAAGCCTTGGGGCAGGTTTGTTAGTTTGTAGAGGAGTTGTAGTAACCTTCCCATGAAGTTGAATGCAATCCCTGGTCCACAATGGTAGATAGAACATTCATAAATTTAATATAATATGGTCTTCAAAGATACTGCATGTGGTTGCAATATCTGTCACAACCACTGTCTAAACAGCGGAGGAAGTAAACTCAAATGTATATCAGGTAATTTGTTCTTCCAACCAGTCCCTTTTTATATTTGAGACTCTCCCCTTCCCATCCCAAATGATCCCTTCCAAAAACTCCCTCTTTGAGTGACAGCTCCCCAGGCATGATCTGTCTCACATGCACATCTTTTGTGCTGTAAGACAGCACAATCTCCTTTCTCTCTGTCTCCCCTTCCTGTTAGGATTTAAACAGCATCCCTTACTTGGGTCCTGGTGGATTACTCTGACAGTTCCATATCATCTTCCCTTAGTGGCAGTACATCCTGTCTGTTGTCATACAGGAAAATAGAACATGAATTCAGGCCTCGTAGAGATGAGGCATGGTCCTTGCAAAACTGAAAATGGCAGAAAGAGGTCCACAGGGCAAGAAAGTCTGTAATATGCAGAAGATCAGTTAGATCTGTCAGAGGAGCAGGTGGATTCATTCATAACTCCACATCACTCTAGTTATGCCATTGGGATTGTTACCAAGCATCCACTCTTACAACGTCAGAAGAAATATCCTTTCTTGTATATTAGCAAAGATTGTTCATGTAGATGCCTCTCAAACAACTGCAGCCAGCCCTCGTAGACCCTAACCAGCTCATGCTACTTCTCATAGTGTACTTAGTATGTGTGTGTAATCTATTTCTTCTGGTTCTAGTAAAATCCCTCTGTGGTTTGGAAGCCTCACGTGTTCCTGCTGAGGAAGTGCTCTCAGGGATTGGGGAATCCTGTGACAGTAGCGATGAAATGGATGCTAAGGAAAGCACCAACGAGAGAACTGCCTCTAGAAAAAAGAAAAGCAAGAGGCACAAAGGTATGACTCCTTCACTCACCCAGTCAGCTCTGCAGGGTCCTTGCTGGGATCGTCTTCTGTGTTTGCCAAGCTAGTAAATGCTATTTATAGATCAGCAATGTGTCTCTTCAAAGAGTTCAGTGAAGTGTGTTTGTGCATGCACTCGTGTGCACAAACGCTTAACCAAAGGAATGCTAGGTAGGAGACGTGGTTCATCTCCCCTTTCTTACTGAAGGTGGATTGTTGCAGTTGATTGAATCATGCCTAATTGGTTGATTTTGACCACGTATGTGCTGCAGATAAAAACTTTCCTGAAACACTATATAGAATCCTACAGTTATGCCACATGAAAGGAGACCTGCAAAGAGAAAAACATTGTGCCTTATTTATTATTTTGATGTCTCAGGAGAGAGCACCCTTTCCCCCCCCCCTTCTTTTTTTAAAGAAAAATAAAGGGTGGCGGTTGCTGAATTGTTTGTATAAAGTATCAGGTATTATCTGTTCTTGTGGGAGGATTCCTTGAATGACTAGAGAACAGGAGTGAGAGCTCTGAAAGCTGGTATAGGGTGTTGTATCTTTCACGCAGAGCTTATCTTCCATTTGTTTATTAAGAATGTGAGTTAAATAGTCTGTTAACAAAAACAGACTTAAACAGTTGGGCTAAAAATTGCTGCCCTTGTCACTTGCACAGATTCCGTTCTCATGCCTCTTGGGATGTTCTCCTAGCTCTGAGAAATATTCCAGCAAATCAAGAAGCTCAGACTGTGTACTGCTAATGTAAAAAGCAAGCCCAAACCACTTTTTCCTTGGTGGAAAAGTTGGGTGCTTTTATATCATGAAGCACAAGCCCAATTTTTTCCCTGTTTGGATATCACCTGTCATCCTGCAAACATGAAAGCGTTCAAGAAATGCAAAAGATAGGGATTCCATTAGCAACATTAACTCTGCAACTTTTGCTGTTGAGTTACTTATTTAGCAGTTTAAGCAATGATTGAAAATCTATAAATGGGCATTGTGGGGAGATTAATGTTCATATTAAGAACATAAGAACGGCCATACTGGGTCAGACCAAAGGTCCATGTAGCCCAGTATCTTGTCTTCCGACTGTGGCCAATGCCAGGTGCCCCAGAGGGAATGAACAGAACAGGTAGTCATCAAGAGATCCATTTCCTGTCGCTCATTCCCAGCTTCTGGCAAACAGAGGCTAGGGACACCATCCTAGCAAGTGCAGTTATAACCAGAAAAGTGACTGTAAACTGACACGACCTTTTAGCAGGCTAGCCCCAGTGTGTATTGGAATTAGTCATGTTGATTTGCTGCTAAAGTTTTTTTTAGTTGCTGTTAGCCATACAGAATTAACACTGCTCAGGCTCGTTCATCTTCAGCAGAGCTATCAACTAAATTTGATTATCAGGTCCAGCCTCACTGTCTTCAAATTACGACTTCACTTACATCTGTGAAACCCCTTGGAAGACACAGAATTGCATAATCCTTATTGCTGGCAACAATCATAGAATATCAGGGTTGGAAGGGAGGTCATCTTGTCCAACCCCCTGCTCAAGGCAGGGCCAATCCCCAGTTAGATTTTTGCCCCAGATCCCTAAATGGCCCCCTCAAGGATTGAGCTCGCAACCTTGGGTTTAGCAGGCCAATGCTCAAACCACCAAGCTATCCCTCCCTCCAATGCATGAGTGTGAAAGAACGCAGCTTGACTCTCAGATTCGATCCTGAGTTTGTGAGGCTAGCAATTCATTAAAGATGTTAGGGTGTCTTTTTTTTGGGTCAGCTGAGCAAATTTGGAGCAAAGGACCCACACTTGTTTTTTTAGTCACTTCTGAGTAAAGCTGTGCTTCAGCAATTCTATTTTGTGCAGCTCAGTAGGATGTAAGTTGCACCACAGTGCAGATAAGCTATATATCTGCTATCAGGGTGGATTTGATTTAAATCACTAGTCAGGAAGACTCAATTTAATCATGGATTTCTACATAAAAGTGCATTCTTATTGGTTGTTATAACCTTAATACATATTCTTCACAGCTCAGAGATAGATGAGACCTAAACTGGGTCTCTCTTACGGCCTGCTGCCATTATAGGTTTTCCCTTCTAGTGAGAGAATAGTATGGTAGATCTCAAATCAATGAAGGCTACGCTCAGAGAGACCTCAAGACTTCAGGAATATGCTGCTCAAACAGTTTCACTTTTGTTTCTACTGCCTGTCCCTCCCTTCTCACATTTATCTCCAGACTTCTTCTCCTTGTCCAGATCTATTCCACCCCCAACAATCTTCTATTTATTGAACTTTTTGAAACTTTGCACTTTTAGAGAGAGGTAAGGGGTTGACTCTGTTCACACAAATTTGCAGAGGGACAATAGGGTTGAGGTCTGTTATTTCTCACCTCTATATATTATTTATTTATTTATTTAAAAACACTTTTGCTGTTAACAAGCATGTTATCTCTGGAGAGACAAATCCCCAGTTTGAGAACTGCAAAACTAAGCATCTCTGATGGTATCTTCTAGACTGAGCACTGAGTCCCATTGGGTAGATAGAACGATTAATCTAAATAATCTATACAGAAGCCCCTGGAACCCCATAAAACTGGGTCCCTAATCCATGAACTATTGGAACTCATTTACAAAACTTTTCTTAAACATTACATGAATATATTGTCTCGTACTATAGAATTAGAATTTATAATCCCTATTCCATGATGAGAGAGTTTTAATTAAGATATGTTATAGCTCACAGATATCTTTAGATCTGATTTTGTTTTTATAAAATGCTTTTTGAGGAAAAAACCTATTTAAATAAAAAAAAAAAAAAATCCAATTTTATTTATTTATTTATTTAATTTTAAATCATTGATTTTTATCCACCCTGGCTGCAGTGCTGTAGATACAGGATTATGCAGCTTCACAGTGCAATGGTTAATATCCTAGCTGAAATTCAAACAGAATTTAATTGCATGTAGTTGAGAGGAAAACTGTAAGTTTTTATAAAGTAACTTTTAGTTAATTTTAAAGAAATTGACTTATGTGGCCCTTTCCATCTGAGAATCTCAAAGCATTTTACAAATAATAATGAATTTAGCTTCACAGCAGTCCGGTAAGATAAGAAACAGTTCCCCATTTTAGAGATGACAAAATTGAGGCCAAGAGAGTTTCCAGGAGAAGAGGACTGGCACAATGGTCAGGGCGATAACCCAGGACTTGGGAGACCTGCGTTTAGTTTTTTGCTCTGCCTCAGACTTTCTGTGTGACCTTGGGCAAGTCACTTTTTAGTTTCTCTGTCCGGACAATGGGTAAGGCTTTAAATTAAATAAGTAAATAAATAAATAAAAAATAAAATCCTGGGCTGTGATCTTGTTGCAGAAACCACAACTTTTAACACAGTTTTTTAGAGTAGCTGCAAATTTGAGTGGTGTCGCTACCCATGCGCCAGGTCACAACATCACTCAAATTTGGTCCAGCCACTCCTCCATCATGCTTGCCTTTGGGAGCCAAGCGGGACAACCAGTGTATCTTATATGTTGCTGCCCTGCTTTCGAAGGTAAGCTGTATGCCTTGGAAAAACGTGCTGGCAATATTCCAGATAGGTAACTGCAACTTTAACAAAGTGTGGCAGCAACTTCTGAACCAAAAAATGCAAACAGCTTTCCACAGCCTTAACAATGGGAATAGGCGCACCTCCCTGCATCACCAGGGGTGAGTGAGGATAAATATCTTAAAGATTGTGTGGCACTCAGTATTTTAGCCTACAGAGGACCTGAACTTCTAAGGTGTAAAAAAACAGTTTTTTACAATGCTCCTTTACTGTCATAAAGAAGAAAAAACATGCCGAAGCCCAAAGTGACATAAGTCAATAGAAGAGCCAAGATCGCCTGGACTTTCAGACATGAGTTTTAATCTCAAGACTCTCATTCCTCCCCAACTTCTATCCCTCCTTGAGGATTAGCCAGAGATTAGGTTTGAAATCTTTGGGCCCCATACAGCCCCAACCTAACGGGGCATGCATTACATCCAGGGTGGATAGATTCGTGATTTAAATCAGCAGGCGGGAGAAGCCTTGATGTTTGTTTGTTTTAAATCATTGCTTTTAATCCTGTTTTGCATTTGTACTTTTTAGTTCTTTTCCTAAAGAAAGGTTCATGCTTACTAGTTGATAAACATTAAAACAAGTTCATTTGCAACTAAATATAGCCTTTACACTAAATTTGGTGCTTCTTTTTGCTAACTGGGAAGATGCACTATATCTATATGCATTTATTTTAACAAATATATAGTGTAACTTATATTTATTCTGATTCTTAATTTTTACATTGATCATGGTAGAAAATGGTGAATGATTCCTTTCTAATTTACTGGATGATGATTAAAAAGGTTATCAAAACTTACATTTAAAACTCATTTATTAAACAAAGGAAGTATTGTGTAGTTAATGAATTGAACTGATTGTTTCTGATCGCCATGTCCTTCAAGATTTTAGAGATAGTAGATCATATCCTCTCACACCTAGTTTTTATTTGTAGAGGGGAAGACGAAAACAAGCTTTCCAGCTTTTTCAACTTCCGAACCACTGTCACAACTTTGAATGAACTAATAATTGAACTGAACTAGTTGAATAAACTGAAATGAAGAAAATACTCTCTCTGGATCTGCAAAAAGGCTACTGCAATGTCAAAAGCTGGTTTAGCCTTTGTTTGCCAGAAGCTGGGAATGAGCAACAGGGGATGGATCACTTGATGATTACCTGTTCTGTTCATTCCCTCTGGGGCACCTGGCATTGGCCTTTGTTGGAAGACCAGATACTAGGCTAGATGGACCTTTGGTCTGACCCAACATGGCCGTTCTTATATTCTTCTTTTCTTATGTTAACAAACTTTGGTTCCAGGTGCTCAGCCAGTGACTTGACATTCTTTAAACCTTGGTAGCAAATATGTACTGCTTAATATTTTTTGTGTTTAATTTAAATTATTTTAACATATTTTAAAAAGTTTAGGCCTTAACACAGGTTGTCAATTTCAAAGTTAATTTTAAATAGGATAATTAAAAAAACCTGTATTTAATTTAATTTTAAAAATTCTATTTGGGGATTTAAAAAAAAAATCATCAGTTTTTACCTATCCTTATTACATCCAAATGAAAGTTCTCTCCCACAGTTCTCAATGCTGAGTAAGGCCTGTAGAATCTATTGAGATATCCGTGTCCCAAAAGGTATCTTGACTTTTAAAACTTGAGCAAAATCCATCAGCATTGATAGTATTAGATTGTTGGAAAAATATATGTGCTTTGTGCACAGGTATTTCTAGGTGCATTTGGAATTAAACAAGTATGTGAAACTTTAGTCTAGTGGAACAGTTTTGAGAGGGCTGTGTGAGTGGAAATGGGTTGTTAATGACTAGAGAAGCCTTCCTGGAAGTGTTTGCTTTCCTGAAAGCTGTAATTGAAATGTAGATAAAACAAAGCACCCTTTAAAGGTGTGTTACACAAGAGATAATGACTATCAAAAAGGGAAACTTTAAACTAGGCAACTCCCACCTTTTCATGTTCTCTGTATGTGTGTATATATATATCTCCTTACTATATGTTCCATTCTATGCATCCGATGAAGTGGGCTGTAGCCCATGAAAGCTTATGCTCAAATAAATTTGTTAGTCTCTAAGGTGCCACAAGTACTCCTGTTCTTTTTAATGACTAATACGTTTGTTTCTCTCTTTCTACATTTTGTTTATGCTGATAGTAAAATCCCAATGGTCCTAAAGTACCAGTGGGGCCTATGGGTGGGTCTACACTTAAAAAGCTGCAGCGATGCAGCTGCGCCGCTGTAGCGCTTTAGTGAAGATGCTGCCAAGCTGATGGGAGAGCTTCTCCTGTTGGCATAGGTACTCCATGTCTGTGAGAAGTTCTCCCGTCAACATAGCGCTGTCTACGCCAGGGGTTAGATTAGTATAACTGTGTCATGCAGGGGTGTGGATTTTTCATACCCCTGAGCAATGTAGTTATACCCTACATAGTGTAAAGTCTAGACCTGACCATAGTATGTAAAAATGGTCCATCCTCAGACACTTGTTTCCAAGTCTTTTGGGAAGGTTAGTGTTGTATGAGATTTGATGTAACAGATACCAGCACTCCATAATGCTGCTCTGATGCCTCTTATAAACAAAGAACTGACCCAAAGGGAGTGGTAGTCTCCACGGGGTAACAATATTTTGGAGTTCAGGTGCCTCTAGCCTTAAGTTTCTTCATGATGAGCTACTGTAAACGAGCGTATGGACTGAGCCTGTCTTTGGCTAATGTGGCCTCTGTGCTGTCCCACAGCCACCTCGTTTACAGTGTGTGTGTGTGTGTGTTCATGGCAGGTCGTGGAGCACTTACAGAATAGTGCTCAACAGAGAGGAGCCAATCAGCTCAATTTGCATGCCTTAAGATTTATAATGCAGGAGCTGTGTTACACTAATGTGTGTTTATTATGCTTAGAAAACCCTGATGAGGCTGTTGGAGAGGATTATCCCATTGACATCTGGCTGTTGCTGGCCTCCTACATACGTCCAGAAGATACAGTGAAGTTTTCTCTGATTTGCAAAAAAGCCTGGACTGTCACTTGCACTGCTGCCTTTTGGACCAGACTCTACAGAAGGTGCGACCACAAAGAGTTTGTAAACATACACTTCAGTATTTGTGGGTGTCCATCAGTGTCGGACCAGAATTTGCTACAGAGCTATTAATAGGGATCTATCTCCTCACTGGGTCAGTCATGCTAGATGTTGGAACATAATTCTTTTCTAATGTGGCTGCAGCATGTTTACCTCTGAAATCTTTGCCATTCTATAACTGGTGGTGATTGGCATCCTGTATCCTAGTCTGGGCTGTTTCTATTAAATGTTGGTTTGCAGAACTTTCAATAGTATTTCTTAAGACATTTGCTTCCTAGCCGGTCTGTTTCACAGTCTGAAAATAACCACTATTTTGTAATCTTCCTGTATGTCTAATCCAAGATTTAAAAATGTGGTGAGCTCTAATTGTCAAGGCCTAAACACTCAGAAGAATGTCGTGCCCATAAGAGTACATCTTGTGTGCAAAGCTCTCACAAAATGCTTACAGGAAAGTAATGGCATTGCCTCATTTTGAAGGGTTAATTTTTGGGTGATGTTTTGCATCTTAGTCTCAGGCATTCGTTGTGGTGATCTGCCCATAAATTAACAAGGGGCAGGACTTAATGAAAATAAAGGCATTGTATCCGACTGTGCCGGGTTTTAGGGGCAACCAGGAAGATGGTAGAATTGGGAGATGGAACAGAAGAGGAGGAGGGAATAGATGGAGAGCATATAGGTGTCAGCTCACTATGCAAAAGTTCAAGCTTCTTCCTCTGGTCACATCCTTGACTCTCCTTTTTCACTGGGAAGGCTGACATTTATTCCTATTATTAAGCATATTATTTATCAGACAAAATCAGCGTTCTTTTCCTATTTGTACTCTTGCCTGTTTTCTGTTTCGCTTCTCAACCTCTTTGTGCTCTGTGCCACACACTAAAGATACTAGAGACCTTGCTAAGTCTCACTCTGCAGCCTTGGCACATCATGGTGTGAAGACCTTTTGAGACTGGCAGGCCATCTAATGCAGAAACAGTATGGCGCCCTTGCAGAATCTGAAGGTGGCTGCAGGTGCTCCAGACACCAGCTATATATGGAGGGGCAATGTGACTGCCAAGAGATGTTAGTGGGTGATGTGGTATAAAAACAGAGTTTGACCCCTTTGTTCAGCCACCTTCTTTAACACTTATTTTGTAGCTCCCTGAGATTTACCTGAAATCCAGTACAGTTATGGCTTTTCAAGGGGTGTTGGGTTTGTCCCTGTTTCCTTTAGGCACTACACTCTGGATGCGTACCTGCCTCTCCGTTTACGGCCAGAATCGATGGAAAGGCTGCACTGCCTCCGTGCCTGTGTCATCCGTTCGTTATACCACATGTATGAACCTTTTGCTTCTCGTGTCTCCAGGAATCCGGCTATTCCAGAGACTACCCCCAGCACTTTAAAGAATTCCAAAGTAAGTAGCAGTGTTTGGGGAAGTGAACTAACCTGTGTTCAGCTGGTACACTCTCTCTGCTTTTTGTTATTCCCCTTTCAGAGAAATAAATCTGATTCAGATGTACCCTAGTGAAATGCATGCACTGGATCAATGATATACATAGGAAGCTAGGAAGAGTCTGACTTCTGAAGTTTTATCAATTACCTGTGTTTGTACAGCCCCTAGCACAATGGGGTCCTGGTGTGTAGCTCCTAAGCACTCCAGTAATACAAATTAGGAAAATGTCATTTTACAGTGATGGAAGCCCTGTCACTGACACAATCCACAATTGTCCCCTTCCCTCCTGTACACAACCCAGGCTCCAAAAGGAGTTTGAGCTAGGTAGGCATTTTTGTCTACTACTTGCACTGTTGTAACTATATTATTTTGGAATGTTTTTTCTGGGTCAGTGGCAAAGGATCACAAGTGCCACTGACAGCCTCTAAAAGGAGTCTTTTCACACCGCACTCCTGCAGACCATCGACTTTGGTTTCTCTGAAGGGGGGAGTGTCATGAGGTGGGGAGCTAGCGTGAGAAGCAAGTACCTGCTTTGGGCTGTGGCTGTGCAGCTGGGCAGGGAAGCTGGGGAGGAATTGTCTGCTGTGTCATTGGGCAAAACCAAACTGCAGTCCTTGCTTGGAGCATTTGTGTATCTAGCCCTCTTTAGTCACTGTTTATCATTAACCCCTCGTTCTGTCTGTTTCTAGCCTGGCTTTAATTTACTATTGGCTGACACATGGCAAGCCAGCTTGGTTTTCGGTCTCAAGGGGAGGGGTTTTGGTTGGACACTATACCAGTGATACTCAGACTGAGGCTTGGGAGCCGAGCCACAGGTGGCTCTTTAATGTGTCTCTTGCAGCACATGATGTTAAAAAAACTATCATTGAATTATTAACCAATCAGGATGCTTTTACTGTGGTGTTAACCAACTGTTGAATACCCACAGTCATTTTGCTGTGAGAGTAAATAGTAAATAAAACAATGAATTCGCACGACTGTGGCTTTTTGGGGTAATGTTGATGGGTAATTTGGCTCCTGAACCCCTGAGGTCTGAGTATCACTGCTCTATGCAAAATACAACAAATCCATTTCTTTGCTGTGCGACATCTCTGCTGCTTCTGTCCTTCCCCACGTGAAGACACTGCTAAAGTGGCAAGTTGCCCTGAGATAAGACTGAGAACAGCGAGCAGCAACAGGTAGGTTGTGCTGCAGGTCAGGATTAAGATGCGTTCGCAGCCTTTTGTGCACAAGTCCTCTGCACCTGTTTGCTCCCTGAACTATTAGTTCTTTGCGGGAATATCACATTCAGGCAATGTCTTCCTTAAAAAGAAGGGAAAAAACCTGCAGTTCCACGAACCTCCGGTTATAGTCTCAGTCCCTCTGAATCTAACCACCTGTCAGAGCAGCCTGTAACCCCATCCATCTATTGGTCTGATTAGTAGACCCCCCTCCTCCCCCAGTGGAAGGGTCAGTGTCTGGTATTCATTCACGTTCACATCATAACGGCTTTGGTGCCCACTCCTGGTGCTTCTACCATATTAATAGTTTTGTAAAGATTCCTTGCGTGTAATACTTTTTTATTACCATTCACTTAAAAAAGGAAATTAAATGACGATAAGCCTTTGTTAGAATAACAGTAGAGGTCTGACTTCAATCCATCAAAGCATACAAAAATCCCTTGTACGTCTGGACTCCAGACTGTGTCCTCTTTGTTCCATGTGCTGCAATGCCTAGGCGCAGTGGTGTACATTGAATGGGACCTTATGTTTCCTCTGCGATTCCTTGCTTTCATGGGTTTTGGTTAGACCCCTAGGGGTCTGTTAACACTGATGGGAGATGCTCGTGTAAACTGTGCATGCAGCGAAGGGAAAGACAGACCCCTATATTACTGAATCCAGCTTTTCCTCTTTAATTTCCTTTCTTCTTTCCCTAGCGTAGCTTGTGTGGGACACTGGAGCCGTTGTGGTGTCAGCAGAAGTGTTTGCCCTTTAAAGACACCCCCATTATTTTTGGTGGAGCAGCAGGCCATACGGTGCACGTCTGAAGGGCAGGACGGCTGACATGCGGATGACATCCTCTGCCCCTTAGGAGGTACTTACCGTTTTGTGCTTAACTACTTGCCATGATCACATGAGCTGTTAGATGAAGCTGTGTCTGTAAGGGCACGCGCTGGCTCTGGGTCTCTAGACGTACACACACTGGCTCTGATCAAACTGGCATGCTAAAATAGCAGAGTGGTTGTGTCATCGTGTGGCAGGAGGGGCTAACCGCCCGAGTGTAACCCAATCAGAGGTGGTAGGTAGGTACTCGAACAGCTAGCCTAAGCTGCCACCATGGCCATGCTATTATTTTCAGCATGTTAGCTTAATTCCAGCGAGCGCATGTAGGTCCGCCCACCCTGGGAATTACATCTCCAGCTGCAGTGTAGATGTACTCAGAAGGTGAATGGCAAACGCAACTGCAAATGGAATTAAGCCCAGCAGTATCTGCTGCATGCCCCCTGCTAAGCACGATCCAGGGAGCAGTCAGTATTGTAATCGGTTAGAACTGTTTGCTGCCGCTGCTGCCCAGTTGGGGAGATCGTTTAGCCCATGCTCCTGAGCTTAACTGCTCTTCAGCTTTGTGCTTCACCTCTAGGGGATTCACCACTGCAGAGATCCTTCCAGCACTCCTACCTGTGAATATGATTTAGAAGTGAAGTGAAAGGCCTTGTATCACTGCAAAGACACACAGTAGGAGTGACCCAGGCTTAGTGCTAAGAGGGGTTACATGAGTCCCTCACCCCAACTAGAATTAAATTGCATTAAAAAGGTGCAGATTGCATCAGCCTTTGTTCTTTTTTTTTTTTTTTCCATCCATGAAAGCAATTAGTGCTGGTGCGGCCTCTCAGATTTGACAGCGTTAGTGACTGCAGCTAGCAGGTACAGCATTGGCAGATAAGTTTCCCCACATTGACCCAGAAGAGGCCTTAACTCTGACCCATAGAGACCATCTCTGCATGAGAGGGGAGTTTTCTCCATGACTCATGCCATTCTTTCCCTTCCTGCTGAGGCTGTTAGCAGGCCCACTTTTGGTCAGTTGTTATGGAAGGTATCTCTTGTGATGTGGACACTTACTCTCTGGCAACTGGACTGAGATTTGCCAGGCTCTCTCCTTATTGGCTACTGAATGGCTGTCAGATGACTGCAACTTCCAGTCACTGACAGCTTATAGATATTGGGCTCTATTTAACCTCCCCCTCACATGAATACAGTAGTTCTACTAAGACTCTCCTATTTCATGGAGCATTGCATGCCGGGACATAGAATCCCACAGCTGTAAGGCTGTATAAAGGTGTGGCAGTCAGAGATTACACTATAGAATACCTGAGAGACCTTTGCCAGCAGATCCAAGCTTTGGTTGCCTCTGGCATAGAGGCAATGAGGCATCGGACCCCATGTATTCATCCGCCTTTAGAAAAGAAGCAAAGTTCTGGACCACCAGTTGAACTGCACAGCCAAAGCTTTTCTTTGTGTTTTTGAAATACTAGCACTTTGCCCTAATGGAGGGGAGTATGACCTCTGGGTGCTACCGATGCACATCTCCATAGGAAGAGCGCTGCCCCCCCGCTTCCCCCCCAGCTTTGTCAGCTCTGTCGAGTCGCTTTTAACATTTGCCTCTTTGTTTTCTCCTTCCCCAATCTGCTGTTTGCTCTCCCTCACTCCTGCTCTGTTTTGAGTGTGAGCTGAATGCATACATTGACCTGAGATTTTATCAATTTAATTTGGCTGCTCCATGTAGTATGTAGAGGAGCAAAGTCCATTCTGCTTTCCTTTTCTATATGGAATGGGTGAGCGGAACAGACGAAGCACTGCTTATCTGGCTAGAGCCCAAGTGCTCTGGTATAGCAAGGTTGCCACCTTCTGACTGGCAAATGGAAAATGCCAGGTATGCAGTAATGTTTGCAGTGTAGTTGTAGCAGTGTCGGTCCCTGGATATTAGAGAGAAGATGGGTGGTCCAGTAAAAGATATTACTTCACCCACCTTGTCTCTCAGGTATGCATTAATGTAACTAATGGGACCAGACTGCTGCCATCTCTTCAGCTGCTCCTGTAGTTTAGTTTGAGCTCTCTTTGCCTGTGTTGAAATTCACTAAAAAATGAAATTAACTCTACCACTGTGGTTTTTTTTCCCCCCTTATCAGTGTTTGCTTTTCTGGTGCAGAAAGATTGAAGGGAACAGACGAGAACCTACGTGGGAATTTAACTTCAAATTCAAAAAGCAGGTATGAAAGCTAACCACTTGCCATTGAAATGTCAGGGCGGTAAGGTTTTGAAGCCATAAGGATTTTTCTTCCGGAGTTGTTATTGATGGGTGCAGTAGATCAATTAAAATCCGATCTCATGGTAAAAGAAATGCATATTGCTAAATGCAGAGGTGGGCAGGTAAGGCACTTGTGGAGCTGCTGAGTAGGAAAACCAGAGCAGAAGGCAATTCTTACTGCTTTAAAACAGGCCAACATTTTCAGTCTTGAGTGTCTAAAGGATTAGATCCCTACATCCATATTTAGGCTGCTGATTGCCTGCCCCTAACCCAATGTGCTGAGTATCTATAGCTCCAAATACCTTCAATGGGGAGTTGTGATGACTCAGCTCCTCTGAAAAGCCAGCCACTTTGATTTAGTGGCCTACGGTTAGGGACCCAAGTTTGAAATGTGTTGCATTAATGTCTTTTCTCTCTTCACACGGAAAGCCTTTCCAAAGCTAACAAAACCAACCCTTTTATCAGGGGGTGACAGTAATCTTTGTGAAACCCTCCTTTAACCAGACTCAGGATAAATGTATAATACCGAGCACCCTATCAGGACCTTTGGAGTCTGTCTTCAAAGAGACAGTCTTGCAAACCCTCCATCCCAGGGTTTTCATTGAACATGGAACCCTTTTGCCCGAACAGTTGGGCGTTAGGCAGGAATCTGCTGCTGAGCCAGGATGGTCTCTAGACATGAAGTGAAATTTCTGGTTGGCTTCAGTTTAGTTGAATGAACCGGTCTGTCTCTTTCTGTCAAGCCTCCCAGATTGAAGAGTAACTGTTGCAAAGTTCTTCAGCCACCTGTTCAGTATGAGGATGTTCACACAAATCCTGATCAGGACTGCTGTCTGCTGCAGATCACCACCCTCAACTTCATCTTCCTGCCGGTAGTCATGGGTATGATATTTACCTTGGTAAGTGTTAAGAAATCTGCACATAAGCACTATAAAAATGTGCTAAGAAAATGGTCTGGTCATTACCGCTTGTCTGTAAATCTTGCTGCACCAGCAGACTAATTGATCTGCATTTCCCTAGTGCATTGGGGCCATCACTCAAGGATCTTTTCAGTTTAGTTTCTGCAAGTCACTAAACTCTCTGATGGTTGGTGTAGACCAGGGGTCTCAAAAACGCGGCCCG
>QXTE01000261.1:278686-296333 GCA_003942145.1 Platysternon megacephalum | reverse complement strand
AATGGAGATTCGGAATCACATGGGCAGGTCACATGCCCATGCATGACTCAGGACTGCAGGTAGCAGCCATTACCCACATGCTGCCTTGAACGTCCTCAGGTAGACTTCTAATGTGGATTGGAGTCTTCCAAGCTCTTTTGTCTGTTAAGTGCCCCCTGACTGAACACCTAATTTGCACATTCCTTTCCCAAGAAGTCATCAAATGTTCTAACTGAGGCCCCTTAGAAATCAAGCAATCATACAGCCAATGTTCATAACTTTGAACACACAAATGGTGCCTGTATACAACTAGGGTGAACGTAACCAGTAGATCATAACCTTTACATAGATGTGTTACATGGCCTATGTAGCAAAACCCTATTCCAGTTATATCATACATACATTTGTGAGCCCCTTTATGGGGTTCACTGTCACAGTTGATCTTTCGGATTTTGATGATGTCTTTCTGGTATCTTTTTTGTGAAAAGCATACTTTTTGAAGGCCCTTAATTAAAAAAAAAAAAAGTATTTGAAAATATAAAGTTTAAATGTAAAACACCACAAAGAAAATGTTTGTCCAATAAGAATTAGGGATCAGAATCCACAGTAGTAGATAGTATTTGAAGGGAAATTAGGTACTGCTTCCAGAAAATGCCTAGATGTCTTTTAAGGAAATTGCCAATTTTCTTCCCTGCAGTTCACAATAAACGTGAGCACTGACATGAGACATCACAGAGTGAGGTTGGTGTTCCAGGATTCTCCTGTCCGGAACGGCAAGAAGCCCCGACTTGACCAAGGAGTACAAGTTGTCCTGGACCCTGTGCACAGTGTACGTCTCTTGGATTGGTGGCATCCGCAGTACCCCTTTTCTCTGAAAGCTTAGCATGCTCCTACTGCATCTGTGAGTAGCCATGTCAGGCAGAAGAGAATGTCTAGGAACTGGGAAATCCTGTTTTTATTTCCTGAATAAATTCTCCAATCTCCTTACAAATAAGTGAAGCTGCAATGCCAGTCTCTGTATATAATTTCCAGCCAGTAATGAGCAGAATCGAGTGTAAATGGAAATGATTTGTAAACACATTTCTATGTAAAGTTCACATTTTATGATTTGAAAGGAGCACCATGAAACTGTTCGTTTAAAATCCTTTTGGTGTTAACGAAAGTCGTCCTGTGTTCTGTTGCGCAAAGGAAGCGGAAAGCGTGCTTCCAGATCCAATGTGGTCAGAGAGATTTTCAGACCAAGTGTCAATGAAATCAGTGTGTCTTACTGTAGCGTGATCAAACTCAAATGCAGCAGTCTTGTCCTACACTGATGCAGCAAGTGGAATAGCAGGTGACAATCACTAGTCATGCTTCAATCTCTAATCTGCATGAGCACAATAAAGGCATAAATGATCAAGAAAAGAGATTGCCTTTACAGCTCACGTTTAAATTAAATGTGTGTGGTGATAAGGCAAAGAAACACTTACAAAAGTTCGAATCCTGATGCTCTCTTTAAGAAAGAGAATCTAAAGCACACATAATGGAAAGGCTCTTGTGGCATGTGGGAACTAAACAAAAACTAACTGCATGAGTTAATAAGTGCTCAGACTTCAGGCATTAGAAGAGTAAGATTGTGAGCTAAGCTAACAGTGTTTGGAGCTAGTGACTAGGGGAAAGCTATTGGCAGCAAAGAGGAAGCATCCAGTTCCCAGCGGACAAATTAACTACCGGGGAAAAATAAACCCAACCCTTCTGGCTCTACTTGGTGGTGTGAGAGGGCTAAGCAGGGTACTGTCTACTTCAGCATATCTGGAGCTGCAGCTCCACAATACCCAAAATAGATGGGGGCGTGAGTTTTATGCAGAACCGTCGGGAAGTATCGTGCCTCTTATGACAGGAAGAAGAGCTTCATAATTCCGCCTAAAATCCTCTGATTTTGAGCCTCAAGGGATTTGAAATAATAGCTTCCCTGGCCCTGCAGACCATAGGGGCAGTTGAATCTCAGTGCAAAGTACATCTGCATGAGGGAGTGTGACTGGGGCTGAGTGCAGGGTGAGTTGATGCCCTGAAGTAACTACTGATGGGAACCAGGTATTCTGCTTTGCAGCTTATCAGTGAAGGTGAGCCCAGTTAACTTATCCGTCCTGTTTCAAACCAAATCTTGTGTTGTGCAGGGTAGAGGCAAGAAGTACCTTCTCTATGTGATCCACAGTGAATGCAACAGGCTGTCCTTGAAGGAGGCTGCTGGGATAGAGCAAATGGGATCGGTTTAAAAAAAAAAAAAAGGGGGGGGGTGGATTTTCCCATCCCAACTTGAATCCAGTATGTAAATGCCCAAACGGGTGTACGTCTTATGTAGCTGTACCAGTGCTGGTGTTCGTCTTGCACAGTAGTCACTTAAATCACCACAGATGGCTTATCTGTGCCAAGCACATTTCTGTGCCAGATTCACTCTGGTATTGCATCCCCCATTAGATTTTATTTGTGGCAAAACCTCAAACGTTCCCTCTTCACCTTTCCTGTGTGTCTATATTAAGAAGATAATGGGCAAGTTGTTTTCAAACCAAAATGCTCTGCTCAGTATTTTGGTTCCACCTTAGATGGACAATCTACCCTGTTCATTTGTAGTTGAAACTGTCAGTTCATGAAATATACCATGATGGCCAGTTGCATTCCTATGGTCGTGGCTCTAAGCTTTACCTCAGTAGTTTTTCTTCAACTGATTGCATGTGTGCATTCCACTCTTGGTGTGTATGCGCCCTGCGCACACACGTTTCCCTCAGTGGTACTCGTTGGGGAAGCTTGAGAGCCCTTTGCTCTCACACACCACTGTGTGCTGGTATAAAGGACCCAGCAGCCTGGAAGCCCCATTCGGTTCCTTCTTACCATCCGTGACAAGTCGCTGGAATTGCTTGGCTTGCCTTAGCAGATACTCTGTGTTCAGCTCATTGTAAATTTCTTGTAAATAGTTAACCAGTTTTATAGTTACTTAGGGTTAGTTATTAGGTACTATCTGTAGCACTTTTTTTTTTTTTTTCAGTTCCCAGATCTGGGGTTTCTGGTTTTCAGTACCAAGTGATGCCTCAGTCACCGGGCTTCATGCCCTGCATCTCTTTTCTAGGCCGATGCCCACGAGCAACCCACCCTCACGCTGCTTAACGTGTTTGGGGGAAGCTTGTGTTTGGGATCGTTGCTAATATTGCAAAGACTCTAAGCCAAGAACTAAAAAAGACTGAAGCCAGGCTGAAGTTTTTGCTTATGGATGCAGCCCTGAGACTGCCTTAAGAACCCAGTCATCCTGACTCAGCAGGAAGGGCTTCAGTTAGGAGTGCACCTCCTCTGCTGCCTAAGACCCAGCATGGCTCACCCTCTCCAGAGCCTAAGAAGAGTCTCTAGACGCCCCGAGGGAGGAAGATCACTGACACCTAAATCTAATAAGCATGTGGATTCCAAAATCCACGCTCTCCTCTTCTCAGGTGGCTCCACGATGGGCACTATTCACTCCAGCACTGAGGCAGGCACTATCGAGTCCAGGGCCCCCAGTGGCACCTACATCTGCAGTACTGCAGCAACCCGAGAGTCTCGATACCAACCACGCTGAAGGCATTTGCAGCCGCGAGAGATCTGCTGAGCCTGCTGGTGCTGGTATCCGTGGCAGTGCAGGGTAGCGCGCTCCCAGTACCAGCAGACAGAGGGGCACCAGTGTTGTTGGTGCAGTACGTGGTGCTGTGACAACCTCCCTGTGCTTTAGACTTCATGCCTGTCAGTACTGTTCAAGGGGAAGCCTGCGATGTTGGCTGCTCTACACTCTTCGCTGACTCGGCACTGTTCTCCGACACCTTCTGGAGCTGCCCCCTTGGTGTGCACAGGGTGACTCATCCTCCTGAATTGGAGATTGGCTCCTATGATTCCCAGCATCGGAGCCAGTCATGCTACTCTTCCCCTTCCTCCCCCCTGGGTAATCACTGTCTGGATTGCCTCAAGTTCCTTCAGGTGGAGTGGGATTGGGTATGTCATTGGGGCCGGCCACTGGTCCAGTTGCCCTTTTGGAACCCATAGGGTTCCTCCCTGTTTCTCGCTCCTGCACAAGGCGTTCCTGCTCTGTGTCATCAGAGAGGTGTGAGGAGACTATTCGCCAGGCACTACCCGTTCCTGAGCCCAGTATTGAGCGGGAGGAGCCTGCTGGACAGCTAACAGAGAAGGGGCAGCCGCAACCTGTGCTGGCTTCATGCTCTTCCTCTCCTGACTGGCAGTTTCTTCAGGAGGCATCTCACCCGCTCCTGATGATGAAAGAGCTCACTAAGAAATGCCACCAGTTTTGTTCCCTACAAGGTCGCAGTCCAGGTTCCATCACGGACACTTTCCTGCTAGCCTGGTCGAATAAGCTCTGCTACACTTTTCCTCCAATTCCATTCCTACATCAAGTGTTGGCAAAGCTCAAACGGGACCATGCCCGGGTTGTACTAACAGTCCCAGCATGGCCTCAGCAGCATTGGTTCTCCATTCTGCTGGATCTGTCAATGGAGCCTCTGATATTGCTTCCTTTGGACCCATGTGTAATTTCACAGGTTCCCGGTCAGCTGCTCCACCCAAACCTGTGGGTTCTTTGTTTAACAGCCTGGAGGCTCCCTGGCTAAATCCTAGAGAGAGGAGTCTTGCTCGGCTCAAGTTCAGGATGTCTTGTTAAATAGTAGAAAGCCCTCCGTCAGGTCTACTTACGTTTTGAAGTGTGAGCCTGTGTGCACAGACTCCAGTCCCTTCACTGCTTTGTGACTTGAGAGACACCAAGTGGAATGCACATGTGAAATCACTTGAAAAAACGGTTACTAACCTCCCATAACGGTTGTTCTATGAGGTGTGTGGCACATGTTCCTTCCACGACCCGCCCTCTTCCTCCTTTGTTTTGGAGTTGTCCAGCAAGAAGGAACTGACAAAGCTCTGGGCCAGTGGGGCCCTTTAGACCGGCACACAGTGCTGTGCGATGGCAGAGGACACTCGAGCTGCCCCGGCAGGTACCCCTAAGGGAAAATTTCCAACAAGTGTACGCAGGGCACCTGCACACTGAGAGTGGAATGCATGTGTGCAACACATCTAAAAGAACAGCAGTCAGAAGGCTAGTAACTGACAATGGAGCCTCACTCTGACCCATCATCAAATCGTGTCTAGGCTTGGCAGAATTGGATTTTTTTTTTTTTTTTTTTTAAATGTTGGCAATTAATATAGATTTTTAAACTTTTTCCCCCCCCCCGTTTTTAACTATTTAATTTTCACAGTTGTGGGAAATTAATGGGGAGTCGAATTAGGGCAGTCCCCACAGCAGGGCTGCAGGGGGCTCCCTGCCTGACCGAGGGGTCCAAGATACCCAGGCGCAGGGTGAAAGGGAGGCTGCGGTCCTGGCCTGGTGGAGCAGAAACCCCGAGTCAGGGCCACAAGGAGGAGGATGAGCCCCCAGCTGAGCGGGAGGCCAACCACTGCTGAATGGTTCCCGCCCAGGGATGGCCATCACGCTCCCGGTCGGTGGGTGAGTGAGTGGGGCATGACAGTGGAGCTGCGGAGGGCTCCCCGGGTCCACTGACAGCGGCTTGCTACAGGTGCTACATGCGGGGCAGACAACGCTTACCAGCTGTTATTAATGGAAAGCTTTTCATCAATTTCTGTATGTCAGTGGAACTGACTTTCACCAGTGATTAAAAATTTAAATTGAATCCTGCCAAGCTCCATGTCTAACTCACCCTGCGTCCTCTCCTAAGGGGAGTGTTTCTGTTTTATCATTCCGTGAGCATTCTGGAGAACACTTCCTGTTCCTTTATTAATGCTCCCCAAAGATGTGAGAATTGTCCAGGATGTTACTCACTCACTGAAAGGCTATTAGCTGTCAGCTCCTTTACTATATCCCCTGGGAGCTGGCGCTGGACCAGCAGTGTACAAATGGCAGCTTCCCAGATGTAAATAGCCCTGGGTGCGTGCTGATTGAGGAGATGTTTCCTGCTGACCGAAGCGCTGCACTCGAAATAGAAAGCTTTCTCGTTAGTTGGGGATGCATCCCCATCTAACACAGGCTCGAGTCTGTTGCACACGAGTTTTATGGACTAGCTCCCGTTGCAAGAAAAATAGAAGTAGGTTACAAAACTGCAGTGCACTGCTGGGTAGTTGAAGAGAGTTTATTTAGAGCTGAGCGAATAATTAATTTTTTTTTATTTGGTTCAGTTGAACCAAAAAAAATCTCACCCCCAATTAGTTTGGGGTTGACCTAAAATGGGAATGTTACGTTTTTCTCACCAAAGGAAAAACCGGTATCATTGTCGTGTGACTGCTGTGCTGGGAAGAGGTGCAGGGGTGAGCAGTGGCCAGTCCAGTGCCTATTGTCCTTCGGACCGGTTACCGGAGGAGGATGTGTAATGGCTCGCCCATAGTTTCAATGTGTGCGCATAGCCCAGTCCTTCGATGTGACAGGTTCTTTGGGAGTGACAGCGGGGCTGAGATGTGACTCTACTATGGAGTTCTAGGTTCAGTTCCCAGCTTGTGTAGCCTCTCACGGGGATAGTGGATACGGGTTGTGAAGGGCACAGAATTATCAGCAGTGTGTGCAGCTGCCCTAGTTTTTAAGCTGAAGTGCTAGGGTTGAACAGCAGGGGGCAAAGTCTGGAGTCCAGCCTGCCCCCTCCACCAGCCAGGACTGCATTAGGGGAACACTCAACACACACCCCCTCCCCGGCAGCTACAGCCAGGCAGCAGCGTTTGGGGCTCTGTTCTCGGCACTCATCCGCCCACAATAGAATCATGCAGCGGCCGAGTCACATGAGATGCCAACTACTGCCCTAGTGGCAGGCGAGAGCCCATCAGCAGCATGAGGCAGAGGAAGGTGCGTAAAAGCATCTTGATGTACAATGAGAAGTTACAGGGGAGCCAGTACGGACCGGGGAGCCGCATCCCATCGGGGGCTGCAGGGACACTGGGCCCACCAGTGTCCCACCCATAAGGCCTTGTGCACCCCTCACTCCCTCCTGCTCCCCTTGCACTCAGAGGAATGAAGCAGAAGAGGTAGAAGGGTTTGCCCAGCTGCTAGAAGGGAAAAAGCAGTCATCCATCTCTCCCCCTGTATGCACTGACAGTAAAGGGAAGGTACAGGAGTCCCTGTGCCAGGGAATACGTGGATCCTTTACAGGGCAGTAACCTGCCTATGGGTCCCCAAGCCCCCTTTCCTTGCTCGAAGTGGCCCTCGTCTGGGTCCCAAAATGAATGGAACTGGTTTATAGGCCAAGAAACCTGCAAATGTCAGTGTAATGTGCTCACAAGGGAGTCAGTCCTGGAGCTTCTTCCTCCCTCTGCTGGTGCTTTCTTGAGGAACAGTTAGTGCATTTGTTCTGCGACCTTTAACCATTTGCTGCTGCAGAGAGTAGATTCCCTTGGTGCTGGGACTGGGGAGACGTTGCCTTTCCAGCCGTTCTGGGGGAGACAGACCACCCCATGCATTGGCGTTGAATGGCTTGGAGATCCCAAAGGCAGTAACAGTGCTGGCCTGCAGAGGTCAGTGCATGCCAGAGAACAGGCTGCTGGGGAGAAGGAGCACTAGGCAAGCTTGCGCTGAACAGCTTGTTGGAGCAGAACTGGTGTCTTGGATTGTGAGCACTCGGGCAGGGGCTGTCCTCTGAGTGCATACAGTGCCTAGCACATCAGGGCACTCCTGGTAAACCAAGTGTTATACCACTAACCCCCTTCTCCATTTCTCTGCGGCCTGCCTGAAAATCCCTGTAATGTTGGGAGGAAGAGAACCTGAAGATGTTCCTAGGAGTTGCTCCCCTCTGGCAGCGGGGATAGATCAGTAAGGATCCCAGGCCTACAGCTGGGGTGTCCATCTCTCCCCAGGCCTACAACGCCCCTTCCCAACTTTGCTGCTGTTAATATGACAGCAGGAGCTGGAGTTAATATTACAATAGCAGCATTCTGCCGGCATGGTATGAACACGGGAGAAGAGGTGATTGTCTGCATGTGCTCTTGGGGCAGAAATGGGTGGGCGGAGGAAGGAAGCACCACTGAGCCTGTTTTAGGGATGGAGAGACAAAGGGCCAGCTGTTCAGAGGCATTGAGGTGACATGGGGAGTTTTCACAATAACTAAGCAGGCTAGGTGCCTAAATCCCTTCTGCAGTCAATAGGAGTTAGGCACCTGACCTGCAGAGGCAGTTTTGAAAATCCCACTAGGTGCCTAAATGCCTTTGGCCAAGACCTGAAGGGCCAGGTGTCCCACCCTAGTTCTCAAGCACAAGGCCGTACTGCCTGCTAGGGGGACCACTCCCGCATTCCCGGAATACCGGCCACCCCTGCCAGCGTGACCCTGCCCCTCCCGGCAAGTGGTCTTGCTGCATCAGGGCGCCATTTTGAAGCGCGCCCTGCTCCGCCCCCGCCAGCATGCCCTCATGCACGGTGTATGCCAGGTCCTGCCGGCGGGAGTGGAGTGACGCACACTTCAAATCGGCTTCCCCTGGCTGGTACCGGCCAAGACCACGTTCGGTTTTGTCTCCGTACCGGCCAGGGCACAAAGCACCTAAAAGGCAAATTGTTCACCTCAAAACCGACTGAATGGCCGACCTACTTCCTGCTCTGCTGCTGTTCGAGGGAGAAGCTTCTGTATGGCTTTGGACCCCAACTCTTACTTATTCCTGGCCATGGGCGGCTGGTGAAGCTTCCCCTGGGGGAGGCCAGCTCCCCGTCCCTCCTCTTCCGCCCGTGGCCATGCCCGCACTCGGCCCCAGACCCCGCCACTGCTCGCTGCATTCCTCCTCTTCCCCCTACCACCCCTGTGAGTCCCCCACCGCTTGCTGTGTCCCTTCCCCCCTCCCCTGCAAGAACCCCACCTCCCAGTGCTCCCTGCATCTCTACTCCACACACCTCTTCCCCCAAAGCCCCCGCTGCTCGTGCTCCCCATGTCCCTCCTCTCCTCCACCCCCTCCCCTGCGAGAACCCCACCGCCCACAGGAATACAGTGAGCAGTGAGTGGCAGGTGGGGGGGGGGGCTTGCAGGGGAGAGGGGGTGAAGGAAAGGCGGGACATGGGGAGCGGAGGGGACCTCTGGAGATGGGGGGGGTGGAGTGCAGGAGAGGAGGGACTCAGCCAGGCAGCAGGGGCCGATGGGGGCCTTGGGGAAGGGGCAGAGCAGGGACGGGAAGAGGCGAAGTGCAGGTAGGGCCACCATGGCCCAGGCGTCCAGTGGCAGGTCGGGGGCGGCTGTGCCCGCTGCCCATGTGCCTGGCTCTGTAATGGGTCCTGTTTAATTTGTACTGATCTAACAGTTCCATCTGCCTCTTCATGTTCCCCTTTCTTTCTCCAGCCAGGTAATCATTAACGTGAGGTTTCTAGCCACAGCAGTAAATTAAAAGACAGTAATTTTGTTTAAAGAGGGCTTATTAGAAAGATAAGCTGAGAACAAAACTGTGGCAGATGACCTGCTCCTTGTCCTGGAGCTGGCAAACTAGTTAGCAGTTGTTTGAGACCTTGGGAAAGCAGAGCTGTCCTCTAAAATGACTCAGGATCATTGGATGATAACACTACAGAAAGTGTTTTACCCGCTTCTGGCCATAATTGGGATCCCATGTGAGTATGCGGGGCAGGAGGGGTGTGACTGGATAGTCATCTTCATACATTTTAAGGCTGAAAGGAAGAATTGTGATCCTGCATCCATCTCATAGCTTCTGGTTGCCCTGGAGCAGGGCTTTAGAGAGACACACCCAGTCTTGACTTAAAGACTTCTAGTGATGGAGAATCCACCAAGTCCCTAGGTGAGTTATCCTCGCTGTCAAAAAGGTGTGCCTTATATTCAGTCTCTATTTGTCTAGCTTCAACTTCCAGCCACTGGATTTTTGTCATGCCTTTGTCTGCTAGGTTAAAGAGCTCTCTACTATCAGAAATCATTTTCATGTATAGGTACCTGTAGACCCTGATCAAGTGGTTTCTTAATCTTCCCTCTGCTACCCTAAATAGACTGTGCTTCTGAAATCTCTAACTGTAAGGCAGGTTTTCCAGACCTAAGTTAACTCCAGTAGCTTTTTTCTAAGCCCTTTCCAGTGTTTCAACTTCCTTTTTGAAATGTGGACACCTGGAGATGCTATTTCAAACCTGGGGAAACAACTTTGAATTTTTTTTGGGGGGGGGGCGTGTTTCTAGCTCTAGCTATAAAATGGAAGATCACTTCTGAGCATGTTCCACACTGAACCCTGGGTTTCTAAGTGCCACAGGCGATAAAGGTGCTCAGGGAACAGGAGAACAGATAGGGCACAAATGAAACATGAACCTCTTGATTTCTTTTGCTGCAAAGGTTTTCTGCACCATCCTCAATTTTTAATAATAACTTAAAATATCTGGGGTGAAATCTTGGCTCCGTTGAAGTCAATGGCAAAATTCCCATTGAAATCCTAGCTTCATTGGAGTCATCCTCTGTCTCTTTTTGAATTATGTGATGTAGTGAGAGAGGCGGCTGCCCTGCTAAATGTGACCTGAAAAGGATTTTTAATCTGGGTTTGTCTCTTTTTGCTTCTTTATTATAGATAAACTTTTAAATCTTTATAAGGAAAAGGAATTTAAGCCCTTTAAAATATCAAGAATGTTACTTCCTTGGTTTTGCTAGAGGACTTTTTTGTGGGATCTCAGCTGTATATTGAGAATTTAAATGCAGGTGGTGTTGAATCTTTAACATATACTGTCTTTTCCTACATGTTTGTTAGGCATTGGAGTTGAATAAGTGTTAACCATAACAATACCCTGTCTGGCTAAAAATCCCTTCCCCTCTGTTACTCAGCTTGCTTTCTCCTGTCTCTTGTGATGTCATCATCTCATCAGTTTTCCATTTTGCCTATGGAGTTCCAGCGTGGACAAAAACCTGAATTTCTAATGCACCAACAAGCAGCCTCTCTCCTTCCCTCTTTTGCTTCTTTATGGATGAAGCTAAGACATTGGTTTCCAATTTGCAGGTCACCTGTAAAACAACCGTGCAGAAATCTCTCTCCAGTCAAACAGCAGCACCCTCCCTTGGGCCTGTTTGCCTCAGGGCATGTCTACATGTGCAAACTGACCAAAATCATGGTGTTCTGCAATAGCTAGCTGGGAATGAGTGCCCACATGGGCAGCTATTCCAGAAGAGGGGTGAAGAAGAGCTTACTCTGCTCTGGCTATGCCAGTCAATTTCCCTGTGTAAATGAGGCATGAAGGGTTTTGGGACCCTGCCTGGCTGGTAGTATTGCAGAGTAAAAGCTGTCAGCTTGATTCAGCACATATATGATGGATCTCAGGGTACCCAGGACTGTCAGTCATGTTGGTATCCTCAGCCTGTAGTGTGAGGGACTCTTGTGCTTAGCTGGGTGACAGCTCCCTGACACCACCAGCCTGTCAGACACTCCAGCACTCTCCTCTGGGCTGTACCAGCCCTGGCTTTGCCTTGCAAGTTAACAATAGATGCAGCCCAGTCCCCAAGCCCCTTTGAAGCATTCCGCTGTGATGTCCAGCCCCTTCCTCTGGTTACTCAGGGAAATACCAGGTCTGCTGTCCCACCATGGCTTGCAGGGTCTGTGGCTCCGGGGCTTCCAGATTCCTGGGCCAACTGGCTCCCAGGGCTGCCAGCTCAGAAGCTGGGGTTCGCAGAGCTTCCAGGCTCCTTGCTGATTAAATTCAGCTCTGGTCCAGCACTTTGCTTAATCCCACAGCGTTTAGATCTATTTCTAGTGAGAACAAGAATAAGTTTCTGATCAAAGATTCAACATTCAAGTGACAGTGAGTGAGGATCTTGGAAACAAATGATTACATATCAAACAAAATCATAACATGCTTTCTAGAGACTAAACTTAACTAACAAGTTAACCTCCTGTCTAAAGAAATTTCTCATCCAACATCTTCTGCAGCTTTTCAGACAAGCTTGGCTGAGATCCTGTTTTCATGAATGTAAACGCACTGTCCATTTACTTCCTAGGTGCAGGGTCACTGGGTGTCTTCTTTGCCTTCTGCTTACACCCCCATTTGAGTGCCTGTGCTCTGAGACAGGCTAACCACCTGTGGCTTGTTTTACCTGTTTGCTGTATCCCTGGTGATGTCACATCTCTTTGTTGACTTCCTGAGTATCCTTTGTGTTAGTTTACAGTGTTTAATTTACATCCCAACAGAGAGACTGGTGAATAAACATCTCTTGTCTGACCGAAAATCTGATTCTTCACCTCTGTTGGTGACTTGTGCCTTAATAAAGACTCTTTGAAAATATTTGCAGCCGACGTACATAACCCCTTACGTAGCATCTANTCCCGTATTATTGGTCTAACAGATCAGAAAGGGTGAATGGGACGGGGCGGGCGGTCTGCAAGTTTAACCCTGACCTTCCCAACTCTTACGTTGAGGGGCTGGTTTGGTTTCAGACCTCACTGGTCAACATTGTCCCTTATATCATCATCTTCACCTTGAACAGCCTGACCCTCAGGCAGATCGTCCTCAGCAACAAAGTGCACTGTGTGATGGCCGGAGGGCTCCACCGAGTGAACTCTGGGACCCAATTCAGGTACCAGAAGAAGAAATCCATCCTCCTCCTTGTGACTGTCTCGATGATGTTCGCTTATCTTGGCGCCACCAGGTTCGTCACGCAGATTATTCTCAGGACCTGCCATTACGACATAGAGAGACAAGATTACTCCAAGGCTATTAACATTGCGGTGGACCTTGGTACTATGCTGGAACTGACCAACTCAGCTGTGAACATGTATCTCTATGCCTGCACCCAGACTGCCTTCCGCAGGGAGTTAGTCCATTGCCTCAAGGCTCTCCTCTCTCCCTGCAAAGCACAGAGAACGCACCCATCAGCCATCTTCCAGGTATAATGCACGTGTGCGCATACACACACGCTGCCTTACGGAGATGTCCCGCTGCATGTCTTCCCAGAGGCAGGTATATCTCCCTGTGTTTAATGAGAGGACTTGCCTTATCCCAGCCAGGAGTGAGGATAAGAGAAATGGACCTAGCATTATGTATGTAAAATAAATTTAGTTCAAATTAACATCTTCAGCAGATCGATAACAGGCCATACATTCCAGCTTTGTCATCGATTGGCATGGAGTGTTGGTAGTTCGGATGTGAAATAGCACATGGGTATCCCAGCCCCTCCGAGTGACTCTTTCAGCGCTCGGCGGAAAACTGGCTGTGATGTGTCAATGTTATAGGCAGGGCCGGTGCAAGGAAGTTTCGCGCCCTAGGCGAAACTTCCACCTTGCGCCCCCCCACCCAGCTGCCTCTGCCGCCCCGTCCTTTAAATAGCCGCGGGAGCCCCACCGCTTCCCCAGGGCTCCCACAGCTATTTAAAGGGCCAGGGCAGTAGAAGCAGGGGAGCCCCAGGCCCTTTAAATAGCCCCCAGAGCCCTGGGGTAGCGGGGGGCTATTTAAAGGGCCGGGGCTCCAGCTGCCTCTGCCGCCCAGGTCCTTTAAATAGCCGCGGGAGCCCCGCCACTTCCCCAGGGCTCCCGCGACTATTTAAAGGGCCAGGGCGGTAGAAGCAGGGGAGCCCTGTCCCTTTAAATAGCCCCCAGAGCCCTGGGGTAGCGGGGGGATCTGGGGGCTATTTAAAGGGCTGGGGCTCCAGCTGCCTCTGCCACCCCGGTCCTTTATATAGCCGCTGGAGCCCCGCCACTTCCCCAGGGCTCCCGTGACTATTTAAAGGGCTGGCGCCCCCCAAATCGTAGTGCCCTAGGCGACCGCCTAGGTCACCTAATAGGTTGCGCCGGCCCTGGTTATAGGGGCTTATAATTAGAACTGGCCAAAATTCAGGAGTTCTGGTTTGTGGGAAATTTCTGTATTTTAGAATGTGTTTCCTTCTGAATGGGAACAAAACCAAATTTTTTGAAATTTCCCACAACTCAGAAATTCTGAAAGAAACAGGGACACACAATCTGCTCCTTGGGACCCCAGGAGCGACTGAGTGAAATGGACTTGATTCTTGTCCATTTCAGGCAGCAGCTGCCAGGGCTTGCAGGGTCTGTGGCTCCAGGGCAGCCCCACTGTGTGGGACACCCAGGGCTTCCAGACTCCTGGGCCAGCTGGCTCCCAGGGCTGCCAGCTCAGAAGCTGGGGTTTGCAGAGCTTCCAGGCTCCTTGCTGATTGGAGATGGAGATAGAGCTCCCTGAGCTTCCAGGCTCCTGGGTCCGCAGCAGGGATCCTGGAAGCCCTGGCAGTGCTGCCTTGAAGTCATGGACCTGGAAAGCTCATGGTCTCCAGCAGCCTGCCAGGAAAGTTCATCAAACCCAAGGTGTTTCTGAAAAACATTTTGGGTTCAATGCATTGGTGTGTTCCAGCAAAACTTCGTTGGAAATTTTCTATCCAGCTCTACTTAGACTGTGTTTTCGTGTTTGCACACTGGATTTTTCAGTTCAAGCCATTGACAGCCTGTTAACATTCTCCCAGTTCTGGGCATGCTCAGGTAGCTTAGGAAAAATCGGAGGCAGGGGAAGGAGAATAAGCTATATTGATACATCAGCTGTATCCCAATATAACTAGGGTTTGTATCAGTGTAACTTTTTTTTTTAAAATCACATCCCTAATTGACATACACCACTACCTCAATATAACGCCACCCGATATAACACGAATTTGGATATAACGCAGTAAAGCAGTGCTCCGGGGGGGGGGGGGGGCGGGGCTGTGCAGTCCGGTGGATCAAAGCAAGTTCAATATAACACGGTTTCACCTATAACGCGGTAAGATTTTTTGGCTCCCAAGGACAGCGTTATATCGAGGTAGAGGTGTAGTTGTATCAATTCAAAATCTGTCTGTAGATCAGGCCTAAGTGAAGTAAAAAATATAGGCTTCATGTTGTGCAGAGGGTTCTCGGACTCCATCTTAACAGAGAGCTTGTCATCCGATCTAAAGGGACCGGGGCCGGATCGGATAATCAAAAATTTGGATAATCCAGAGAATGGGAAAGTGTGAGGCTGTAGCACCATCTAGTGGCCACAGGAGAGCTCGCCCACTTCTGGAGCTGTGTGTTCTGGTTGTTCAGTTAATACGGAGAGCGGCTGGATAATGGAGGGTCGGATAAACAGAGTTCTACTGTATTCCCTTCGCAGCCAGCTGAGCATTTCTTCTTCTGTATCTCTGATTTTTTAAGAGCAAGTTGGACAAACACCTATCAGGGATGGTCTAGATGATACTTAGTGCTGCCATGAGTGCAGGGGACTGGACTAGACGACCTCTCAAGATCCCTTCCAGTCCTGTGTTTCTATGAGATTTACCATATTGCTATGGGTATTGCCTCTCGTGGGCATATTCCCGGCGCGTAGTGGGTGCCTACCTGCTGCTGCTACCATCAGCTGTCGTTACTCTTGTGCCAGGTCTGAAGCACAACTCTCACAGCTGAGTCTAGCGGCGGTTGCCGGGCTGTGTTCTGGGGCGTTAAGCGCTGTACCGGAGGGTGATTTTTGGTAGCTTGTAGATAAATACTGAATTAGATGCTGACGCTGCAGATTTTCCCACAGAGGCGACAATTCTCACGTCTTTGTTTGGAGTCATCCCTAGAGCCCCCTTCCTCAGTGCTCGCTGCCTTACTCTGAGAGCGATCCGTGGGCTCCTTCGGCGGCAGCAGCCTGGCCACCCTGCACGGTCTGGTTTGCTCATGAGACGGTTGCTTCTTTCCAAGTCTGCCTGGGCCAGAACGACCAGGGGGATGGCGGCAGGCACGCAGTGTTGTGGCTCCTTGGGCTGGCTGAGTCCCAGGAGGGTGTGAGGTGAAGCAGCAAAGAGACTCAGCCACTGGTTGGAGTAAAAGATCTGATCTGGTTTCGTTCAGAACCCGTTTCCATGTCTGTTCTTACCGAAGCAGCCCCCTGCCCTGCGAACAGTCACCTGGCCTGGCTCCAGCATGTGGAGACGATGGTGCTCGGATAATGAGCTTGACTTTAGGTTCAGAGTCAAGGCTAAGTTCTCCAGCCAGGGCTAGCTGCTGCATCCCTTGTGCTCCGCTCCCTGGCTTTTCTCACCCGTTTCTCTGTCCAGCCGCCCATCAGATTTCATGTAACATTTACATAAAGGAATGTTCCTTGCGGGGTCACCAAGCTCTAGTGAGCTGGAGTCGACCTAGGTTCAGTGACTGGTGAATCGGGCTCATGTTTATTTACGTAACTGTAGGAAAAAGCCGGTGTTTGCCCAGCAGCTTTGAACGAGGGTAGAGTGGCCGGGCAGCAGCAGGAACAGGACGTGCAATTTTATCTGGTGCCAACGCCCAGGCCAGCACTGGGAGGCCACCTGTGAGATTCAGCTTCCTGCTCAGTCCAAGGCTCCAGCCCTGCCCTGTGATGCTGAGCTGGGGCAGCAGGCAGCGGGGCAGAGTGCTGTGGACAACGGGCTGCAGAGCAGGCTGGGGTAGGGCTGGCCCTGCCCATGCCCTACTGTCCAGCCTCGTTCCCAGCCCATCGCAGTGGGCCCTGTGGGCTGGCCCCAGCCTCCATGACTCACTGTGCCAGCTGCTGGGGCTCCCCCACATTCCAGATTCAGCAACTGCCCTGGAATTCAGCAGCCGTTCGCCTCTCCTGCGCTCCACCCCAGGCCTCCTGGCTCTGCCCCTCGGGCTGCCCTCCATCTGCCCTCTGCTCCGGGCCAGGCCACACGCTTGTCACCATCCTCCCCCCGGCCCTTCAGCCAAGCCTACAGGGTATAGCTAGCGCCTAACACTTCTCCTTCCTCACTCAGCTCCTCCATCACCTGGCTGTTTCTCTGCACCTCCTCCGGCGGCGTTCTGCTGCTGAAGGGCCAAGACCGGCAGAGGGGCGTCCAGAGGACAGGCTGAGGCCTGAGGAGCCAAGTTCTCCCCAGCAGTGCGGCAGGGTGCCCGGTTCCCACGCAGCACAGCTCCCGTTAGGGCTAACCTGGCAGAGACATGTTGGCAGCCGGGAGAGAGAAAAGCTGTTTGCTTTGCTGCTCTGCCAGCAGCTCAATTTCCTGGGAAGGTGAAAGCCCTCAGCCAGCTCCCACTCCCAGCCATGCCTGTGAGCACACACAGAAAAGGCTGGTGAGACCCAGACAGTGCTAGGGGCTGGCGGGGAGGGGAGCGGGGAGAGAAAGGGAGCGAATGAAGGCAGGGGTGGAAGGGCAGAGGGGGGAGGTGAGGCAAGCAGAGTGCTGTGGGGGGGACAGAGAAGGGGGGAAGGGAGGGTCGGGGTTCCCGGGAATGACGTGCAGACAAAAGCTCCACTCAGGAATCTGCTGCTGCTGCCTAGCCAATAGCTGGGAGATCCGCTGTGCAGGGGTGGGGTGTGCAGTGGAAAGGGGCAATTCAGCAGGATGGGGTGTGCAGTGGGCACGGGGTGTGTGCACTGAAATGGGGTGTAGCAGACAAGGGGGCTGTGGAAAGCTAGAGGGGGCTGTGCAGTGAGGGGGTGTAGCAGGCGGGGGGCTGTGCAGTGAGGGGGTGTAGCAGGCAGAGGGGCTGTGCAGTGAGATGGGGTGCAGCAGGTGGGAGGCGCTGTGCAGTGGGCAGAGGGGGGTTGTGCAGTGAGCTGTGGTGTAGCAGGCAGGGGGCTGTGCAGTGAGGGGGTGTAGCAGGCGGAGGGCTGTGCAGTGGCAGAGGGGGGCTGTGCAGTGAGGGGGGCTGTGCAGGGAGATGGGGTGAAGCAGGCAGGGGGGATGTGCAGTGAGGGGGTGTAGCAGGTGGGGGGGCTGTGCAGTGAGCTGGGGTG
>QXTE01000261.1:224262-278670 GCA_003942145.1 Platysternon megacephalum | reverse complement strand
GGGGGGGGGGGGGGGGGGGGGGGGGGGGGGGGGGGGGGGGGGGGGGGGGGGGGGGGGGGGGGGGGGGGGGGGGGGGGGGGGGGGGGGGGGGGGCTGTGCAGTGAGCTGGGGTGTAGCAGGTGGGGAGGTCTGTGCAGTGAGCTGGGGTGTAGCAGGAGGGAGGAGCTGTGCAGTGAGGGGGTGTAGCAGACTGGGGCTGTGCAGTGAGATGGGGTGTAGCAGGCAGAGGGCTGGGCAGTGGGCACGGGGGCTGTGCAGTGAGATGGGGTGTAGCAGGTGGGGGGGCTGTGCAGTGAGCTGGGGTGTAGCAGGAGGGAGGAGCTGTGCAGTGAGGGGGTGTAGCAGACTGGGGCTGTGCAGTGAGATGGGGTGTAGCAGGCAGAGGGCTGGGCAGTGGGCACGGGGGCTGTGCAGTGAGCTGTGGTGTAGCAGGAGGGAGGAGCTGTGCAGTGAGGGGGTGTAGCAGACGGGGGGCTGTGCAGTGGGCAGAGGGGGGCTGTGCAGTGAGCTGTGGTGTAGCAAATGGGGGGGGCTGTGCAGTGAGCTGGGGTGTAGCAGGCAGGGGGCTGTGCAGTGAGGGGGTGTAGCAGGCAGGGGGGCTGTGCAATGAGGGGGGATGTGCAGGGAGATGGGGTGTAGCAGGTGGGGGGGCTGTACAGTGACCTGGGGTGTAGCAGGTGGGGGGGCTGTGCAGTGAGCAGGGGTATAGCAGGTGGGGAGGTCTGTGCAGTGAGCTGGGGTGTAGCAGATGGGGGGCTGTGCAGTAAGCTGGGGTGTAGCAGGCAGAGGGCTGGGCAGTGGGCAGAGGGGGGCTGTGCAGTGAGATGGGGTGTAGCAGGTGGGGGGGCTGTGCAGTGAGTGGGTGTAGCAGGCGGAGGAGCTGTGCAGTGAGCTGGGGTGTAGCAGGCGGGAGGAGCTGTGCAGTGAGCTGGGGTGTAGCAGGCGGGGGGCTGTGCAGTGAGATGGGGTGTAGCACGTGGGGGGGCCGTGCAGTGAGATGGGGGTGTAGCAGGCGGGAGGGGCTCTGCAGTGGGCAGAGGAGGGCTGTGCAGTGAGGGGGTGTAATAGGCAGGGGGGGGGCTCTGCAGGTGGGGGAAGAATGCCAAGCACATACCCCTGGTAACAGACCCAGCCCACACACTGTCATTAACCCCTTCCTGTGGTGTCTGTTGCCGAGGCTGCGTGTCCTGCGCTCCATGTTGCACACCTGGGACATGGGACTGGGGCTGCTGACTGATCCCTGGCTTCTCTGGTTCCCTTTCCCAGGAGGCTCTCCAAGGTTCCCCTGGGATCTATCCCTGGTGCAGGAGCAGGGAGACGCTCCTGGGGTGAGATCTTTGCCTGGGGAGTGCCCTGCTGCCTGCCTCTGTTGGCCTCTTGTGAGATTCCAGGCTCCCATCCCGGGCTGGTGCAAGAAGCGATCAGGTTTTATTTGCTTTGATCGGAACAAAGTCGCCTGGGCTGCAGTGGCCTTGGCTGGCTCGCTCCTCCCGTTCGCCACCAAAGCACCCTGGAGGGCACAGCCTGGCACTTGTTCCCGAGCCCCTCCGGGCCCATCTCCCCAACCCCGTGGCCCCCGCTGTGGGGAGGGCTTGGCTCTGGGACGTGCCCCTTCCCTCCCAGCTTTTCTCCCCTTCCCCGGGGAGCTGGGGGTATGGCAGGGTGAGGAGGAAGCACACTGTGGCGCCATCTGCTGGGATCCCAGGATGTGCTCTAATTTCCCCTGACCCAATCACAGCGGAGTGGCCTTTGCCTGGCAAATGGAGCCCAGCTATAAACTGGACATAAACTGGCCATCAGGAAGTTTAGACTTGAAATTAGACGAAGGTTTCTAACCATTAGAGGAGTAAAGTTCTGGAACAGCCTCCCAAGGGGAGCAGTGGGGCCAAAAGACATATCTGGCTTGATAAGTTTATGGAGGGGATGGTATGATGGGATAGCCTAATTTTGGCAATTAATTGGTCTTTGACTATTAGCGGTAAATATGCCCAATGGCCTGTGATGGGATGTTAGATGGGGTGGGATCTGCGTTACTACAGAGAATTCGTTCCTGGGTGCTGGCTGGTGAGTCTTGCCCACATGCTCAAGGTTTAGCTGATTGCCATATTTGGGGTCGTGAAGGAATTTTCCTCCAGGGCAGATTGGCAGAGGTCCTGGGGGGGTTTTGCCTTCCTCTGCAGCGTGGGGCACGGGTCACTTGCTGGAGGAT
The DNA here is from genome assembly GCA_003942145.1 of Platysternon megacephalum. Taxonomy (NCBI): domain Eukaryota; kingdom Metazoa; phylum Chordata; order Testudines; family Platysternidae; genus Platysternon; species Platysternon megacephalum. The sequence continues at coordinate 276,461 of QXTE01000261.1, read as the reverse complement.
TCTCTGCACCTTGAGGTCTTTAAACCACGATTTGAGGACTTTAATAACTCAGACATAGGTCAGGGGTTTGTTACAGGAGTGGGTGGGTGAGATTCTGTGGCCTGTGTTGTGCAGGAGGTCAGACTAGACGATCATAATGGTTCCTTCTGACCTTAAAGTCTATGAGTCTGTGGGGCCATGCTGGGCTGTCTGCGTGGGTGCCCCAGGGCTCACCTCCCTGTCCTTGGCCTTAACCAGGTGTGACAGAATACAGTGGCTGTGTTCAAACCCTACGCACACTTGCACTAATGTCCGTGCAAGGGACGCCTTGTGGTGGGTCAGTTAAAAACTCATAATTTCCTGATCAATAATCTGATGGCAACGTGCACGGAGCGGTGTGACCTGCTAAACACAAGCTGAGCTCACGGCTAGAAGCATGTTATCCAGAGAAGTCTGGGGAGTGGTTGAACCAGTTCCTCGGAGACAAAGAGCAAGCTGACACCTCAGCCAGGTGTAAACAAGACCAATGGATTGCTACCTGCTAAGTGGCTGTTCTTTGGCAGGGGCAAAAAATTGACATCTTAGCAAAGAACCAGCATCAAGTTCCCACCCACACAGCCTGCCTGGCGCCTCGCTCCCAGCGGGAAATGCTTCTCAAAGGGACTATAAAAGGAAGGGGCAGATCCCCCCAGGCACCCCTCTCTCTTTCCCTGCCCATTGTATTCACTGCACCTGAAGCGATGAAGGTAGCATTTGTTGGATCTGGAGGAGGGGTCCCGCCCTGAAGAGGCTGGTCAGTCAGACTGCGGAAAGCACGTGGTGAGAAAACTTGGTTTTGAATCTAATAGACTGTTAAGTTGGGCACCAGAAGCGTTTTATCTTTATTTTTCTTGTAACCGTGTCTGACTTTTCTGCCTCATTGCTTGTACTCACTTAGAATCTCTCTTTGTACGTAATACACTTGTTTGATCTAATCCAGTGTGTTCCAGTCGTGTCTGGGTAACTCCATTTTGGGTAACAACTTGGGTGCATATTCTTCCCTTAAAGGAATAATGGACTTAGTATATTAGTACTGCCCAGCCAGGAGGGGCATTTCTGGGGGGAACTGTGGGACAGGGGGTGTGTTGGGGTCACTCTGTGAGAGCCCAGATGTGGCTGGCTGGCTGCCTGCAGCACACGCAGACATGGCTGGGAGAGATTTCCACGCTGGCGGCTCCCTGTTGGAGGCAACAGGAGCAATGCAGTGCAAAGGGCACCCCAGGGTGCAGGGCAGGGGTGACTCATCGATCTGACTGGCACCCTGTCATGTCATACCCAAACGGCTGGTTTTTGCAAGGGTCGGGGAATGTGACTGAGCCTGCTGCCCTATTGCTTGGGGGAGGGGAGAGACCGCAGAGCTTGGGTTCTGTGCCCACGTCAGCTGGACCCTCTGGGAGGAGCAGGGGCCTTGTGGGATGTGGCTGGGTTGGGAGCTGGCTGTGGCCGGGCTGGGGTTGGGAGCTGGCTGTGGCCGGGCTGGGGGTTTTCACCTTCTTGTACTTCCCTGGTGACCTGGGCCGGAGTCAAAGCAGAGGCCCGGAGCTGAGAGGCCTGCGCTCACAGCCCCAGCCCCTGGGCCTTGCTGACCCCAGGAAGCGCAGGGAACTGTCCCCAAGGGCAGGAAGAGCCCTGGGCGCTTTAACAAAGGCTTACAAATAGAACAGGCTCCAGCGCTGTAAGAGTGAGAGGCCAATGGGGGCCGGGCTCAGCCCGCAGGGCAGGGCTCCCCGACACCACAGCACAGAGCGACAGGCTCTGGCACGGAGCCCTATGTGGAGCGCACAGGCAGCTGCGTGCGAGACCTCTGGGAGTTCAGGCAAGCTGGAGAAGAGAATTCAGCCCCAGGATGGCTCCACAGAGGCTGCTGCGGTCCCGGGAGGGATCCATTTCTGGGCCCCATTGCATGCAATCCAGCAGCTCCCCCCTCCCTATGGGGAACGGCAGGGCCCACTACAACAGAGGCCCGGTAGGCGAGACTGAGAGCCTGGAAAGGCGACAGAGAGCAGGGGCTGCTCGGAACGAAGTCTGCGAGAGCTGAGAGCCGCTTTCTGTCTGGCTTTGAAGAGCGAATGAGTCACCGGGCAAAGGAAAAGCAAATCCCCTCCCGGCGGGGAGGGTTTGCGAGTGTTTGGACAATGCTTTAAGCATGAGAGGTTCCAGGTACTGGTGAGACTTACAGCATAGTCCATGTTCTAAGGGCTTTGCTAGGGAGTCCCGGCCTCAGTGCGTTCTCAGTGCACCTGTCGCCTTGCTGGTTAGCTGTGCCTGCATTTCCCTGCACCCAGCCGCGGAGGGCTGCCCATAGGGTCGTGGCTCTACATTAGCTCAGCCATCGTTGCATGTGAAAATGTAGCCCCGCTCTCGCCACCCCACCATCCTTGTTTTCAGATGGGGAAACTGAGGCATGGACAGGTGAGGCAAATAGACGCACACAATTGTGAGTGTAATTTGCACCCGCTAGGGAATGTCCCTAGGGACTCGGGCAGGAGTGTAGGCAGGGCGGCTAGCCCCATCCACCCCACTTACACTGCCCCGGCTGCAATGTTAGTTCAGCACGCTAACGCACTCAGAGCTAGTGCAGGCATGTCCGCCTGAGCTGGGAACGCCAGCGGAGACACCAGTACTACCACACTGCCTAAAAACCACAGGCACTCACACTGGGTGGCTCAGTTGGGGTGGAATTGAGAAGGCTCCCCCAGGGGTCTGTTCTGGGCCCTGCTGGCAGGATTGAGAGGCCGGGGAGGAGAATGTTGCCTTCTGCCCTGAAAGCTGGTCCTTGGCTGAGGTCCCCAAGCATGGCCGTGCGTCTGTCTGCCTGTCGCCCTGCCAATGGCTCAGCCTACGGGGGGAGTCCCTGGAACGGGCCTTTTCTCACTGTGATTCTGAAGCTGCGCAGGCTCCGGCTGCCCCTCCGAAGAGGCTGCAGGTTGGTTCATGTCCCTGGGGAGGTCTATGTGAAATCCCACCCAGCGAATGGGTGCAGTAGTATGCTAGGCTACACGGGTTCCAGCCCGCCCGCATGCCCTTGGTACCTGAGCACCTTGCAGTCCGGCATTAAGCAACAGCACTAAGATGTTTGACTAGAAGGAGAATGTCACGGTAGGCGATAAGAAAGGCTTGCGTAACAGCTACCCTGCCCCGCTGTAAACACCAAGCTAGCTAAGCTCCATACATGGCCTTAGCGGAACATCATCTTACGCTTCTCTGGCACATCTCTTATCTCTGATCAGACCTAGCTGGCAGGCAGCTTCGGCACATCTCATCTCCGGTGTCCTGCGTCATCCTCCGCCTGGGGCTGTGCAGGGTACGGCCACCCAGCAAGCACAGGCCTGCTGCAGCACGGCTCAGAGCTGGGATCGAACGGCAGTGTAGACCGTTGGGCTTGGCCTGGAGCCCGGGCCCTGAGACCCTTCCCGCTCACCAGGTGTCAGCGTCTAGCTGGCTACACTGCTATTTTTAGCCCCACCAGTGTGAATCAGGTGAGCCAGGCTTGGAGACTCACTTCTGTGGGGCTTTTTTGCTATGTAGACATAAACTCAGTTATAAGAGCTGCTCCCTTTGATCTCACCCACCTGTTCCCTGGACACTTTCACAGCTTCTCTCTAATGGCCCTTTGGGCCAGAGCCTCCAAAGGTATTTGTGCTCCTAATCAGGGCCGGCTCCAGGTTTTCTGCCGCCCCAAGCGGCAAAAAAAAAGAAAAGAAAAAAAAAGCCGTGGCAGCGCGATTGCGCCGCTACACTCTTCTGCGGCAATTCGGCGGCAGGTCCTTCGCTCCCAGAGGGACTGAGGGACCCGCCGCCGAAGACCCGGACGTGCCGCCCCATAGCGACCCAAGTGCCGCCCCTTGGTATTGGCCGCCCCAAGCACCTGCTTCTTTAGCTGGTGCCTGGAGCCGGCCCTGCTCCTAATGGCCATGAAACCAATGAGAGTTAGGCACCTAAATACCATGGAGGATCTGGGCTTTTGTTCTAGTGGTCACAAGTTAATCTGAATTTGGCCGTCTGTCCGCCTTCCTTCTGCGTTTAAAGGGACAGGACACCTTCTCCTGGTGGGCATTTGTCTGAACACTGATGAGTTTTTGACGGATTAGCACAGGGTACGGGGAGGACTCCCAGTGCCTTTAGAGGACGGGATGAGACATCTATCTTACCAGGAGAACGTGAGAGAGAAACTATAAAGGGAGATTCAGTGCAGAGAAATAGGAAGTGGTCTGTAAGAAGGGATAAAATCAAACATCCGATTAGCGGCCGGGGGGAATCAGATTTGCCCCCCTGCGGTGTGAATCTCCCCGTCAAGCCAAATGCTGGATTGGGGCAGTGACGCCTGCCCAGCGCCACCGGCACAGGGATCCGTCTCTGCCTGGGGTCCATGCTCTCCACACTGTTGCTAATGATGGAGCAATTCCAGCTCCATCAATCCAGGGGACTCTTACCTGCCCTTTTATGACAGGCCTTAAGGCAGGTCACCCAGAGGCAGGGGACCTGTGTAGATGTTCAGTGACTTGAATGGAACTGGCAGGTCAGAAGGGTGAGAGCAGCAGGACTCTGGCTCAGTCTAGAGCATGCCCAAGGGCACCTCCATTCAGTGTTGTGGGCCGGATTCGGCTCTATCCCAGCAGCGTGAAGCCCTAGTTCAGTGAAATGATTCTGCGTTTACACGGCCACAACAGAGCAGGAGCAGGCCCCAAAGCTCTTCTCAAGGAAGCCTGTTATCCCTTTAAAATTGAAATCCACACCAGTTAACATCACTCTCCACCTGTCGTCGGGTAACCGGAGATGGCTCCATTGTAAAGTAATGCCAATGCCAAATGAGTTTGTTCCACTGCCTTGCCCTAGAAACACACACCGTGTGTCCAGCATGGTGCTGGCTCCTGGCTGCTTATGGGGGCCCTAAAAGGGCTGGAGGTTTTACGGCATCAGTGGAGTCTCCCTGATTAGAGCTTTGCTCTCTGGCCTTCCAGGTCTGGGGCATTTCTTGGCTTTAAAACGACAAGAGAAATGCAAAGCCTCTATTTCCGTAGCATCGGGCAGTGTTCAAGAAGGGCTCTCTCACCACATGCCATGCCCATTCCTGGGTGTCCCCCCCCCTAAATCCAACAAAAGGAAAAGCAGCACTGGGGAGCTGGAAGGGATTTGGGGGAACCACCTGTTTGCTGGACGCAGCAGTTCCGTTAGATTCAGGTGACACACATTACACGCTGGGCTCAGGCCTCGCCCACACCGGGGATCTGTCCCCATTTCAGCCACTGGGATAGCTGCGCCAGTGCAGACCCCGCAGTGTGGACAGGGTAAACCCCTGCCAGCGGCAATTTGCACCTGTGTATCCAGTTGCCCTGCCTGCACCAGTGGGCCTGCTTTTTGCTCAGCCCCTACTGACAGATTATAACCCGGGCTCTGTGTCTTCTGCAGTCCAGCGCGCCATTCACCCTCTGCTGAACTGCGCCCCAGGCTTTCGCTGTTCATTGAACACTGTTGCTAGCCCTGGCCGTGTGGAAGGAGGGCTGCCCCATGCAGAGATGGCCACCTCAGGGCTCTTCTGTGTCCAGTGGGACTGAAGCCACCTGCTTCCCACAGGAAAGAAGCCCATTCCCAGCATTCCACAGTTAGGAAATTCCAGGGAGGCAACTCTATGGCATGACCCTCCGGTCAGTCAAGGGGCCGTGGCCGGGGCTCCTGAGGAGAGATGTTCCAAGCCCCCGGGCTGGGGTCTCTCCGGGGCCTGAGGAGCAGATGCAGCACTGCACAGATGTGAAGTACATTCAGCTGCCGTCCCGCACTGAAAGCGGGGACACACACACACACACACACACACACACACACACACACACACACACACACACGGAATCCAGGAAGTTCCAGCCCACCCAGCGGCAGGGCAAGCGACTGCTCCAACGCTGAGCACACTGTTCAAAGTCGGACGACCGTGAGAGCAGCGGCAGAGCCTTTCCTGGTGAGTCAAAGCTTCCAGCAGTAGCAGGGCGAGACTGCTGCCCGGCGGTGACAGAACAACACCAAGGGGCTGGCACTGGGGTGGGTTTAAGCAGCCAGGCACCTTTGCACTCTGATTTCTGGCCTCGGTGGGAGAGCTGGTGGCCCAGGGCCCCTCCGTTTGTCTGGGACTTGGTGGGTGAGGGGAGATTGTCCCCTGGCTTTTGTCTGAAGCGAGCCTCGCTAGGTGGGAGGGGGAAGCCGCCTCGTATTTGTGTTTGGCCTTTAAGGGGCAGAGTTTTTAAGCGCACTCAGCTCCCATGTAGGCACCAAACTCTGATTGTCCAAGGAGCACCACGGCGGGGGCATGTTGGGAGCTCGCTGGACAGTTTGGCCCCAGTTGTGGTGCTGAGCCACCTTGAAAGTCCGTCCTTACGGGGGGCAGGCCAGGCATTGCCCCCCTCGCCCAGTGCTCTGAGCAGCCACCCAGAGGGAGGGGTGACAGCTCAGGTCTACGCTACGACCTGTTGCTGGCCTAGCTGCATCGGGTATGGGGTGTCGAGGGGTGACCCCGCCTGGCAGAGGCCCTAGTATAAACACAGTTATACCAATCTATCCCTAGTATACTGGGGGGACTGGAATAAGCTATCCCCTACGCGCAGTTTGCTGGTATAAGCTGTGTCCGCACGAGGCAGGCTTTGCCCCTGGAGTGTACCAGCAAAGCGCCCCTCTGGTGGAGCTGCCCTCTGAAGGCGAGGGAGCAGGGCAGCCATCCCTGGCTGGTTTGCAGTGAGTGTCACCGTCACACCCGCATCAGCATTTTCAAGTCCCTGGGGGCCATCAGGGGAAGCTGGCCCCAGCTGCGCTCCTAGGAAGCCTGCTATCTTGGCCGACACACCGGGGACTGAAGGCTATGTACACACTGCCACTTACTGTGGTATAACCATCACTCAGGGGGGTGAATACCCCCCCCCCCCGTGCGAGCAACGCAAGTTACAGTGATCTAAGTAGCCAGTGCTATGTCGGCGGGAGAGCTACCGCCGCTCGCGGGAGCTGGAGTAATGAAGTTGACGGGCGAGCTCTCTCCCGTCCGCTTAGAGCAGGGGTTCTCAAACTGGGGGTCAGGACCCCTCAGGGGGTCGCGATGTTATTACATGGGGGGGTCACGAGCTGTCAGCCTCCACTCCAAACCCCACTTTGCCTCCTGCATTTATAATGGTGTTAAATATATAAAAAAGTGTTTTTAATGTATAAGGGAGGTTGCACTCAGAGGCTTGCTATGTGAAAGGAGTCACCAGTACAAAAGTTTGAGAGCCACTGGCTTAGAGCCTGCATGAGCAGCTGCATCGCTGTAAGCTCGGCAGTGTACCGGAGCCTAAGAATGGAGCTAAAGAATCAAGCCTCCCTTGGCAGGGGGCTGTAGCACCCCCTGTCCTCTGTGGATCAGCACCGAGGGGCACCCCCTTAACACACACTCACCAGTGGGTTACCCTCCGTCCTGCTGGCGGCTGCCAGCCTCGGGNGGGTACGTCTACACTACCCGCCGAAATCGGCGGGTAGCCATCGAACTATCGGGGATCGAATTATCGCGTCTTGTCTGGACGCGATAAATCGATCCCCGAACGCGCTAGTTCGAACTCTGGTACTCCTGCAGAGCGAGCGGAGTACCGGAGTTCGAAGTAGGAGCCGCGAACGTCGATGGCGCGCCGCGCGGACGCGAGGTAAGCGCGCCAAATTCGAACTAAGATACTTCGACTTCAGCTACGCTATTCGCGTAGCTGAAGTCGCGTATCTTAGTTCGATCCCTGCCCCTAGTGTGGACCAGGCCTAAGTAGCCAGTGCTATGTCGGCGGGAGAGCTACCGCCGCTCGCGGGAGCTGGAGTAATGAAGTTGACGGGCGAGCTCTCTCCCGTCCGCTTAGAGCAGGGGTTCTCAAACTGGGGGTCAGGACCCCTCAGGGGGTCGCGACGTTATTACATGGGGGGTTACGAGCTGTCAGCCTCCACTCCAAACCCCACTTTGCCTCCTGCATTTATAATGGTGTTAAATATATAAAAAAGTGTTTTTAATGTATAAGGGGGGGTCGCACTCAGAGGCTTGCTATGTGAAAGGAGTCACCAGTACAAAAGTTTGAGAGCCACTGGCTTAGAGCCTGCATGAGCAGCTGCATCGCTGTAAGCTCGGCAGTGTACCGGAGCCTAAGAATGGAGCTAAAGAATCAAGCCTCCCTTGGCAGGGGGCTGTAGCACCCCCTGTCCTCTGTGGATCAGCACCGAGGGGCACCCCCTTAACACACACTCACCAGTGGGTTACCCTCCGTCCTGCTGGCGGCTGCCAGCCTCGGGCCAGATCCTGCCGGGGCAGTTACACACACAGCCTCGGCTTCTCCACAGCCAAGCCTCACCTCGGGTCCCTCTCCTCCAGTCCAAGCAGGGAGCTGTCCCTCTGCTGAGCAGGCCCTGGCCTTTGCTGGAGTGGGGATGGGACAGCCCAGACACAGCTGCCTTGCACACAAAGCCCTCTCTCCCCCAGGACTAACCCGGTGCATGGATCTGTGCACAGCAGCTGCACTCAGATTCTCCACCAATGTGAGCCGTGAGCCCAGGCTCGGGGTGGGGCTTGTGCAGAATGAAAGCAGAGGCACTGGGCACGGGAAAGCGAAAGGGCGAACTAGGGGAGTAGCACAGGAGCTCCGGCGTTCGGTGGCTTCCTTCCCTGGGGGAGCCGGCTCAGCCAGACGAAGTAAGTCCTTTCCCTCCAGCCATCCTCCTGGGGGCCTTTCACATGGGCACTAGCCAGGAGCCACATGCGGCCAGGCTGTGAAAACCATCACCAAGGGAACGGGTGCTGAGAACTGGAGTGGCCGAAGCGCTAGAGAAGGGAGTGGTTCTGCTCCTGCCCCCGTGAGGCCCCCCTGACCTGCTGCGGGGCACAGCCAGGGCTAGCCCATTGGGGGCCCTAAGCAGGAACACTTTGCCCCCTCCCCAATATTAAACCAGGCAAGTTCTTATAATAAAAAGTGAATAGGGGGCCCCTGGAGCTGCTTAGGGCAGGTCTGCGCTATCGCTTAAGTCGATCTAACTTACCTCACTCAGGGATGTGAAAAGCCCCCCCAGCAATGCCAGTTTCACGCCGGAGTAATTACGCCGACGGGAGATGCGCTGCAGCTGCGCTGATGTAGCGTGGGAGCGTCTTAGTCGGCTCATGCCTAGCGCCGGCTCTGCTGCCGTACCTCTGACGTGTTTTCCGCACTGAACCATTTGTGGCTAGAACATGGTGCAGCCAAACCCTGGGTTTGCTGGGCGAGGTTCAGGCAGCAGCAGAGAGATGCTGACTGCGTAACAGTCGCATACCCCTAGCACCTATCATCCCCTTCCGCGGCGACGCCCATGGGCGATCTCCCCCCTTGGCCCGCCAGGGATCCCCCCCTGCTCCCCAAATGGCCCCGCTCCTCTGCACGCCAACCCGTGGAGGAGATGCAGGAGCCAGGCCTAGCAGCACACTCAGCCCTGAGGGAGCTCCACAGCACAGTCCAGGCAGCCCCGACTGATCTTTAATGACCTCTTTCAGTGGGGCCAGAGGGGGGACAACGGCCAGCCCTGTGCACCTGCACCCTCTCCCCTAGCTTGGTGCCTGGGCTTGTGAGAGGTTGATGCTGCTTCATCCTACAGCTTGATGGCTGACTCAGACCCTGATCTGAACCGCAGTCAACTCTTGGTTATAAGAGAGGCATCACCAGCCATTTACAATCTACTCAGCGTGGAGGAAGGGGATTGGTCAGGTGCCCCCCCGCCAATCATTCTCCTGTTCCCTTGTTGTGCTGGTACATGCCTATTTTCCTGTGTCTTTCAAGGTGTTTTTTCTTTCCCCTGTTGCTGTGAAAGAGCCACACACAACAGGGCTGGGGGACAGACTAGGACAACAAGCAGGGGGAAACTGAGGCAGACTTTACCCCACAGGATTGCTAAAAAACCCTTTGGACAGAGCACTCATTGGGTCAGAGGCATTACTCGTGACACGTGGATACATGGTGTCCCTTTAAATTAGCTGAGCCCGCACGGCCTTCCCATTTTGGGAGTGAACACCCCAAACTTTGCTCGCCCCTGCCTCCCATGGAGGGAGCACCTGCCTAATCCCGCTGCCTCATGCTCCTCCCAATCCCCTCTCGTTAATCATAGTGTGATTCCCTCTCCAGCACCGCTGTCTCCTGCATCCCCCTCTGTTAGGGCAGGGAGTGTCTGTGTGCCTTGCCGAACTCCCACGCTTTCATCACGAGTCCCATGTCAGGCTGGGCCCCTTGGGAGGGCGTCAGCAGCAGGAATTGAACTGGTGGCCTCCAGCTCTAAACCGAGGAGCTGCTGCTAAGAATCCAGCTGTACACGCTCCATCACCTCTAGAGAAGGCTGCGGGTTACATATGCAATATTTGGCCGTGTTCTTAAAGCCTCAGCCCATGAGGTCATGTGATGATGAGTGTGTGACGGGGTGGGAGTCTCCACTCTGGCGCCTTCTGCCGGCAGTGGTGGGAATTAGCTCTTCTCACCAGGGCGCCCCCTTCTGGTGGTGCCTCACCACCGTCACTTCTGCTCTGGGACCCACATCACTCCCAGGACTGTGACGTCCTCTTCAGTGACCCAGCCCACCGGCTGTGCCATACTCTGTGCTGCCCCCTTCTGGGGGAATGTCGCAGTTCCTTAGCCCAGCCACTTCCTCAGTGGCGAGTGGGGGGGGCGGGGAGGGGGACCTGGGCCCACCCATTACTCTGGGTCCCAGCCCAAGGACCCTGCAGATGGCTGCTGCTTGCAGCATCCCCTCCGACTCCAGTAGATTTCCCTGGGCCACTTCCCCGTGGCCTCTTTGCCCTTGCCTCAGGGCCTCAGCCTGCCAGGAGCTGCCTTTAGCTCCCCGGGTCTCTGCCTGCAGCACGGGTGCTTTCTACCTTCAACCTGCAAGGCAGCCAATCCTCCTCAGCAGTAGCGGCGCCAGCTCTTCCGGCGCCCTAGGCGGCGGAAGGTCCCGCCCCAAAATTTCAACGGGTGGCCGGGGCGCAGGTGCCCCCAAAATAGCAGCGCCCTAGGCGACCGCCTAGGTCGCCTAATGGGTTGTGCCGGCCCTACTCCTCAGGCTCCAGGGAGTGACTAAAGCTGCCTTGTCTTCTGCAGCCCTTCTTATATGGGCCAGCCCGGTCTTGATTGGCTACTCCTCGCAACCCTTCTGTGATTGGCCACCTCCTGCGCAGCCTCCCAAGGGCTCTGTTAACCCCTTAGAGCCCAGTGTGGGGGCAAGCGCCCCATCACAGAGACTCTCAGCTTCTCCTTTCAAAGAAAAATAAGTTTCTAGCCCTCCCAGTTGTGTTGAGAGACCCAAAAAGGCGACCCCTAAACCTCCTAAAACATATCAGGCTGGATCTAAAAATCCTGTGATTTTTTAATTTTTTTTTTAAGCCAAGCTCACAATTTTTCTGGGGACGTGGCTCGTAGTTTTGAAGGCTTGGGGCTAACACCATACTAATAATGGGAGCCAGGGGTTGCCTTCTCTTCCGGTGTGCACACACCGCTTGCTGCCGCAGCCCGCTCCCTGCTCGCCTCTCGCTGCACTAGCCTTGCTAACTGCAGTATTATTCCACTACTGAACTCTCCGGTTCCCCTGGGAGGTGGAGCAGGCAGCATCTGATGGATGGATGGGGAAGCCTGAGGCAGATAGGTGACTCGCTCAAGGCCCGACAGGAAGTCGGTACCAATGCTGGGCTTAGACAGTGGGTGTTCCTGTGCTCACCCCACTAACATCACTCCCAGGCTCTATTCATTTCTAACATCTCATCAAGGTGAAGGAAAGCAGAAGCTGCCCAATTTGCAGGGAAACGGTCCCCATCCGGCCTGACTTCCTGCCATGCGCTCATAAGAGCTGTGATGCAGCTGGTACAGCAGCCTCCTTTTCAAAGGCAGCAAGGAAGTGGGAGGGAGCAGAGTCTGTGGGATTTCCTCCTGCTCTCTATTGGGGTGGCAGCCGCAGCCATCTCTAGGTATGTTACCGTCTGGAAGCCCTGGCAAATACCCATTTGCAATTCCCTCCCAAGCCCTGCTGCCCCAGACATCCTCCTGCTCACCTGCTTCCTCACCCCCTCTGCAGCGGGGCTCACTCCTGGTCCTGGCATTCAAGGCCCCAAGCAGCCCCACTCCTGCCTTTCTCTAGCTCCCCACTTCTCTCCGCCCATCTGGCATGATTGTCCCAGGCTTGTCCCAGCTCTGCCCTTGGCACCTTCCAGGCAACCCCGGCACCAGCACCTAAATAAAATAAAATAAATATATGGAGATATACCTATCTCATAGAGCTGGCAGGGACCCCAAAGGGTCATCGACTCCAACCCCCTGCCTTCACTAGCAGGACCAATTTTTGCCCCAGATCCTAAGTGGCCCCCTCAAGGATTGAATTCACAACCCTGGGTTTAGCAGGCCTGCTTTCAGATGCCTTCTGCCTCTCAAATGCCCTTTTCCTGTAAGCCCGTCTCTTCTGCTGCCCCCTGCTAACAGACAGGAAATGATCCATCATCTGACTGTCTCCAAGGTAACCTTCCTGTTCCATCCTTTGGTATTTTCTCACAGCCCATCCCCCATCTTTTCTCCATGCATTGCCTATTAAAAGTGTAAGTTCCTTGTAGCAGGGTCCTTGTCTCCAGCCCTGTCTGTTGAGTGCCTGGGACTCCACCGATGCTCTCTAAACAATAACCATCCCTGAGGCCTCTGCTTATTACAGACCATCCAGCTGCTAGCTAGCACAACCCTGCGCAAGGGAGCGGCTCTCATGGTTGGCCCACTCCCTTGTCCCCCCCTGCTGATTGCTGGTGGATCAGGTCTCTTCATCAGACTGGTCGGGATTAAGACCCTCATTCACACAGGTATTTATGTGCCCAACTCCTATTGCTTTCAAGGGGATTTAGGTGGCTAAATACCTTTGAGAATGTGGGCCTAAAGCGCCGGCATCTATCTCCACTGCGACAGGAGAGGTGGACACAAATCTTGCTTCTCTGGTGTCCCCTCCCCACGCAGCCTCGCCAGCTCGGGAATCAGTTCCTCACAGACGGTTTGCTGGGCGTGTGCCCAGTGCTGTGCGAGCAGCACAGCAGATCCATGAAAACAGAGGCAGCCGTCTAAAAATGGGGAAAAAACCCAACACTAATGCAATATTCTGGCTGCCCAGTGAGCATCCCAGTAAGCTAAGAAGGTTATTTCAGCCATTCCATGCACCCAGGATAATTTATTGTTTTAGGGGACATACAGGATTTGACAGCACGTTAAGGGTGTAAGGAAAACATCTTAGTACAATGTTGGTGCAAAAAAATTTTATGTTTGAAAATTTGGACATTCAGAGTTAAAGTCCCCCAAACAACCTTAACTCTGCCCCTGCCCAGTACCAATGACCCTGTGGCTAAATTCTCCAGACCCCATTATACGCTCATCCCATATCTGTTTTTCCTGCATTTCCAACATGAGCTATGTGGCCCCACCCTGGCATCCCATGCGCTACATAGAAACACGAGGCACATGTGGGTATTTTGTGATTCTTCCGTCCACTAAGTACAAAGAAAAGGGTTGGATTCATTTGCAACTGTATCTACAACTACAGTGCTGCCTAAGGGTGTTCAGCATTGTGGGAAAATCCGTGCAGCTATCCCCATAATGCCTCAGCAGGGAACAGAGGCCCAGATCCACAAAGGGACATAGGCGTTGCAACTGGGGTTTAGATGCCTAAATCCTGTGGTAGCTCTGCGCCAGAGTGCCTGGAAGATATGCGTTCAGAGCAGCATCGGCAGCACCTGGGACAATGCACTCTCAGATATGGTCTCTGTGCTGCATAGCGTAGGCACAGACTTCTAGGGTGACCAGATGTCCCGATTTTATAGGGACAGTCCCGACATTTGGGGCTTTTTTTTTATATGGGCTCCTATTACCCCCCACCCCCTGTCCCGATTTTTCACACTTGCTATCTGATCACCCTATAGACTTCCCTCAGTTCATCCTCCACTTTATGAGCCTGCTATTTTCCGTACATAGACCAAAGTCCTGATCCTTCCCGACCCCATGTGCTTATTGCAATCAAGATTAATAGATGCCACAAAGGGGACCATTGTGATCAGCTAGGATACGCCTATGCCACGATAAAACACCTGCGTCGCAGCCATGGCTGGGTTGGGCTCCGGAGCTAAAAATTCCAGTGTCAACGTACAGGCTCGGGCTGGAGCCCAGGCCCTGAAACCCCTCGAGAGGGGGAGGGTCTCAGACCCCAGGCGCCTGCCTGAGCATTAACGTCTACGCTGCTATTTTTAGTCCCGCAACCTGAGCCCGGTGAGCCCAAGTCAATTAACAGGGGCTCTGTGATGCAGGTTTTTGGTTGCAGTGTAGTCATACTGATCTGACCTCCAGTCTACCACAGGCCAGGAAACTTCCCCAGAATCGTTTCTAGAGCAGAGCTTTTAGAAAACACATCCAACCTTGATTTAAAAATGGTCAGTGATGGAGAATCCACCGTGGCCCTTGTTCCAATGGTTAATGACTCTCACTGTTAAAAATTTACCCCTTATTTCCACTCTGAACTTGTCCGGCCTCAACTTTGAGCGGTTGGGTGGGGTTAGACCTTCCTCTGCTAGACGGACGAGCCCCTGGTTAAATATTTGGGCCCCAAGAAACCCCGGCGCTGACGGAAGAGATCAGATGGCCAGGGTCTTGCTCAAGTTCCCAGCACTCCTCTGTGTCTCAGAACTCATAGACTTTAAGGTCAGAAGGGACCATTATGATCATCTAGTCTGACCTCCCGCATGATGCAGGCCACAAAAGCTGACCCACACACTCCTGGAATAATTCTCTCCCTTGACTCAGCTGTTGAAGTCCCCAAATCATGATTTAAAGACTTCAAGTTGCAGAGAATCCTCCAGCAAGCGACCCCTGCCCCATGCTGCGGAGGAAGGCGAAAAACCTCCAGGGCCTCTGCCAATCTACCCTGGAGGAAAATTCCTTCCCGACCCCAAATATGGCGATCAGCTGAACCCCGAGCATGCGGGCAAGACTCTCCAGCCAGACACTCAGGAAAAAGTTCTCTGTAGTAACTTTTAATATCCCATCATTGACCATTGGTACTAATTACCAGTGATGGCACGTTATTGACCTATTGACTAAGATCACGTTATCCCATCAAACCATCCCCTCCATAAACTTATCAAGCTTAATCTTAAAGCCAGAGAGGTCTTTCGCCCCCACTGTTTCCCTCGGAAGGCTGTTCCAGAACTTCACTCCTCTGATGGTTAGAAACCTTCGTCTAATTTCAAGCCTAAACTTCCCGACGGCCAATTTATATCCATTTGTTCTCGTGTCCACATTAGTACTGAGCTGAAATAATTCCTCTCCCTCCCTGGTATTTATCCCTCTGATATATTTAAAGAGAGCAATCATATCTCCCCTCAGCCTTCTTTTGGTTAAGGTAAACAAACTGAGCTCCTCAAGTCTCCTTTCATACGACAATCTTTCCATTCCTCCTCCCTGGACCCGTCACAATCCTTTGTCAAACAAAACCACCCCCACCCCAGACAGGTGGAAGTGTCACTCAGCCAGCCAGGAAGTCAAGGTGTCTACCCACACTGGGGGAGCCTTCTCGATTCCACCCCAGCTGAGCCATCCAGTGTGAGTGCCTGTGGTTTTTAGGCAGTGTGGTAGTACTGGTGTCTCCGCTGGCGCTGGAGGTGGCGTTCCCAGCTCAGGCGGACATGCCTGCACTAGCTCTGAGTGCGTTAGCGTGCTGAACTAGCATTGCAGCCGGGGCAGTGTAAGTGGGGTGGATGGGGCTAGCCGCCCTGCCTACACTCCTGCCCAAGTCCCTAGGTACGTTCCCCGGCGGGTGCAAATTAGACTCCCAATTGTGTGCGTCTATTTGCCCACATAACGGTGAGGCGGTTTGAAAACGAGGCCCTTCACCTGTCCATGCCTCAGTTTCCCCATCTGAAAACAAGGATGGTGGGGTGGCAAGTGCGGCTAGCCGGGGCTACATTTTCACATGCAACGGTGGCCGAGCCAATGTAGAACCACGATCCTATGGGCAGAACCCCGCGGCTGGGTGCAAGGAAATGCAGGCACAGCTAACCAGCAAGGCGACAGGTGCACTGGGAACGCACTGAGGGCAGGACTCCCTAGCAAAGCCCTTAGAACATGGACTATGCTGTAAGTCTCACCAGAACCAGGCCTTCCTAAGAGTGTTTGTGTAACCAGGCGGGCCCGTCCTGGCTGTCCTCCGTGCGGTAGGCTATCCCAGAGTGCATTGCCCTGCGTGCTGTCGGTGCTGCTCTGAGTGCAGGGCTGCCAGGCGCCCTGTCCCCTGCTGAAGCACTATGGGATAGCTGCCTGCATTTCCCCGCAGTGCATCAATCTGAACACAGCCAGGCAGCGTTTTAGGTGCAGGGGCACAGTTTTAACCCACGCTGGGTTGAGCTGTGGGAAAGTGTCGGGCTCCTGTCGCCAGGCTGGCTGAGAGAGCTGTGGCCTGGTTACAAAAGCATAGCGCGACAGAATGCTTGTCTACACGGGAAACGGACTGGCCTAGCCATAGTGGGCGAATTATTCTGGGCAGGTCAATTTCCCTGTGTCATCAAGCCCTTGTAGTGCACAAGTGCCGTATGCACAAAGACTCAATTGTGGAGCTAATGACCCAGCAACGCTCGTTAGCTATTGTGCTCATTAAAGTGCCTTAAAGCACAGAAACATCAGCTCACCCGTAAGCTGCATCGACACGCTGTGTCTGCAGTGGGAGTAACCTCTGGTGTGGGTTCTTGCCTTAGAGTTTTCAATCTATCCACAAAAACTGTTGTTATAGGGGAGTTAAGGCCTCTTAGCAACACTTTGTTCCCTTCCAGAACAGGCAAGTTGGCAGCCAAAGTCGATCTGAGGATCAGAAGAAATACTTGGCTTCACAAGATAATGCACCAAGCCAGGCCATTATAAGCTCACTGCCTGGCCTCAGCGCTATGTGCTGTGTCTCCCGCCCTGCTCTCACTGCTGTGTGTCTGCAATAAGCACCAAGCCTGAATTTTAAAAACAGGACATTTCCGGGCAGCTGTATCTCAGGACCCCCTTGATCAAATGACCCCGGGGCGGCCCCACCGAGCTGAACTAGCCTCGGATCTGGCATGCCAGCTTTCACTCTTCCTGTGAATTTCCGAACACTTTGAAATGCTGCCTTTACAAGGAAATGCTGCTCCAGCCTGCGCCGCTAAGCCTGCTCCTGCTGGCATGCTGTAGCTATCGCAATCACGTGCACCGCTCGGACAACCAGCCCGAAAGGCTCCTAACTGCTGACCGATCGGGTTTTGAAGCTGGCTCTTGGTGGCCAACGCTAGCTGAGCTGAGGGGCAGCCCAGTGATAGACGCTGCATGTGAGTACTCCCTCTAGTTTTCCCCTAGGTCTGGGCAAAAAAGTGTAGTCAGAACCAGCGCATTTGAAAATGAGGTCATGGCATGGGGACGGTATCTCAAGAACCCCTTTACCAAATGCCTCAAATTCCCAATGCTAACTCTCATCTAGGCTCTCCACCGACCTACCAGTTTTCTGGCCAATGTGACTATTGTTAAGAACAAATACCCCTAGGCAGTAATTTGTTAGCATAGACTCAAGCCTGAGGCCCGTTTAATACACACATACACAATGCATTGGGGTAGTGGACTGCCAAACCACTCCCCCGAAGAAGGGGTAACACATAATATTTAAAGACTTAAACCACAACCGCAACTACGTCACGCCAAGCATTAGGGTAAGGGGTACTTTCCTGAATTGTAAACAACTTGTCTTGGGATGTGCCAACAAGGGTTGGATGACCGGTGCTTTTGACGGAAGCTTTCAACATGTCCTGGACACATAGGCTCAGCGTATCCCATGACTGGGGCGCTTAGGCCCTAATATGGCTCTTGGGCCTAACGTGACAACTGGTTTGGGCAAGCAAGGGTTCACAAAAGGGCAGATAGTGGTTATATTGCTTATGCCAAGGCAAGAACATGAGCACAAATTCCGGTTACACAAGATAGTTTGCAAAAGGTACATTTCAATATGGGTTACAGCCTGAATGACAGTCTTGGTGTTAATATATCTTTTCTAATTTATAAGCATTAGTAGGGTATTGGGGACGGGGGTTACATAGTGGAGCAAGGGAGGGATGTTGTGCCCACCCCTTGATATGATCACTAGGCCTATTGCTATGCTAATTGTTACAGGTTATTGAGAGATGCTTATTACCCATACTTATCCATACACCAAGGATGCTGTTACAAATGTTTTAGTTTCCTTTTCCCCCGGCCTCACCTCTTGGGGCATAGTCTAGTATGGTTTAGGCTTCTGACCTGCTGGTTACAGGGTAGGCCCTGGTCAGAGCCCGCAGAGGGGGTTGTTGTTACAAGGGTAGGGGGCCCCCATCTGATGCCATTTGGGCATCTGGCTGGGCCTTGGGGCAAGGAGGAGGACTAACCTTTCGGTGGGTATGGGCATACAGGGGCTTACCTAAAGGGGGTACAATTTAAAGGCAACAGCACTTATATGCTAAGCAACGATTCCATTATAAAAGCATTGATTACAGATAGGGTTCAGGATGAGTCTTGATAACCTTTAGCATGACAGATAGCACAAGCAGATGCATTTTAAACCTTGAGCAATGCCTGTTACAAATAGTTCNCTACTTATTAATTAACTCAGAGTATGTATTAATACCTGGGGGAGCAAACAGCTGTGCATATCTCTCTATCAGTGTTATAGAGGGCGAACAATTTATGAGTTTACCCTGTATAAAGCTTATACAGGGTAAAACGGATTTATTTGGGTTTAGACCCCATTGGGAATTGGGCATCTGAGTGCTAAGGGCAAGCAGACTTCTGTGAGCTGTTCTCAGGTAAACCTGCAGCTTTGGGACAGGTTATTCAGACCCTGAGTCTGTGTCTGAAGCAGACAGGTGTGTCTGGCTTCACCACGACAGGGTGCTGGAGCCACTGGTAGCTGGCAGGGAGAACAGGAACAGAAGTAATCTTTGCACATCAGCTGGCAGCTCCCAAGAGGGTTTCTGTGATCCAACCCGTCACAGGGTTCTTGTTACAAGGGTAGGGGGCCCCCATCTGATGCCATTTGGGCATCTGGCTAGGCCTTGGGGCAAGGAGGAGGACTAACCTTTCGGTGGGTATGGGCATACAGGGGCTTACCTAAAGGGGGTACAATTTAAAGGCAACGGCACTTATATGCTAAGCAACGATTTCATTATAAAAGAATTGATTACAAATAGGGTTCAGGATGAGTCTTGATAACCTTTAGCATGACAGATAGCACAAGCAGATGCATTTTAAACCTTGAGCAATGCCTGTTACAAATTGTTCTTTCTAACCTTTGCTAGTTCCCCTTTTCTCCCGCTCTCCTCAAAGTGCAGCCCAGTCTGGTTCAGGCTTCCGGTCTGACAGTCGTGAGCCAGGCCAGGGGGGGATAGAAAAGAGGGGAGAAAGTAACTTGGAGGGGACAAAGAGGGGTGGGTGGGTATTTCCTTCACACTATGCGTGCGGATTTTAGTGCACTTAAAAAAATCGTCTCTCAACAGAAGGCTCCGTGCAACCTTAACGATGGTGCTGCAAGAGCACCCCATAATAACATGACTGGTTCCCCCCTTTTACCAGAGTATGTTGAACTTTAAGTACCCCGAGACCCGGCTTCTCTTCACCATGGTCTCAATCAATGAAGCCCAAGCTAAGGTGGCTTCTTTTGGGGCTGGATTCCAGAATTAGTCCGGAAATTACCTAGACCATTCAGTGTCCAAGGTGAGAAAAATTTATTTTTATTTTAAATCCCCAAGTTAATGAGTAAGGCAACAATAAACTTCCATTGTGCTAAGGCACTAGGGTGACCAGACAGCAAGTGTTAAAAATCGGGACAGGGAGTGGGGGGTAATAGGTGTTTATATAAGAAAAAGCCCCCAAATATCGGGACTGTCCCTATAAAACCGGGACATCTGGTGACCCTACAAGTCACCTAGATCAAGATTACCACTGCACTGAGTGACGGCTGCCCCTTTTCCCCCTAGTACGCCACAGTGAGACTTTGGGCACTCTGCTAGACTACCAGACAAATCACTTGTGATTTATGCATGATTTACCCATTGGAAGGGACTGAGGCACCTTACTCTTGGGTTCTGATGGAAGTTGTTTTCTTTCTTTTTAACTATTTTGGAAGCTTTAACAACGTGACTTACAAATCCTTGCCATGTGAATATCAGAAACAAAACAATCCTGACAGCAGTTAGTGTTTGGAAAGAGGCATTATGTACGAATACAGTCAGCAGAGCTTTCGAGAGAAGATGTGAAAATTGTTCAAAGGTCCAAGCTAAGCACTGCGCCGTTAGGAAAAGGGGATGGGAAAGATGGACAGGTGACTAGCAGGGTGTGCGCTGCAGGTTTGCATATGTGATTTTATTGCTCGGCCACCTATAATGCAATACAGTATCATAAACCTGTCTTGTGACTGTGGGGCTGCATGGCATTGTGCTGTTATTGGAGACATCGCATTGGTTATGTGAGTTTATACTACAGCAGGGGTGGTGAGTTCCTGCGGTTGCTCAGGTTTCACATACCCTGACTTTTTGGTGTATTGTGAGCCTGATTTCAAAGCCTGCTGAAGTTTTTCCATTGACCTTAATGGGCTTTGGGTCAGGCCCTAAATTCCCTAGATTGCTTTTTTTGTACCTACATAAAAGGAAAAGTCCCCGGGCGAAACCCTGGTCCCACTAACGTCAATGGAACTTTCGCGTCGGTCTGCAGTGGGTCCAGGATTTCATCCCTCATCGGCGAGGGTGAGACGCGCTCTCCAGGTTCTTTGTTGCAAAGAGCCTGGATGCGTGTAGAAGTCAATGGCAATGAAGAGGAGCCTGTTGAGTGGCTTTCACTAGGTACTGCTGCTACCTGTGGGGAATCTGTTCTCATGAAAGACACCAGTGGGACTAAAGGTGCTGGCTGCCATCGGCAGCCATTACCGGGCCAGAAATGGGAGCGTCTAAGCTGTGAATCCGCTCCTTAGGCAAACCCAAATACCCAGAGGAACTGGTCCTTATGCACCCTGAAGCTCCTGCCTTCTCTTTGGGGCCTGAAAAGTACTGTCTGGGTCCTGGAGGGTGTCTACAAAGTAATCAGAGATATGGTGGCAGCAGAGGGATGACGGCAGACACAATTAGAGGGGTGACGGCAGCAGGGGGATGACAGCAGCAGAGGGATGACGGCAGACACAATCAGAGGGGTAACGGCAGCAGAGGGGTGACGGCAGACACAATCAGAGGGGTGACAGCAGCAGAGGGGTGACGGCAGAAACAATCAGAGGGGTGACGGCAGCAGAGGGGTGACGGCAGACACAATCAGAGGGGTGATGACAGACCCAATCAGAGGGGTGACGGCAGCCGAGGGGTGACAGCAGACCCAATCAGAGGGGTGACGGCAGCAGAGGGGTGACGGCAGCAGAGGGGTGACAGCAGCCGAGGGGTGACAGCAGACCCAATCGGAGGGGTGACGGCAGACACAATAAGAGGGGTGACGGCAGCCACAATCAGAGGGGTGACGACAGACACAATCAGAGGGGGAACGGCAGCAGAGGGGTGACGGGCGACACAATCAGAGGGGTAACGGCAGTAGAGGGGTGACGGCAGCAGGGAGGGTGGCGTAAACGCAAGCAGAGGGGTGGAAGCGGCAGAGGGATGACGGCAGACACAATTAGAGGGGTGACGGCAGCGGAGGGGGGACGGCAGACACAAGCGGAGGGGTGACGGCAGCAGGGGGATGACAGCAGCAGAGGGATGACGGCAGACACAAGCCGAGGGGGGATGACAGACCCAATCAGAGGGGCGACGGAAGAAGAGAGGGAAGCGCAGACACAATCAGAGGGGTGACGAGAGACATACCCAAGCTAGCTTTGCACTAGCTAGCTCCAATAACAATAGCAGTGAAGTTGCAGCAGCATGTGCTGTACCAATAACCATCCTGCCTGGGACCCTGGATGTGGACTCGAGAGACTAGCCCATACTGCCGCAGCTTCACTGCTGTTGGTACTCCTGCCAGCGAGAGCAAAGCTAGCTCGGGTCTGTCTGCACACTGGAAGAACTCTTGCTTGACTCCGAAAGAAGGATTGGAAACTTTGGTGGAAGGAATGGGAGCGCTGGGACTGGGAGAGCTTTTCTTGCGTGTGTGTGTATTAAATAATAATAGTTGCTAGCTCTTTCCCTCCGCAGATCCCAAAGCATTCCAGAAAGGAAGAGCAGTATCATTATCCCCATTTTACAGATGGGTAAACGGAGGCACAGAGCAGCGATGTGATTTGCCCAGGGTCACCCAGCGGCCAATGGCAGAACTGGGAATAAAACTCAGGTCTCTCCAAGTCTCAGTCCAGTGCTCTAGCCACTAGGCCACCCTGCTGACACAAACAAGCCAATGAACTTTAAACAGTCTGGGTAAAAATCCCTTCCGTTCCTGTCTCAGCAGACGTCACTTCCTTGGTACCCGTGATGTCAAAACCCCGCCAGCTCCCCCGTCACCTAGAATGTCTTCCAGGGTAGACCAGGCCAGAATTCCTAATGGAAAAACCCTATCTCACTCCATCGAGGTCATCCTCTCTAACCTTCCTGTGCCTCGGTTTCTCCCCTGCCCCCATAGAGGATAGACCTGCTGGGAGGGTACATTCCCTAATGCTCTAAGTGCTATGGACTATTACAGCCTGGCCCTGCAGCAAATACCAGCAGGCAGGGCTGAGAGCATAATGCAAGGAGCCTTTCCTGCCCAGACCTTTCAATAATATATGAACATTGTGTAACATCATCACACTCCCTTTCATCAGTCTGAAGAACTACAGCTGTGATGGAGGCAGAATCAGGGATCCTGGAGTGCAGGGAAGAGCCCCAGTTAGCCCCGCAGACCCCTTCGAAGCATCCCTGTGTGTCCCCTAGCTAGGCCTGGCCCTCTAGGAGACCGTGGTTTTGCTGATGCAGGGAATTCCTTGGGGTGGGGTGGGGTGGAGAGGACTCTTCTCAGGCACTGCTGTCTGTATATCCACCCCTGGCCTGCCAGCCCTTTGTTTGTCACTAAACAAGAAGTTCAGGAGATGTTTGTAAAAAGATGCATATTTGAGACACCTGACTTGTTAGCTGAACCTGAATTTCAGGTTCCCAGCCTCGTCTTTGTCCTGACTGTCTGCATGTTCCTGGCCCCCACTGGAAGGGAAGTTACTTGGCCAGAGAGCGGAGAGCAAGGTAGGTTTGATACTCCTTCCTCTTGCATGCAGACGTCCAGGTGCAATGTCTAGGTTCTGTAACCAGAGGATAGCCTGTGGATCAAGGGAGGCCAGGAATTGCAAACTGCCCTCCAGCTATGGAACTGGGCAGGCTTCCACCACATGAGTTATGGTCTGCAACGCTGCCCCACAGTCCCTGCGTGGAGGGGAAACCAGGCCAGGGCAGAGGCAGCCTGTTGAGCCTGGCCCAGGATCTGTGATTAAGTGAACAAAGAGGCAGATGCAGCAACTGACTCCTGAATTTACTTGGTGCGTTAGACTCTTTCCCACCGCTGCGTCCTCTCTGTAAGAATGTAGTTTTCAGCACCCTGTCAGTGTGGGGTAACGGGTCATCTGCGTTCTTGTGCACGAGTGCTTGAGCAAAGGGGTGTTGAGAGCTCTGCTGTGGTGTCACACCTCGGTCCACAGGAACAGGATCCCTCCCCTGAATACGAGCCAAGCGGGTTGTTTCCTGTCTGAAAACAGGGCACCAGTCAACCGGAGATGTCATTGGTTGGTTTCCTCCGGCACAGCTCTCCAGGCAGGCTTAGCAGTATTGGCATCTTGTTAAAGGTCTCGATTCTTCTCCAATGACTAGCTGAACTTCAGGCCAATATTTGTGAAATGGGGCAGCTATTGTGGGCACCAGCTTTGAGACCCCTTGACCTGATTTCCAGAGGTGTGGAGTGCCCACAGATCATGGACTAGTGGGGCAGTTACAGGCGATGTAGGCAGGGGAGGTGCTTGGAGTTCTCTTCCAGGCCATTCTGCGAGAACCCGATGGGGCTCTCTTGCACTTAAGTCTTGCGCTGGGGTGGGCCTCGGCATGGACATTCAAGCCCAGCATTTTATGAGGCCTGGGTGTCCTTTTGCAGTATTTTTGCAGTACGTCATCCTGCAAGCAACGCAGGATTGCAATAACGTCACTATAGGTCCCCTGGCCTCCAGCTCCAGAGAGCTCCCCTCTCATTGCAGGAGTCCTGGGCTGGAGGTAGGATCCTGATGACTGAGCCAACCGTGTCTTATAAACTTGCACCCCCAGATCAGCACAAAGTAGTGGGATGAGGGGAGGGATAGCTCAGTGGTTTGAGCATTGGTCTGCTAAACCCAGGGTTGTGAGTTTAATCCTTGAGGGGGCCATTTGGGGATCTGGGGCAAAAATCTGTCTGGGGATTGGTCTTGCTTTGTGCAGGGGGGTTTGGACTAGATGACCTCCTGAGATCCCTTCCAACCCTGATATTCTATGATCAACATCCACCTCCCCTGCTCTCCCTGTGCATGTACACCAGTTTCCCTTCTCCCCATCCTATTGGATAGATCTGGAGAGCATGATTCAGGATTAGTGGTAATTCTCTGCCCTTATTTTTCAGAACTGAACATTCACATCAGCAGAGGCTGGCACAGGGAATCTTCTCCCTCTGAGAAGCCCCCAAAGAATTGCCCTTTGTCAAAATGGCAGCTCTCCCCCACTGCTCTCAACCGTATTGCCTCCAGGGCAGGCCGTGAACGGAGGACAATGACAGACAGTGGCTGTTTTGCCAACAGGCAGTTTTTAGTGAGTTTCTCTGAAGACATCCCATCTTGATTTAAGAAATTGTCAATGATGGGGAATCCACCTGGTAAATTGTTCCCATGGTTAATTGCTGTCATGGTTAACAATTTACGCCTTTTCTCCAGTCTGAAATCCTACATATTTATTTTCAAAAGCTACTCTTTGCACCGGATCTGCTCCAGATTCATCTCCCTGCCAATTTTTGCCTAGATCAGGGATAGGCAACCTATGGCACGCATGCCGAAGGCGGCACATGAGCTGATTTTCAGTGACACTCACGCTGCCTGGGTCCTGGCCACCGGTCCGGGGGGCTCTGCATTTTAATTTAATTTTAAATGATGCTTCTTAAACATTTTAAAAACCTTATTTACTTTACATACAACAATAGTTTAGTTTTATATTATAGACTTATAGAAAGAGACCTTCTAAAAACGTTAAAATGTATTACTGGCACGCAAAACCTTAAATTAGAGTGAATAAATGAAGACTCGGCACACCACTTCTGAAAGGTTGCCGACCCCTGGCCTAGATAGACAATGGCTAAGCTGAGATCAAAAAGGACCCCAAAAAAAAAAAACCCAACAAAAAACCTGATGCCAAATGCTAACTTTCTAAAGGCCCACTTTTAAATCCATTTTCACTCCTAAACAAATAGATTGATTTGTAAATTCTTGCAGAATCCGGCCTCCGCTCGGAGTGAGTGCTGTAATTCAGAGGGGATAGGCTGTGTTCTCTAGACATAATGAACAAGTTGAATCCTTGCTTTAAGAACACAATTCACTCAGCTTTAACTATGGATCCCTGACTGGAGCCTCCAGAACTCTTTAGATAGGTGTCCCAGCGTGCCTGGCCCCTTTAAGGGGAGATGGGCCCAGCCCACCTGTGACTAATAAGTTACCTCCCTGCAGGCTGTGGGGCCAGGGCATCAGGTGATAGCTTGAAAAGCACCTGGTCTTTATAAAGGCCAGCAAGAGCTCAGTTGAGAGTGGCTGGGAGCCTGATCCTTGCAGGAATTGCTGTGGTCAGGGAAAGAACCCAGCTGTCAGGTGACTCCCCAGTGTTGCCGGCCCCAAAAGGCCCGAGGGGGCAACAGGGGGTTCGTTGCCCGGTGTGCTTCGCACCAATGAAGACACCGAGGTGGAGAAACAAAGCAAATTTATTCAAGAGCTCTGAATAGGCACTAGGAGACCAACATGTCTCAAATCAAGCGCAGCAAATACAAACAAGTTTTCCATTTTATACTCCAAGCTGTTTTGAGTAAGCCTTTGTTTCATTTCACTCTTACCCCTCCCTTCCTGACAGTAGTTACAGTAAGCAGTACAACTGTTACATGTGAGAAGACTTTTAGTTCTCACTAGTTCTCATGCTAATCTGTGACCTTGCTGGCTTAGACAGGCAACCTACTCCTCCTTCTTCCCCCATTCTTATCTCTACTGCCTTAGCTAGAAAAGTGCAACCCTACAGCTGTGCTAGAAAAGTGCTGACTTCCATATTTTGCTTTATTCTCAGGGCAATTAGAATGGAAGTAGGTGACAGTTCACAAGATGGAGTAACTGTGGCTTCACATAGACCCAGAGCAAGAGAGCTTTATCGGCCCTTAGTTGCCTAGGGTGATGTCTA
Source organism: Platysternon megacephalum (assembly GCA_003942145.1). Lineage (NCBI taxonomy): Eukaryota > Metazoa > Chordata > Testudines > Platysternidae > Platysternon > Platysternon megacephalum. The sequence goes on along the minus strand of QXTE01000261.1, from coordinate 250,039 downwards.
GTGACACCAACACCGGTACACAGGGTGGGGGTGAGAGCTGCAGGAAGTAGAAAGGTTCCTATGGGAGTCCCTGGTTCTGTGCACTGGGTGAGGGAAGAACTTGTAGGAGCTGGTGCCGGGCAGAGGCAGTACCTTATTTGGGGATTTTGCCTAAGTTCCTGGTTAATCAATAAATGATGCCTTGAGGGAAGGGCCTGAAACAGGCTCTGGTGTGGTATCCGTCCTTCCTGGGCTGGTGAGGTAGCCCACTGCAGGCGGAGGTGTGACCTGTGGCACGGGTCGCGATACCAAAGCAAGCGAACTAGCCCCAAGCTGTCGGGGCTTCATGGCTATTGCTTTCAAGCTAGCCAGATCCAAGCTAGCTGGGGGATGTCTATAGGAGCTGCAGTTGCCCCTCTGGCTGCGGGATAGCCATCTCTACAGAGGCTATCGAAAAGAAAGGGGGGGCTATTCCTGTACCAGGCACAGGGAGGAGTGTGCTTAAAACCAATAGAATGATGCTGCAGTGAGACCACTTGCCCACGTCTCATGCGGGTGGTACCCAAGGCCCGTGGAGGCAGTATCCTTCATCCCATCGCACACGTCTCCGCCTCGGTAGCAGCCAGCAGGTATTAGAAAGGGCAGGGTGAAGGGCTGTAATGTGTTTTGAGAGCATCTGCATCATTGGCTGAACAATTCCGTAACATTTACAATAAGTGACTTAGCAAGTGTTGATTGCGGGCCCTGCCCATCCTCCCAAGGCAAAAGGGAAGCTAGAGAGGACTAATAAACCCTCCTGCTACCCACTAGCACCTGACTGGGGTCGGGGCGAAACTTCTGTGGGCAGGTTTGTCTGTAATTGCTCATTAGGGGGTTTCTTTCACCTTCCTCTGGAGCAGCTGGTGCCAGGAGCCTGGGCTGGCTGGATTCATGTGCTGAGCAGTTTGGGGTTCCTATTTACTGATGACCATCAAGTGCTGTGAGCAAGACCCTACCATTCATATCCTTTAACCCCTGGAGACTGGGTTTAGGGTCCAGTGCCTGGTGCGTCCAAGTGCTCGTACCTGGGCTGGGATTCTAAGTGGTAGGAGAGGAGTTGAGACACGAGAGGAATTGAGACATGTCTGGTGTTGTGCAGCTGCCTCTCCTCACCCTGAATCTGCCTGTGCTTTTCATGCCAGATTCCTGCTGCAGGAAGCAGGCTGCGCCTGAGGGTGCTGCGCCTGAGGGTGCTGCACAGCTGGGTGCTGGTAGCACAAGTCACGCCCCCGGCTCTCAAATGTCCAGGTATCACTTGAGAAGAGAGCCAAGGTACTACAACAGCCAAATCATCAAAGGCTTTAGAGTGCAAAACAAACATCGTGTATTGCACCTGGGAAGCCAGGAGGTCAGAGCCACCCTAAGATGTGCTCCTTTCACCCGTGTCAGCAGGCATGTTCTGCAGTAGCTGATGTTTCCTCGTGACCTTTGAGTGCAGCCCCCTGGACAAGTAGCTTTATTTTTCTGGCAGGGCCCATGAGCTGCTGTGCACCATACAAATGGATCTGTGCTTGCAGATCTTCCAGCGCTCAGTGCAGTGAGCGGATCTGGAGGTCGCACCGCCCCAGAGCTCTCCAGTGTACTGGGTTTTGTGGGACATCTCACAAACCTGTGCTGAGTGCTGTTTATATGCTCAGGTGCTTTGCAGCCCTCCTCCCCCAGCCCTAGAAGGCAGCCAAGTATTAGCCTGTCCATTTGACAAATAAGTCAAAGGAGCTCATGTCATGTGACAGAACTTAATATGGCAGATCTGAAGTTTATTCAGTCAGGGGCCGCTCCATGGTTAGGAGTTCAGTCTGTTTGTGGCGGTTTCTTCCTGGCCCCTGCAGAGCCAACAAACACCCACAGCTCCCCGCCTGGCCCCTCACCCTTACGGGTGGCCTGTGCCGGACCCTTGTCACGGGAGCTGGTGAGAGCTGCTTGGGACCCCGGCTCTCTGCACTGTGAGAGCCGAGGCGCTGGCTGGCTGCCCGGCAGCCCTCCCTGCCCTGCTCCCTGAGCAGGCTGCCTCTGCATGACCAGGCGCTCCCCAGGCGGGGCGGGCAGCGCTGCTCCGAACGGTGCCCCTAATGCACTCTTGCCTCTCCCCCAAAGGAGCCCGGCCGAAACTGGCAACGCCCCCAGGCGCCAGCCCCTGCCCGTGGAGCCCAGCTGCCATGAGATGCTTCCCAAAGCGCTTGCTCGCCACTGCCCTGACGCTCCTGGGTCTGCTCCTGCTCCTCAGCCTCTGCCTGCAGCGCCCAGAGGACCCACTGGTGGTGAGTACCAGGCTGGGCTGGGCGGAGACTTCACCTGTGCCTGCCCCTGTGCTCCCTAACTGCTGTGTTCCCCTCCCCTGCCCCAGATCCCCTCCCCTCGCTCTGGGGTCTGTGTTCCCCTCCCCTGCCCCAGGGCTGCCCCGCATCCCTTCTCTGTCCCTCCCCTGGCCCTGCCCCAGGGGCTGAGTGGCTTCCTCTCCTCTTGCTCTGGGGTCTGTGCTCCCCTGGCTCTGCCCCAGGGCTGCCCCATATCCCTTCCCCGTCCCTCCCCTTGCCCTGCCCCACATCCCCTCCCCTCGCTCTGGGGTCTGTGCTCCCCTGGCCCTGCCCCAGGGCTGCCCCGCATCCCCTCCCCGTCCCTCCCCTTGTCCTGCCCCACGGGCTTTCCCGCATCTCCTCTCCTCGCTCTGGGGTCCATGCTCCCCTCTCCTAACCCCACCTCCCATCCCTGAATTGGGGGCTTCATGGCCTCTCCTCCCTTGCCGCACTCCAGTGGAGATGTCTGAGCAGGAGGAGGGTGTGACTGGCTGGGTGGGGGGTGGAGCAGCACTACTAGGGGATGCTGTTCTCCAGCTCTAGCCCTCCTGAGCAAAGGGGGCTCTGGGCTGGAGCTGCCACCCCTGGCGGATGAGTTGCATTTGCCACAGGCCTGCCTTGGGGCGCGCTAACGGCAGCTAACGCTGGCTCTGCTCTGGCTCCCAGGAGGAGGTGAAGCACTGGGCCCAGGAAATGGTGCTGCAGCAACTCCAACCCGAGGGGAACCTGCGCAGCTTCCAGGACCTGTGGAACACTTCTGCCTCCAGGAACGTCTCCTATCGCTACCTTGCCGGCCACCCCCCCTCTAGGAAGAGTGAGTATCCCAGGACCAGCCTGCTTTAACCTTCAGCATTCTCTGCCAGCAGCTGGGTCTGGAGAGAGATGGTCTAGAGCTGTGGTTCTCAACCTTTTTGATACCACGGGGACTGACTTGCTGCCTTCCTAAACTGTGTCAGGGAGATCTCCGAGACTGGCGAGAAACACTGGGTCAGAGGCACCAGCCATAGCGGAGCAGCTTTTGGGAAGCCGGCTGACCGATTTCTGCAACTGCTGCTATGGCACCAATACAGAGTGGGGGATAACCGGCTTGGCAGCAGCACTGCTGAGAAGGATCTGGGAGCTGTGCTGGTTCATAACCTCAGCATGAGTCAGCAATGCGATGCTGTTGCAAAAAAGCAAATGCAATTTTAGATTGCATTAACAGAGGCATACTCAGCGCTGGTTTGGCCTCAGCTGGAGTACAGTGTCCATTTTTGGTCACCAATGTCTAGAAAGGATGTGGAGAAACTGGAAAGGATCCAGAGGCGAGTGACAAAGATGACCAAAGGGAAGGAATGCAGCCATACGAGCAAAGGCTGAAGGAACTGGCTATGTGCAGTTTGGAAAAGAGGAGATTGAGGGGGGACTTGATAACGGTCTTCAGATACTTGGAAGGCTGCCATAAAAAAGATGGAGAAAAGTTGTTCTCTCTGGCCACAGAGGGCAGGACAAGAGGCGATGGGGTCAAACTACAGCACAGCCACAGGCTCCAACTTTTTTTGGTGCCGGTGGGTGCTCGCGTCACCCCCTCCCGCCCCGGCCTCGCCCTGACTCTACCCCTGCCCAAAGTCCCCGCCCAAACTCCGCCCCTCCCTGCCACTATTGGATCCCTCCCCAAATCCCCGCCTCCTCCCCCAAGCGTGCCGCGTTCCCCCTCCTCCCCCCTCCCTCCCAGGCTTGTGGCACGAAACAGCTGTTTCATGGCACCAAGTGCTGGGAGGGAGGGGGGAGAAGCAGGATGTGGTGGCACGCTCAGGGGAGGAGGCGGAGCGAAGGTAAGCTAGAGCGGGGGGGGGGGGGGGGGGGGGGGGGCGGGGGTGCGCGTCCGAGGAGCTGCCGGTGGGTGCAGAGCACCCACCAATTTTTCCCCATGGGTGCTCCAGCCCCAGAGCACCCACAGAGTCAGCACCCATGAGCACAGCAGATGTAGATTAAACCTCAGGAAAAACTTCCTAACTGTAAGAAGAGTAGGACAATGGGACAGACGCCTAGGGAGCTTGTGGAAGCTCCTTCGCTGGAGGTTTTCAGAAGGAGGCTGGAGCTGTCTGTCTGGGATGGGTTAGACACAACAAGTCCTGCATCGTGGCAGGGGGCTGGACGAGCTGACCTTGTGGTCCCTTCTAACTCTGTGGTTCTCTGAGTCTATGCCTGTGTTCGGGTGCTGGGCTTGGCTGTCTTGCCCGTGGCGGGGCTCGCCACCATTTGCGAGGTCTGGGAGCAGCCTTGACGTTACTCGGAAGAGTGGCATGGGCTTTACTTGAGTTAGCATCCTAGTGAAGACAAGGCAGGTTGTAGCTGTCACATGAGTCCGCAGGTCAAGTTACAGGCTAGGTTCCCCCGTAGCCTCTACCTGTTAACTCCTCTGAAAGCTACAAGCTGCCACACCCTCACTAGGGCTCTAGCAAACACACGGCTGAGTCTCTCCAGAGCCTGGAATAGCGGCTGCAGACGTTTGTCATTGAGGAACTATTCACGCCCACCACGGGAGAGGGCCCAAAACAGAAACAGCAGTGGGCTGTGGCCTTCCCTCTGCTGCAAGTGGGAGTGTATGACCCCCCCGCTCCTGGGTCCGAGACAAACGGCAGGGCAGACTCACGTAGGGTGCAAAAGTCCACAGGAGTTTAGTGAGGCATTTCCTCACTGCTCCCAGACACAGGTTCCCTGCTGCAGTCTCGCTGGGCCCCACAGGCCTGGTCCAGGCAGCCCGCGAATTACTGCTTTGCTTTACTGCAGAAGGGGTTCCGAAAACAAACTCCACCGTCCCGCGCCAAGCCCGCCTTCCCCCCTAGAGCTCTGGCACCCAGGCAGCAGTCTCTGCAGAGGCTTTGGGCTGATCCTTTCCTCAGGAAGCAAAAGATAAGAGATCTGTTCTTCTCCTGGGACAGCCAGCTACCCACAGAGCTGTCCACTTCCCTTTGTAAATTCGTTCATTACCTGGCAGCAAATGCAGGTGCAGCGAGGCAGGGCTAAGTGGGCTCACAGCAGCCCCATAGCCCTTGCTGGCTCAGTGTGGGATTGGTGTCCCCCATCGCAGCTGGGAAAGGAGTTTCCCCTTGGCATAGCTGGCGTGACACTGTCACCCAGTGGGCAAAACGATCTGGCACAAGACATACAGCTTCCTTCTAGCTCCGTTTGTGCAACTCTGGCTACTCCACGGCCACAGGGAGGCAGTTCTTCCTACCTGCTCCTGCTCTCCCTTGGGGAAGGGGACCAGCAGAAGAGAGAGGAGAGACCCTGTCTTGTCTTGTATGTTCCTGGAGGGTTTTTTGGTGGCACTAAAATTCTCACTTGCGTCAGTTTGGAGGTGCAGTGGGAGTGGTTGGGTCATCTGGGGCCAGGAGAGATGGCAGCTATTCTACTCTGATTAAACAACACAGGCTTGGAGCTTTTCACTGAGAGAGAGATTCGGTAGGATGCAAAGGGGAAATTAACAAGAAAACATGATAAATAAGCAAGGGCTGGTACACACACATTTCTCCTGAAATTATCAGCATCATTAAACAATTCACATTTACCAGTGGGCTAGCTGCTGTACAAACAAATAGTACAATATGTTTCCTGACTCCTAGAGCCTACCACTGAAATTCAGAAGACAGACACAAAGTTGGGGATAGGAATAGAATCATAGAAGATTAGGGCTGGAAGAGACCTCAGGAGGTCATCTAGTCCAATCCCCTGCTCAAAGCAGGACCAACCCCAACTAAATCATCCCAGCCGGGACTTTGTCAAGCCTGACCTTAAAAACCTCTAAGGAAGGAGATTCCACCACCTCCCTAGGTAACCCATTCCAGTGCTTCACCACTCTCCTAGTGAAATAGCGTTTCCTAATATCCAACCTAGACCTTCCCCACTGCAACTAGAGACCATTACTCCTTGTTCTGTCATCTGGTACCACTGAGAACAGCCGAGCTCCATCCTCTTTGGAACCCCCCTTCAGGTAGTTGAAGGCAGCTATCCATCTCAGGTGGGATGTAGCCAATCCGTCATAGGTAAGGCTGGGCACAACTCCCCGTAAAGGCCCAGCCATCCTCTGAGGCCTTCAGTACAGGGTGTCATCCTGACCTCAAACACAAGGACCTGCTATTGGCTTCTTGTGAAATCAGCTAGGTTCGCACTCTCACAGGTATTTAGGTGCCCAACTCTCCCAGATTTCAAAGGGAGTTAGGCCCCGAAATACCGTGAGGGTCTGGGCCTTACTGACGTGTCAGTGGTGTTCATGTCTGTCCTTTCATCCCTCCGTGTTTCAGAGTTCCTCACTGTGGGGCTGTCGTCTGTCAAGCGGAAGCGAGGCAACTACCTCCTGGACACGCTGAAGTCCATCTTCAAGCAGTCAACCCAGGAGGAGCTGGAGGAGATGGTGGTGGTGGTGCACCTGGCTGACCCAGACTCAGAGTGGAACACCCAGGTGGTGATGGACATTACCGCAAGATTCACTCCCCACCTCCTCCGGGGCCAGCTGCTGGTTATCCATGCCCCTCCGGAGTGCTACCCGCCCCTGGAAGGCCTGAAGAGGAACTACAATGATGCTGAGGATTGAGTGCAGTTCAGATCCAAGCAGAACGTGGACTATGCGTATCTCCTCAGCTTCGCTGCCAACCTTTCCTCCTACTACCTCATGATTGAGGACGACGTGCAGTGCTCCAAGTCCTTCTTCACTGCCATCAGGAAGGCAGTGGCATCCCAGGAAGGCTCTTACTGGGTCACGCTGGAGTTCTCCAAGCTGGGCTACATTGGCAAACTCTACCACACCAGCGACCTGCCTCAGCTGGCCCAGTTCCTGCTGCTGTTCTACCAGGAAATGCCCTGTGACTGGCTGCTGGGGCACTTCCGCCTGCTGCTCACCCAGAAGGAGGTGATTCGCTTCAAGCCGTCCCTCTTCCAGCACATCGGCCTGTACTCCTCCTTCCAGGGCGCGGTCAACCGGCTGAAAGACAACGACTTCGAGGCAGATTCCTTGGACCTGCCTGACAACCCCCCAGCTGTGATGTTCACAGACATAGACACCTTTGAGAACTACCTGCCCAGCAAGGCCTACAGCACGATGCCGGAGTACTTCTGGGGGAAAGCCCCGTCTGCCGGCAGCCACTTCACCATTGTGTTCCACCAGCCTGCCCGTATCTCACGGCTCCAGGTCCGCACCGGCTCCGAGGAGCGCCACACCGACTATCTCCACGCAGGGGCCGTGGAGCTGGGCAGCCAGCGGCAGGGGAAAGGCAAGGGCTGCTCTACATACACCCATGTCGGAGCCTTTGAGAAGGGACACTTTGAACGGAGCGGCTTGGAGAACAGTACGGCCGCCGCCCCGGAGTGCGTGCGGATCCTAGTGACGGAGAGTCAGAGCGAATGGCTGATCATCCGCAGCATCAGCATCTGGACCAAACCAAACAGCTAAGGGGGGTGCCGGGGACAGAGGCACGGCTGGTGACCCAAACGCCAGGGAGCTGGCCTCCCTTCTCAGGGGCGAGCAAGCGGTTTGGGGGTGTCTGAGGGGCAATGGAGGGAGGTGGCACCGCCCCTCCCAGGCAATGGCACCCTGCAGGGGAGGCACAGTGAGGGCCTAGTGGGGAAGGAAGATGGGGCACTGAGGGTCAGGGCAGTGGCACAGCAGGATCCTGGTAGCATGGCAGGATGATGCATTAGGGCAAGAAATGGGAGCTAATGCAGCACATTGATACTCTGGACTTTCAGGGCGCTCTATATCCTTGGGCACTAATTGCCATTGTATAGGAGAGCCTGGCCCCACAGAGCTGACTGACTCCTCTGAACTGCTTCCTGTGGGGGCTGGGCATCAGAACCAGGCCCGGGTAAGGCATCCCGCTGGGCCAGGCCCCAGGAGCAAGACCTGGAATGGTGCTTGCAGCAGATCGCTGGGGCTCTGGAGAGGTCAGGAGAACCAGCAGTGCCCGGCTCGGGGCAGGTTTGGGGCATTGTCTACTGGGGAACTCTAGCCCAGACAAGGGCAAAACCAATGCCCCAGCGTGTGAGGCTGCTCCCAGGGCAGAGGCAGCCACGTGGGAAACCTTGGCTCAGGATCCTACTGCTCACAGCCGACCTGCTCTACCCCCGACAGTTTAGAACTGGGAGTCCAACCTCTCCAGCCTGACGGCAAAAACGCTGTACCCCGAATGCCAGGGGGCTACATTCATGGAGGGAGGGGCAGGTTATTAATCACATTCATTACAGCAGTGCCTAGGAACCAACCAAAATCAGGGCTGGTTGTGGTAGGTGCTGTACAAACACAAAGTGGCAGACAATCCCTGCCCTCAAGCGCTTACAATCTAACTAGACAAGAACAGCCTCCTCGCCAGCCCCCTCCTCGCTCCTTACTTCTTCCGAAACCACATTGAGACCCTAGAAGCAGGGCCTTGTGTGGCCCCTGGCACCATGGGGCCAAATACAGGGGCAAGAACTCCTCCGTTCTGTGGCAGTGTTCATCTCGTGTATCCACTGTTAGGCTCAAGCCTTTGACATTCGCAAGATTGGCTTAAAAGTCATGAGATTTTACCAAACATAATAAATATTTGGTTCTTTTCACTTGCCTTCTGGTGTCTGAGCTTTTAGGGTCACACGTGGGTCACGTTTTTAAACTTTTCTCCACCACCGGGAGGGTAAAAAGAACCCTTCATATTTGTTTGAAGTGCAAGCTGAGATTCTCTTGTATTCACCTGACTTCAGGAGCTAGACCTTATGAGGAGTATCAAATATCATGACACAATAAAATCATGGGAATTGGCAACATTGGGTATCCCCAGGACACACCCTTCATTGCCAGTCCTAAGCGCACACAGCTGGCTCTCTGGGCCTTGGCTTCTAGAGGCCAGCCTACACTTCTGGCCTGCTCCTCCACTCCTTTCCTGCAAGCTAAATGAACCTGGCAACCCAAACTCCCAGCCAGCTCTCAGAGGGCATGTCTACACTGCAATGTAAGCCAGGGGTTAGTGGGACTTGAGTCCGTGGACCCTGCGTTTGGGAGTGTCCATGCCCCAGGTTTACAATTTCAGGACACAGGCCCCAAAGCCGGGGCTCCAGCATCCACACTGCAGTACTCAAACCGGAGTCAAACCACCCTATCCCAGGCTTCCTAGCGCCCTCTCCAGCTGTGGCCAATCTAGCTCCTGGTTCCTGGTGCAATGTGGGAAAACGTGACTGTTCGCCCTGCACATGGCAGGAAGCTGTTACGGCCCATCGGGTTCCCAACGCATCCTGCCAAGCCATCTTTTGGGTCTGCATGCTCCCGGCAACCAGAGCCAGCAGCAGGGAGGAGTCCCCGTTTGAAGAGCTTCTCTTGCTGGTGCTTTCACTCCTGTTTCAGCAAACAGCTAGAGCATCCCTGAGACGTTAGTGGGCAGGGGCGTGGGCAGGAATTTTAATTTGACCGCTTTTGGAGGGGCAAGTTAAACACATACATATTATACACATTAAACCATGTCAACACACGCACCTACATCATCTGCATAGAAATAAACAGTGGTACACTCACCATTTCGATGGAAATCCATCACCGGGGAGCCATCTGAATAAAGGTATCCACAGCCTCTTCTGTGTTAACACTGTTGGTTACATCAGTCTCTACTGCAAGAATTAACAGTTGCTGAAGACGAGCTTCTGTCAGGTGGCTGCGAAGTCTACTAAGTTTACACTTTTTAGCACTAAAACATTTTTCTGCAGTTGCAACTGTAACAGGTAATGTTGCCAAAAGCACCAATAGGTCAAATGCATCAGGATACAAAAGTTCCAGGTCATGTTCTTTACAGACCTTCATGAGTTCCAGAAAAGATATTCCACTGTCTGGTTCCTGAGCGTTTAAAATAGGTTCAAGGTGGTGTACTAATAAATCATATTGCATTTCAGGAACTCTGCACTGAAATTCTTCGTTCAGTTTCACAAGTGCTTCTTTTCCTTTTGATATAGTAACAGTTTTCAGGTTTTTTGCAGTGAGATAGGACACACTTTGAGTATTAAATTGTCTGTCGATTTCACTTATTGCAGCATTGAGTGCAGGGAAAAAGAAATTGACTTTATATTTATCGTTTAAAGATTCCAAAAGGTAGGATGCGGTGTCACGGCGGTAAAAATGATCCAGAGTTTTTGCTGGTTGCCTCTTCCTGTAAGCTGGCATTTGCAGATTCAGTTCAGCAGCCTGCTGTTCAGCTTTGACGAAGTACCCGTGGAACTTTTCATCCATTCTCAGGTTGTGCAAAACTTTTCAGTAACTCTCTATTGCATTTACTGCACAGGAAAAATCAATGTTTTCCTGCTGCAAGAAAGTGATAGCATAATACACACATCCAAAAATACCAAGATGCAGATTGTGAATTCGAAATCCATCCGTACCATAAGCCCCTTTGCTTCTGCCGACACTTGCTTTGCTGGCATTCTGCTGACTATTGATTAAAGTTTCTCTAGTAACAGAAAACTATTCATCTGTGACCTGCAAAGCTTGGCAGTGTGAATACCAGCGCACTTCGTGATGAGCCTGAAGACGTGTCCCTTGACCACTGTATTCATTACCATTGACACTTGAAGTCCCTTCTGTCTGTATCATGGGCCTGGTCTACACTACGGGGTTAGGTCGAATTTAGCCGCGTTAGGTTGATTAAAAAATGAATGCGTCCACACAACCAACCCCGTTCCGTCGACCAAAAGGGCTCTTAAAATCGACTGCTGTACTCCTCCCCGATGAGGGGAGTAGCACTAAAATCGACTTTGCTGGGTCAAATTTGGGGTAGTGCGGACGCAAATCGATGGTATTGGCCTCCAGAAGCTATCCCAGAGTGCTCCACTGTGACCGCTCTGGACAGCACTTTGAACTCCGATGCACTAGCCAGGTACACAGGAAAAGCCCCGGGAACTTGTGAATTTCATTTCCTGTTTGGTCAGCGTGGCGAACTCAGCAGCACAGGTGACCATGCAGTCCCCCCAGAATCATAGAGCGTAGAATGTTTCTACACTCCCCTTATCACCTCCGTCCCTGAGGTTATCGCAGATTAGAAGGCGAACAAAACGCACTCACGATGACATGTTTTCTGAGCTCCTGCAGTCCTCCCGCACTGATAGGGCCCAGCTTAATGCATGGAGGCATTCAGTGGTAGAGGCCAGGAAAGAATTAAGTGAGCGTGAAGAGCGGAGGCAGGATGCGATGCTGAGGCTAATGGGGGAGCAAACGGACATGAGGAAGTGTCTGTTGGAGCTGCAGAAAAGCCAACAAGAGCACAGGCCCCCACTGCACCCACTGTATAACCGCCTCCCCTGCTCCCCATGTTCCATAGCCTCCTCACCCAGACGCCCAAGAATGCGGGGTGGGGGAAGCTCCGGGCACCCAGCCACTCCACTGCAGAAGATGGCCCAAGCAACAGAAGGCTGTCATTCAAACAGTTTGATTTTTAGTGTGGCTACAATAAGCAATGTGGCCTTCTCCTTCCCTCCTCCCCAACCCCACCTGGGCTACCTTGTCCGTTATCTCTCTCTCTCTTTTTTTTTTTTAATTAATAAAGAAAGAATGCATGGTTTCAAAACAATAGTTACTTTATTTCGAAGGGAGGAGGGTGGTTTGCTTACAGGGAATTAAAATCAACAAAGGGGGCGGGTTTGCATCAAGCAGAAACACACACAACTGTCACACCGAAGCCTGGCCAGTCATGAAACTGGTTTTCAAAGCCTCTCTGATGTGCAGCATGCCTTGCGGTGCTCTTCTAATCGCCCTGATGTCTGGCGCGAAACGATTGTGTGCTGTTGCTTTCATGGAGGGAGGGGCGACTGACGACATGTACCCAAAACCACCCGTGACAATGTTTTTGCCCCATCAGGCATTGGGAGCTTAACCCAGAATTCCAATGGGCGGCGGAGACTGCGGGAACGGTGGGATAGCTACCCACAGTGCACCGCTCCGTAAGTCGATGCTAGCCGCGGTTGTGAGGACGCACTCCACTGACTTAATGCGCTTAGTGGGGACATATGCAATCAACTGTATAAAATGGATTTCTAAAAATCTACTTCTATAAAATCGACCTAATTTTGTAGTGTAGACATACCCATGGTGTCCTCCTGTATTTTTTTAAAGATGGTGCTGTGGTAACTACTAGGTGGAGGAAAGTATACAGGTTCTGAACAAGTCCAAAAAAGTTCTTGGAAACGGTATTAGAGCTCAAAGGAGCAACCACGACTAAATGTAGACAATGCGCATAGCAATGTGTGTAAACAGCATGTGGTGGTTTTGTTTGGTTGTTAACAACCATCCAGCAAGAGCCATTGATGGGATTTTCCCCCCCCCTAACTTCTGTGTATGTGTGCTATGACATCACACCTCCCAGGTCTCAGCGACAGTGCAGGGCATCTCGCAGGCTAATTGAACCTTGTTAGTGTAGTTATTACGTTGGTTATCAGTATGTGTAATTGTGTATTATATAAATGTTGGGGTTTTAAGAGTTATTGTTGTTAAGTTTTGGCTTGGAAGGGAAGATGTGGTATTGGGAGCTGTGCCTTCAAGGGCTGAGCTTCCCAGACAGAGTCTGGGCAGGGTGCCACAAAACTCTTGTTGTTTTGCACAGCAAGCTGGAACTAGGCATAGAAGCGCTTGTGAGCACCCTCAGCATTGAGGCCCAGATCCTCCAGGGCATTTAGGCTCCTAAATTCCATTGAAATCAATGGAATCACTTTTGTGGTCTGGGTGTGATCTCTGAATGCCACATTCCCCACTGGGCTCTGCTGAGGATTCTCAGGCCTGCCAATTGGTGGATTTGATTGGAAGCCAGGTGCAACTCGGGGCTGGCGCAGAGTTTGCCTCCTAACCCGGGGCAGTTTGGGCTGAATCTCCCTTGGCAGTTTGGGGCTGAGTCAAAGCCTGCAAACTCTTGAACCACAAAAAGGCACCTGCAAATCCAGCTCCGTGCTGGTCCCATGGTACCATTCAGGACGATCTTGTGTCTTCTAGGTCTGGCGGTATCCCTGCCAGAGGCAGAGTCTGTCCAGCTGGGGCCGGATGGAAACGTCACCTCTGAATTTGCCATCTAGGCCTGATATTTCTTCACCTAGAGCCTTAGAAAACCCCAGGAGCCACCACCAATGTCAGTCCTCTGCGGCTAACCCTTCCTGGCCAAGGGGATGGCACGGGGCAGGGAGCAGCCCTTCCTTAGGCCTTCCATTCACACACTGCTGGATCTCTGTCTTTAAAAGCACACACCTAGTCAGTGACCAGTCAGTGTGTGCAACGACTTACAGCTGTGACTGGGGTGGAGGAAAACCAGCTACCAAGGTGCGTGTACCAATTCCAAGCTTGCCACACCCCAGCTGGCCACAAGATGTCCCCAGAGACCCTTCCTGGCACTAGCCACTGCTAGTGGTGCTGGGACAGGGCTGAGATCCTCAGAGCTGCCCGCTGGGGCTGCAGCAGTAGCAGAGCTCATAGGTTGAATCCCAAGTGACATGGGGACAGTGATTAGCGGGAGAAGGAGGGAGGAAAATGGGGACCCACTCAGGACTACAGTCAGATGTGGTGAACGCAGCCCATGACACCCAGGGCCGCCGAGAGCAGGTTCAGGCCCCAGTGAAAAATTTTTTTTGGGCTCCCCAGCAAGGGCGGACCAGCTAAACAGGGCCGACGAGAAGGGGGGGAAGCCAGGCCCCCTTCCGGACCGCCGGGCCCCGGTAAGGCGACGAGAGGGGGGGAAGCCGGGCCCCGGGCCCCGGGCCCCCTTCCGGACCACCGGGCCCCAGTAATTTGTACTGGCTTCCCCCCCTCTTGTCAGCCCTGATGATACCTCCAGGGACCCCATCATTTTGGGCGTGAGAAGGAATATTTGACCCTAAAATGCGGGAAATGATTGGGGGGTGTGCGTGTGTGGAATTAATGTTGCTAATTTTACCCCTTTACAGCTGAGCTGATTCTCCCAGATCACGCAGCAATGGACAGGAACAGCTGCAGCGTCTCCCCTCCCCCCATTGGTTAGCAGGCATGTAACTATGGGATTCTCCTTCAGGACTGTGTCGCACCGGGGCTGCTGGCCCTCGAATTGGGATGCTCCCAAGACAGGCAGTTCCATGGCAGATGACATGATCCTGAGATGGTATGAGCATAGCAGGGTGGTGGCAGAGTGGTTAGCGCCTCCAGCTGCAAGGCAGGGAATGGGGGTTCTGTCCCTGGCCTGCTGGCTGGTGTGGGGCCAGTCCCCCCGTCATGTGGGCCTGTAGTTTCTCTGCTTGTAAAATAGGGACACTGATACGTTCTTTCTTTGTCAAGTGCTCGCAGAGCAGGGTTTAGAAGCGCAAAGTATGGTTGTTTTGTCAGCTCTGCCGTGGGTTTGCTGCATGCCTCTGAGCACGTTGCCTCTCCAGGCCTCAGTTTCCCCACCTGTGAAATGGGGATAATACGTCTGACCCACCTTTCTCAAGAGCTTTGACATCTGCAGATACAAGGCTCTCTGTAAGTGCTTGGTATTATTATCTAGTAATGTTTGCAAAACACATCCAGGGTAAAGGCCCCTGTAGCAGGGCAAAGTCTAATACATCTCCTGGAGTATTTAACTGTTTGTATGTAGACATTTCCCTAGGGGACATGCAGGCAGATCAGTCAGTGTAAAATGCAGCGATGCGAGGGAGGGGTAAGACAAGATGTTGGGTGTTGGTGCTAGCCAGTCCTAGACCCTTTTAGGGGGTGAAATCCAGAATAAGCCCTGTAGAATCCTCAAAATGTGAGGCTGGAAGGGGGACCTTGGGAAGTCATCAAGTGCAGCCCCCTGCACTGAGGCAGGGCCAAGTAAACCTAGACCAGCCCTGACAGGTGTGTGTCCAGCCTGTTCTTAAAAACCTCCAGTGATGGGGGTTCCACAGCCTCCCTTGGGAGCCTGCTCCAGAACTTAACCACTGACTTTCCCCGGCAGCCGAGCGGAGGCAGCAGGAGACATGGGCTGTGTTCCTCACTCTGGATGAGGCTAACGGCACTGCTGACCCCCCTTTGCACCCCTCTGCTGGGCAGGCCTTGGAGAAGTGCCTGCTAGTTACAGTCAGGATCCAGGGGCAAACGCTCCGAGTTCGGCACGTGCTTTCTGTGGCTATCTGCAATGCGGAAGGAGACTCTCGGGGTTCCCGCCCTGGTGTGGGGCTCGGGAGAGCTGCGTTCAGTTCCTGGCTCTGCTACTGTGGGACTTTGACCCAGGTCCGCAAAGGCAGTTAGGTGCCTGATTCTCATTGAGCTCCGTGGGAGTTAGGTGCCCAAATCCCTTTGAGGATCTGGCCCTCCCTGCTCTGTTCTCCTTCTGCAAAGTGGAGATCAGAACTCTAACTTCCTCCCACTCGTGTCTGGTTAGATTCTACACTTGTTGGGACAGGGATTGTCTCTCATGTTCATGCAGCGCCTAGCACAGAGGAGTTTCCATACACTCCCTGATTCCGATTAATAACAACATTTGCTTTGACGGGGAATGTTTGTCCTAACAAACGCACTGGCCGGAAGGATTACCGGAAAGCAAACACCAGACGGGAGAGGCAAATGCATTTGCAAATGAGGCAGGATTTATCTGCAGCAGTCACCCAACCCAAGCGAGGACTGATACTTCATTCTTTAGATGCACCCTGGGCCCAGTCAGACAAAGCAGGCGGCTTGTGTTGTTTAAACAGCCTGATGATTCCTTGGGCTGCTTCAGAAGCCAGAGGGAGATGGGGAAGAGGGCCAGGGAGAGAGCTGAAGTGGGATGAAGAGGGATTTTCTCTGAGTATTTCCCTCTTGAAGTGGGTCCCTCACCCCCACTCCCAACCTGGAGCCGTAGCTTGGGAAGCAGTTACCGGCGTTGGGATAAGCAACAGCTGCTGGGCTTCTTTTGCTGTCTCAGGAACTCTGACAGCACCAGGGAGCGGGGACGGTGTCTAATTTTAAACTCATGCCTGGTGCATTTGTGTATGTGTGAGTGCGATTTCCAGCCCCCCCCCTCCCTCCCCCCCCCCGCCTCCTGCTCTGCACCGAGGAGACTGGCTCGGCAGAAGAGAACCAGAAGGGGCTTCGGGCTGGGGACGGGGGTCTCAGCCGTGGGAGGAGAGGACCGGGGGAGAAGAACGGCTGGCGGAGGCAGCTAGGGAAGGAAGATCATGGAGCCTGCTTCTGCCCAGGATGATCAGAAGAAAAAGCAACAGAAAGAAAAGTCAAAGAAACCTGTGCCACCAGCAGCCCCCCGGCCAGCCAGGGCTCTGTTCTGCTTAACCCTTCAGCACCCGCTGCGGAAAGCCTGCATCGGCATTGTGGAATGGAAGTATCCTTTCCGTCTAGGCGGGGAGGGGAGACGGGACCTGCGTGGGGGTGTCTAGAAACATGGGAGACCGACACCCGGCAAAGCAGGAAGGAGACATTAGAAAGCATGCAGAGGGAATGCCTCGATGCAGCAGCGAGCTAGAGGAAAGTGTGTGCCCAAGGCACAGGAGAGAATGTTTGGGGCCATTTGGTAGGTGTGGACAGGTTTAAACTCGGCGAGCGATCGATCTGGTTTTCTGTTCCTGATGGCTGACGAAGTGCCTGTTTCTACCGTCTGTCTCACTGGCGATGCGAAAGAACAGGGGAGGTCGAGGAAAGGCTAAATATAGCTGAGGGGCCCGGTTCTGTGATCCTGCTGCACTCAGTGGCATGAAGCCGGAGTCAGGGAGATCAGGATCTGGCCTGTGTTTTCTTGGGACGAGGTCGGAGATGATAATTGATGTGTTCAGTGGAAGGGGGGCTGTTTGGGTGAGAGAAACCAAGGCAGTTTGGACACTGCGGCTTCTGTTCAGTCTCTTTGGTACCAAGCGAAGATGGGGCCATGGGAAATAATCCCAAGGGTTCCCCTCTCCAGGGCATTGTTCAGCCAGGCGAGCGGGGGAGATGGGGAGACGTTGCTTTCACTTCAGGAGGGAAGATATATACATGGTGCTGGCAGGAATCCAAGGAAGGCAGAAACCATTTTGGGGAAGGAATGCAAGAGGATCAACCAGTTCAGGGAGAGGGCTAGGAGGAGAGAACCGAAACGCAGGGGCCGGGGACAGGAAGATGCCGGGTGATTGGAGAAGCCGGGGCAGGGATCAGGGTGTGGTGGGGAAAGGATGCACTTTGCTCAGGAGGCAGGAAAGAGAAAAAGCTGGAGGCGGCCCGGAGCGGGGCATAGGGGAGAAAATGTCAGACCGGGAAAGTAAAGTGTGTGTGTGGGGGAGGGGATTGAGAGGGACACTGCAAGCTGCTTGGAATAGCTCAGAGAGTGAGTCAGCCGCTCGCCCGCTGCCCGCAGCTGCTGTCCGACATCACAGATGGATGGCTCCCTCTGCCTCTCCACCATTCCCTTCTCTCTCCCTCTTTCTTTCCTTCTCCCTTTTTCTCTCCTTCATTCTCCCCGTCTCTTCCTCGTTCTCTCTCCCCACCACCATCTCTCTGTCTTCCCCTCCACCTCTCCCTCTCCATCCATCACTGCCTTAGGCTCCCCGCTCTCTGATCCCGGCTTTGCTAAAAGCTTGGCTCTAGCTCAAAGAGGAATGAGTTCAGGCCCTGTGTGATACAGGGGGTCAGACCAGATGGCCACAATGGGCCCTTCTGGCCTCAGATCAGGACCATGCAGCAGGGATGATGGAATGGCAGCCCAGAAGGGCTGGGAGCTAACCCTGGGGGGCTGAAGAGGAGCCCATGGAGAGCGGAAGAACCTTTTGTGTGTTTGGATTCTTGTTACCCTGGAAGGGGTGAAGTTTTAGTCAGAGACTTGGCTGGAGGGCTGGGCCCCATCGCCGCCTCCAGCCTGGGTAGGGAAGGCTGAGGGTTGAGGGACACCTCAGAGGAGGAAACTGAGGCAGGGAGTGCCTGCAGTGCCAGGCGTGGCCTGCAGAGAGTGCTACGGGGCAGCCACGCCAGTGACAAGTGTTTAGGAGGATGCCGCTGCTTCCAGCTCATAGCCCGAGGCCCAGAATTGGGAAGGTATTTAGGCACTGCTGTGCTCAGAACCCTACATATCATTTTCAAAAGGGACTTAGGAGCCAAAATCTCATTGGCAGTCAACGGCATTCCAGCTCCAACTGTGTCAATCACTAAATATATGTAACAAGCTGGGCCTTACTCTATTAGCTCAAATGACAGAGGGTGTTGCTTTTAGGATCCCGAAGGGTCCAGATTCAACCCAGGCGTACTAGGCGGCATTCTGGCCATCAGGCACGTCGTCTGGGTCCTTTCTTGACTTGAGGGTGCTATCTCACTCCGGGAGAAATCAATGAAACAAGGGGGGGGGGTGTCGTCCTGTGGGTACCCGCTGGCGGTTTGGCCATCAGGGTCCCTGTACTGTGGGCTGCAGGTATGGAACATGAAGCATGTTTGGGTCTAGTCACGGCTTGGCTGGGAGATCATCCCGGGTGCAGCAGGAAGAGGTGTTAGTGACACAAGAGGTGGCGCTTCTCTCACGGACTCAGTCCTGAAGCCCAGTGCCTGGCCGGGTGCCCCGCGCTGCTGGGTCAGACCTAAAGCGTGGGGCGTGGCCATTGAAGGCTCGGTGGTACCTTTTGGAAGAAATGGCACATGGGGCCTTTGTCTTGGGTATGCTCCAGTTTTGCACTGTCTGTCTCCCTAAAATCCTTCCTGCATAATAGCTGTTAGTGACTCCTCCTCCCTCCCTCTCTGCCATGCAGTGTTCTACCCCAGAAGTGGCAGCATTTCAGTGGGGAGTGAGCAATCCCAGTCCTACCCTATGCAAAGGGCTCTGGGACCTGGTGGTTTTTTTTTATCCTTTTAATAATAACGCTCTAGGCTGCTTTTGCCTGAGGCTCTCTCATTGCCTTACAAACATTTAATGAATTAATTCTCACAGCTGCTCCCCGTGGCTGTAACACAAGTAGTGCCCTCAAACTACACATAGGACAAGAGACACAGAAAGCAGAAGTGACTAGCTCAGGGTCAGCCTGCAAATCAGTGGCACATCTGGGACTAGAACCTACGACTCCTAGGTCACTGCCGTAACCACTGAACCCCTTGTAGCCATAAGAGCGAATGGACCTGCTACTGAACGTAGACTGGAAGGAGGAAAGAGACAGGTGCACCAACAGGAAGGTCAAAGAAGCAGTCACTGCAAACAGGGTAGGGGACTGCATGTGTGTGAGAGAGATTCCTCTGCATCAGGTAACACTGGTACCCACAATGCAGCAGATTCTATTTATACCCACAATGCACTGGGCACTATTTATACCCACAATGCCCCTGGTTCACCTGGTTTATTGCTTAGGGGTTGCAACGAGAGGAAGTCTGGCCCACTCAAGGTAGCATTTGCTCAAAGGTCAGGCCGGTTGCTTGGTAGGGGGTTAATTGTAACCGTGCTTTGTGAGCACGCTGGGGGTGTACGGAGTGGGGTTTGGGAGTGTTGGGGCGCTGGGGGCAGCAGTGTGGGGACATGTGCCCCATTACTGGTATACATGGCACCTGGACTCCACCCTCGCTTCACAATGCTCAGAAGGCAGGTTGCTTATCCAGTGCCCAGTGGAGCTTGCTCCCTGTCATGCCCCAGAGAACCTGGCTATAAAAGTCAGCAAATTTCCAGGCCTGGTGTGATTTAGGCTGCAGCTAGAGACAGGTTTATATGATGCATGCTGCTGCTGCTGCTGCCAGGGCTGAGGTGATGCTCTCAAAGGGCTTCACCAGAGTCATAAATGGAGAGAAGCCAGGAGGGAACCCTGCCCCCACAGCAGGGCCGGCTCCAGGCACCAGCGCAGCAAGCAGGTGCTTGGGGTGGCCAAGGGTAAGGGGCGGCACGTCTGGCATTTCGGCGGCATGTCCCTCAGTCCCTTTCGGAGGGAAGGACCTGCTGCCGAAGTGCCGCCGAAGAAGAAAGCGGCGCGGTGGAGCTGCCACCGAAGTGTCGCTGATCGCGATTGCGGCTTTTTTTTTTTTTTTTTCCACCGCCGCTTGGGGCGGCAAAAACCCTGGAGCCGGCCCTGCCCCACAGGATCCCAAACGGCTGTATTGGTTTAACTTGGCTGCATTTCCTGCTAGCAAAAGGGGCCAGGCTGGCACCCCTCGGCACTTCAGCCGCAGATGGGTTAAGACCCGAACATGCAGCAGGTTAGGACCAGAATCAGGAACAGAGCTCCTGGCTCCCAGGCCCCTGCTCCAACCACTAGGTAATACTTCTCTAGGAAGTATCTGGGAGGGAACTACATAGAGTGAATCCCCAAATGGCAGAGGCACAGAGAACGGTCCCAGGCTCCTTCCATCCTTGCGGGACAAAAGGCAGCGCATGCAGTGGGCAAAGCAGGGGACTAGGAGTTCCTGGGTTCTGTTTCCATTTCTGCTGCTGACTTTGGGTGTGACTTCAGGCGGGTCGCTTGATCTCTGTGTCCCTCCTTTAACTCCTGTGGAGAAGGGGAGAATAACCCGAGGGAAGGGGAGGTTTCATTCGCTGTAACAACTCATGAGCACTTTCCCTCTGCAGATCTCCACGCAGGGCAGCACCATTATTTCCAGGGAGCAAATGAGGGAAACGAGACGGTGGGGAAGGGACTTGAGTTTCTCAAGCCCCGAGAGCCTGGGACGGAAGGGCTATGGGAGACTGATGATGGTGATTGACAGTAAAGTGTGGGGTGAAATATACAGACTGCCAGCATGTACACCTCGGGCACACGACTAAAATTAAGACAGCAGAGGATCATCTCTAGCAGGCAGTGGCCTCCTTGGCAGCTGATTATGGCAGGTCTAGGCAGCAGGCGGATGCTGATCCATGGGGTGAAGGGGTTGGTTCGTCATCAAAAGACGTCGTCGTGAATATACACGGCTCCCTTTACCAAAGATATCTAAATTGCCGCGGGAGTTCATTTGGCCTGTGTAACAGGGCAGCTTGCCCCGTTAAGGGCTGGAGGCCTGTGGCCAGCTGGCCCTGTTCACTAATAAGACCTAGCTGAGGGGAGACAGGTGCTTAGTTCACTCTAAGGAGGGGCAGGGACGTGGGGTCTGCAGAGAGATGTTGCAGCAAAGGACTGTTGCTTGCAGGAGCCGCTGGAGAGAGGCCCTAGGCGCTGTGGCTGGGTAGAAAGCCCCAGCTGGGGCAGTTTTGTTTTCCTGGGGTGAGTTTGTGGTTGTTGGGATAATAAATGGAGCCCAGAGGGAAGGGACTAAGGACGGGGGCGTCAGACCTTGTCCTCAGCGCTGCTTATGCTTTACGCTGTTACCCCCGGGTGCAGGAGCACGTGTGAAATTGCTGCAGGACAGGCCAGCACGCGGTAATTGAAAGCTGACTCCTATCAATCCCTCCCCCTCCCCACAGCCCTCATCAGGCAGGTGCCCTGGCAGGCAGAGACTCAGGTTGGGCCCAGGTGTATTCCAGGGAGGGGAGGAGTGCCTTGTTGGGGAGCCCGGCCACTCTGAGGATCAGTTGCCAGCTAAAGTCCCCTGCAGTGTGAGTGTCCCAGGAGCAGCGCGGCCTCCCGGACGTCGAGGCCCAGCCTGTCATCACTGTGGATGGTTCCCAGCCGCGCAGTGAGCTCAGGTGTGATGTGATCTTTAGCCCAATGGCTGGGCCTCTTCGGCTGTCACTGTCTGTAGCAGCTGACGTGTCTTCGGCCTTTGCCTCATCCCCTAGCCAGGCCATGCTGCTTCCCCCAGATTGAATCTTCGCCGCCTTGTTCTCAGCCTGGCCCCATGAAAGCAAACCCAGCACGCTCCGTGGGTGGGATGACAGAGGGACACGAGTTGTGTGTCCTGTGACACCCTCTCCCCCAGCCTCCCTCGCTATCTCCGATCCACCTCCACATACACGGCAGGCGCAGGATGGGCAGCCGCTGGGGAGCAAGCCCCCAGGCTGTCGAGCAGAGGGGTGACTGGATCTGTTAAATGGCTGGAGAGCATTTGAATCATAGAATCATAGAACTTAAGATCAGAAGGAACCATTATGATCATCTAGTCTGACCTCCTGCATGATGCAGGCCACAAAAGCTGACCCACCCACTCCTGAAATAACTCTCACCCTTGACTCAGCTGTTGAAGTCCCCAAATCTTGATTTAACGACTTCAAGCAGCAGATAATCCTCTAGCAAGCGACCCCTGCCCCATGCTGCGGAGCAAGGCGAAAAACCTCCAGGGCCTCTGCCAATCTACCCTGGAGGAAAATTCCTTCCCGACCCCAAATATGGTGATCAGCTGAACCCCGAGCATTTGGATTGGTTTCCCTTGAAAAATTGCCCAGCGAGCATCATTTCCCGGCCCTCCCCGCTTCCCGGGGTCTGGGTCCTGCTGCGGCAGAGGAACAAGTGGAGATGTTTGCGCAAGACCCTGCTTTCGTTTTGCTTTTCCTGTCTCTGTTACTAGGGAGCCGAGAGCAGTCCCGGGCCAAACAGGGCAGGTAGGTGCTAGACAAACTCCACACACCCAGCCCTGACCTCCAGCTCCCCTGCTATCCCAGCCAGGAGACCCCCAAACACAGCTCTGCCACTGCCCCTCAATCCTGACCTGTAGCCCCCAGACTTGCCAACGCCTTGGGGCCAAAAAGCAGCAGGGTTTGAATTGCGCAAACTTGGACAAATGTGCATGAAATACTCCCTGGGGTGGGGACACTTCCAGCCTCTCCCTAAATGCAAATGAATGAATTCTGTGCCCGGCCGTGACGCTTCACAGGGGTACCCGGGGTTGGGAGGTACCTCGCTACCACCTGCCCTTTGCATGTGGGAGCCTTGTCTCTGCTCACCAGGGGTCAGCTCCTCACCTCCACTGGCACCCCAGGCCCTACCCTCTAGGCCTCTG
Organism: Platysternon megacephalum; assembly: GCA_003942145.1. Lineage (NCBI taxonomy): Eukaryota > Metazoa > Chordata > Testudines > Platysternidae > Platysternon > Platysternon megacephalum. Next base: position 226,981 of record QXTE01000261.1, on the reverse strand, counting down.
CAGGCCCTGCTGTCACTGAAGGGTTAGCAATTGGCACATGCCAAGAGGACACTGGGCCCTCCAGGGGACATCAGAGGTTGGAGTGCGCCGATCGCTCACTGAGTGTTCCCAGGTTTGCTGCACCCAAAGCAGCTGTACACCACACCCCCCCAGAGCTCCCCAGTCCCACCTCCGATCGCTGCCCTGCTTCGCACACACTGGGTGTGTCCAGAGGGACACACCCAGCAGTTTATTTGATGCAGATCATGTAGCACGTACAGGACGCTCCCCGTTATCCGAATAGCAGGCGGGACACAGATTTTATTTGGATAATCTAGCGGGCAGGAGCCACTCAGCAGCCGGGTGGCCTCTCTTGCAGCTAGGGCTTGTCTTTCTCCTCCTCCTCCTCGCAGTCCTGGCTGGGGGTCTCTGCGCCGCTCCGCTCGCTCCCTCCCCTGACAGCCGGGCAACAGAGGAGCTCTATTGTCTGAACTGCTGTGTTATCCATCCTGTCTTGTCGCCCAGCATGGGAGACGTGCTGTGGGGGGCGCGTATTGGAAACCAACGGTTACATACAACATAAAATCAGAGCACGCATTCTAGAACCTAGACTTGATACTTTCATGTCGTACAGAGCAATGCTCACCCCAAAATCCTTCCAACCTTTTACAGCCTGTGATCCTTGTTTCATGGGTCAAGTCAAGCTGGCACCTTGCCTCCTAAGTAAAGGAGCCCGCAGTGTCTCTTTTGCAGCCCAGGCTATCTCAAATCAGTCCTTTGATCTTTATTCATAACCCAGACCCCCTGGTGCTAATTGCTCCTCCCGGTAGGTTTCAGAGGGGTAGCCGTGTTAGTCTGTATCACCAAAAACAACGAGGAGTCCTAACATATTTATCTGGGCATAAACTTTCGTGGGCTAGAATCCACTTCATTGGATGCATGAAGTGAAAAATACAAGAGCAGATATAAATACATGAAAGGATGGGGGTTGCTTTGCCAAGTGTGAGATCAGTCTAACGAGATAAATCAATTAACAGCAGGATACCAAGGGAGGAAAAATAACTTTTGAAGTGGTAAGAGACTGGCCGGTTACAGACAGTTGACAAGAAGGTGTGAGTAACAGTAGGGAGAAATTAGTAATAGGGAAATTAAGTTCAGGTTTTGTAATGACCCAACCACTCCCAGTCTTTATTCAGGCCTAATCTGATGGTATCCAGTTTGCAAATTAATTCCAGTTCTGCAGCTTCACGTTGGAGTCTGTTTTTGAAGTATTGTTGTTGAAGAATTGCCACTTTTAGGTCTGTTATTGAGTGACTAGAGAGATTGAAGTGTTCTCCTACTGGTTTTTGAATGTTATGATTCCTGATGTCAGAGTTGTGTCCATTTATTCTTTTGCGTAGAGACTGTCCGGTTTGGCCAATGTACATGGCAGAGGGGCATTGCTGGCACATGATGGCATAAATCACATTGGTAGATGTGCAGGTGAACGAGCCCCGGATGGTGTGGCTGATGTGGTTAGGTCCCTATGATGGTGTCCCTTGAATAGATATGCGGACAGAGTTGGCACCGGGGTTTGTAGCAGGGTTTGGTTCCTGGGTTAGTGTTTTTGTTGTGTGGTGTGTAGTTGCTGGTGAGTATTTGCTTCAGGTTGGGGGGCTGTCTGTAGGCGAGGACTGGTAGATTTTGCAGTCTCTTGTCAATTTTGTAATCTAGATTAGTTGCATACTGAGCCACAAGCTAGACTCCCGCTGTGAAGGGACCATACACAATACAGACAAGGACCAGACGGGGAGATAAGTGTCTGTAACCCCTTCCCGAAAGGAACCTGTCTGAGATATGTCCCCTCCTGGTTACCTGCCTCAGCTCCCGAGGCTTTAAGAACATAATTTTCAGTATAGAGACATAGTTCCTTAAATATTATCCATGCATACATTTCAAAATGATTGTGATGACCAGCGGGCTACTGGCTTTTGCTGGAGACCACCTTCTGGAGTACTAACATACATAGAGCAGACCCAGGAGAGCCCTGTAAAACCCCCTGCACTTGCTGTGCCCGTTGGAATCAAGAGGTCACTGGGTCACAGCAGCCCACAGCAATTACTAATGTGCTCTCACACTTCCCCACATCAGCTCTGTGCCTCCCCATCAGTCTTGTGCTCCTCTAGCTGCCCAATCTTCCCCAGCTCCCCCTCACTGCTGAGCCCCTCCCCCAGCCCCACATCTACCCCTGGCTCCCCATGTCCCTCTGCTCCTTATGCAGAGGTTCTTCATCCCTCCCTCAAGCTTCCCCCGCCCCAAGCGCCGCCCCCGCAGCTCCCATTGGCCGGGAACCACAGCCAATGGGAGCTGCGGGGGCAGCGCCTGCAGACAGGGCAGCATGCAGAGCCACCTGGTTGTGCCTCCGCATAGGAGTCGGAGGGGGGACATTCCACCGCTTCCGGGAGCTGCTTGAGGTAAGTGCCACCTGGAACCTGCACCCCTGACCCACTCCCCAGCCCCAACTCCCTGCCCTAGCCCTGATACCCCTCCTGCCCTCCAAACCGCTCAGTCCCAGCATGGAGCATCCTCCTAAACCCCAACCCCCTCATTCCCAGCCCCAGCCCAGAGCCCTCACCCCCCCTGCACCCCAACCCCCTGCCCCAGCCCAGAGCCCCCTCCCACATCCTGAACCCCTCCTTTCTGGCCCCATCCCGGATCTTGCACCCCCAGCCGGAGCTCTCACCCCTCCCACACCCCTGCC
>QXTE01000261.1:203325-222207 GCA_003942145.1 Platysternon megacephalum | reverse complement strand
GGCCCTGCCCCACAGGATCCCAAACGGCTGTATTGGTTTAACTTGGCTGCATTTCCTGCTAGCAAAAGGGGCCAGGCTGGCACCCCTCGGCACTTCAGCCGCAGATGGGTTAAGACCCGAACATGCAGCAGGTTAGGACCAGAATCAGGAACAGAGCTCCTGGCTCCCAGGCCCCTGCTCCAACCACTAGGTAATACTTCTCTAGGAAGTATCTGGGAGGGAACTACATAGAGTGAATCCCCAAATGGCAGAGGCACAGAGAACGGTCCCAGGCTCCTTCCATCCTTGCGGGACAAAAGGCAGCGCATGCAGTGGGCAAAGCAGGGGACTAGGAGTTCCTGGGTTCTGTTTCCATTTCTGCTGCTGACTTTGGGTGTGACTTCAGGCGGGTCGCTTGATCTCTGTGTCCCTCCTTTAACTCCTGTGGAGAAGGGGAGAATAACCCGAGGGAAGGGGAGGTTTCATTCGCTGTAACAACTCATGAGCACTTTCCCTCTGCAGATCTCCACGCAGGGCAGCACCATTATTTCCAGGGAGCAAATGAGGGAAACGAGACGGTGGGGAAGGGACTTGAGTTTCTCAAGCCCCGAGAGCCTGGGACGGAAGGGCTATGGGAGACTGATGATGGTGATTGACAGTAAAGTGTGGGGTGAAATATACAGACTGCCAGCATGTACACCTCGGGCACACGACTAAAATTAAGACAGCAGAGGATCATCTCTAGCAGGCAGTGGCCTCCTTGGCAGCTGATTATGGCAGGTCTAGGCAGCAGGCGGATGCTGATCCATGGGGTGAAGGGGTTGGTTCGTCATCAAAAGACGTCGTCGTGAATATACACGGCTCCCTTTACCAAAGATATCTAAATTGCCGCGGGAGTTCATTTGGCCTGTGTAACAGGGCAGCTTGCCCCGTTAAGGGCTGGAGGCCTGTGGCCAGCTGGCCCTGTTCACTAATAAGACCTAGCTGAGGGGAGACAGGTGCTTAGTTCACTCTAAGGAGGGGCAGGGACGTGGGGTCTGCAGAGAGATGTTGCAGCAAAGGACTGTTGCTTGCAGGAGCCGCTGGAGAGAGGCCCTAGGCGCTGTGGCTGGGTAGAAAGCCCCAGCTGGGGCAGTTTTGTTTTCCTGGGGTGAGTTTGTGGTTGTTGGGATAATAAATGGAGCCCAGAGGGAAGGGACTAAGGACGGGGGCGTCAGACCTTGTCCTCAGCGCTGCTTATGCTTTACGCTGTTACCCCCGGGTGCAGGAGCGCGTGTGAAATTGCTGCAGGACAGGCCAGCACGCGGTAATTGAAAGCTGACTCCTATCAATCCCTCCCCCTCCCCACAGCCCTCATCAGGCAGGTGCCCTGGCAGGCAGAGACTCAGGTTGGGCCCAGGTGTATTCCAGGGAGGGGAGGAGTGCCTTGTTGGGGAGCCCGGCCACTCTGAGGATCAGTTGCCAGCTAAAGTCCCCTGCAGTGTGAGTGTCCCAGGAGCAGCGCGGCCTCCCGGACGTCGAGGCCCAGCCTGTCATCACTGTGGATGGTTCCCAGCCGCGCAGTGAGCTCAGGTGTGATGTGATCTTTAGCCCAATGGCTGGGCCTCTTCGGCTGTCACTGTCTGTAGCAGCTGACGTGTCTTCGGCCTTTGCCTCATCCCCTAGCCAGGCCATGCTGCTTCCCCCAGATTGAATCTTCGCCGCCTTGTTCTCAGCCTGGCCCCATGAAAGCAAACCCAGCACGCTCCGTGGGTGGGATGACAGAGGGACACGAGTTGTGTGTCCTGTGACACCCTCTCCCCCAGCCTCCCTCGCTATCTCCGATCCACCTCCACATACACGGCAGGCGCAGGATGGGCAGCCGCTGGGGAGCAAGCCCCCAGGCTGTCGAGCAGAGGGGTGACTGGATCTGTTAAATGGCTGGAGAGCATTTGAATCATAGAATCATAGAACTTAAGATCAGAAGGAACCATTATGATCATCTAGTCTGACCTCCTGCATGATGCAGGCCACAAAAGCTGACCCACCCACTCCTGAAATAACTCTCACCCTTGACTCAGCTGTTGAAGTCCCCAAATCTTGATTTAACGACTTCAAGCAGCAGATAATCCTCTAGCAAGCGACCCCTGCCCCATGCTGCGGAGCAAGGCGAAAAACCTCCAGGGCCTCTGCCAATCTACCCTGGAGGAAAATTCCTTCCCGACCCCAAATATGGTGATCAGCTGAACCCCGAGCATTTGGATTGGTTTCCCTTGAAAAATTGCCCAGCGAGCATCATTTCCCGGCCCTCCCCGCTTCCCGGGGTCTGGGTCCTGCTGCGGCAGAGGAACAAGTGGAGATGTTTGCGCAAGACCCTGCTTTCGTTTTGCTTTTCCTGTCTCTGTTACTAGGGAGCCGAGAGCAGTCCCGGGCCAAACAGGGCAGGTAGGTGCTAGACAAACTCCACACACCCAGCCCTGACCTCCAGCTCCCCTGCTATCCCAGCCAGGAGACCCCCAAACACAGCTCTGCCACTGCCCCTCAATCCTGACCTGTAGCCCCCAGACTTGCCAACGCCTTGGGGCCAAAAAGCAGCAGGGTTTGAATTGCGCAAACTTGGACAAATGTGCATGAAATACTCCCTGGGGTGGGGACACTTCCAGCCTCTCCCTAAATGCAAATGAATGAATTCTGTGCCCGGCCGTGACGCTTCACAGGGGTACCCGGGGTTGGGAGGTACCTCGCTACCACCTGCCCTTTGCATGTGGGAGCCTTGTCTCTGCTCACCAGGGGTCAGCTCCTCACCTCCACTGGCACCCCAGGCCCTACCCTCTAGGCCTCTGCAGGCCCTGCTGTCACTGAAGGGTTAGCAATTGGCACATGCCAAGAGGACACTGGGCCCTCCAGGGGACATCAGAGGTTGGAGTGCGCCGATCGCTCACTGAGTGTTCCCAGGTTTGCTGCACCCAAAGCAGCTGTACACCACACCCCCCCAGAGCTCCCCAGTCCCACCTCCGATCGCTGCCCTGCTTCGCACACACTGGGTGTGTCCAGAGGGACACACCCAGCAGTTTATTTGATGCAGATCATGTAGCACGTACAGGACGCTCCCCGTTATCCGAATAGCAGGCGGGACACAGATTTTATTTGGATAATCTAGCGGGCAGGAGCCACTCAGCAGCCGGGTGGCCTCTCTTGCAGCTAGGGCTTGTCTTTCTCCTCCTCCTCCTCGCAGTCCTGGCTGGGGGTCTCTGCGCCGCTCCGCTCGCTCCCTCCCCTGACAGCCGGGCAACAGAGGAGCTCTATTGTCTGAACTGCTGTGTTATCCATCCTGTCTTGTCGCCCAGCATGGGAGACGTGCTGTGGGGGGCGCGTATTGGAAACCAACGGTTACATACAACATAAAATCAGAGCACGCATTCTAGAACCTAGACTTGATACTTTCATGTCGTACAGAGCAATGCTCACCCCAAAATCCTTCCAACCTTTTACAGCCTGTGATCCTTGTTTCATGGGTCAAGTCAAGCTGGCACCTTGCCTCCTAAGTAAAGGAGCCCGCAGTGTCTCTTTTGCAGCCCAGGCTATCTCAAATCAGTCCTTTGATCTTTATTCATAACCCAGACCCCCTGGTGCTAATTGCTCCTCCCGGTAGGTTTCAGAGGGGTAGCCGTGTTAGTCTGTATCACCAAAAACAACGAGGAGTCCTAACATATTTATCTGGGCATAAACTTTCGTGGGCTAGAATCCACTTCATTGGATGCATGAAGTGAAAAATACAAGAGCAGATATAAATACATGAAAGGATGGGGGTTGCTTTGCCAAGTGTGAGATCAGTCTAACGAGATAAATCAATTAACAGCAGGATACCAAGGGAGGAAAAATAACTTTTGAAGTGGTAAGAGACTGGCCGGTTACAGACAGTTGACAAGAAGGTGTGAGTAACAGTAGGGAGAAATTAGTAATAGGGAAATTAAGTTCAGGTTTTGTAATGACCCAACCACTCCCAGTCTTTATTCAGGCCTAATCTGATGGTATCCAGTTTGCAAATTAATTCCAGTTCTGCAGCTTCACGTTGGAGTCTGTTTTTGAAGTATTGTTGTTGAAGAATTGCCACTTTTAGGTCTGTTATTGAGTGACTAGAGAGATTGAAGTGTTCTCCTACTGGTTTTTGAATGTTATGATTCCTGATGTCAGAGTTGTGTCCATTTATTCTTTTGCGTAGAGACTGTCCGGTTTGGCCAATGTACATGGCAGAGGGGCATTGCTGGCACATGATGGCATAAATCACATTGGTAGATGTGCAGGTGAACGAGCCCCGGATGGTGTGGCTGATGTGGTTAGGTCCCTATGATGGTGTCCCTTGAATAGATATGCGGACAGAGTTGGCACCGGGGTTTGTAGCAGGGTTTGGTTCCTGGGTTAGTGTTTTTGTTGTGTGGTGTGTAGTTGCTGGTGAGTATTTGCTTCAGGTTGGGGGGCTGTCTGTAGGCGAGGACTGGTAGATTTTGCAGTCTCTTGTCAATTTTGTAATCTAGATTAGTTGCATACTGAGCCACAAGCTAGACTCCCGCTGTGAAGGGACCATACACAATACAGACAAGGACCAGACGGGGAGATAAGTGTCTGTAACCCCTTCCCGAAAGGAACCTGTCTGAGATATGTCCCCTCCTGGTTACCTGCCTCAGCTCCCGAGGCTTTAAGAACATAATTTTCAGTATAGAGACATAGTTCCTTAAATATTATCCATGCATACATTTCAAAATGATTGTGATGACCAGCGGGCTACTGGCTTTTGCTGGAGACCACCTTCTGGAGTACTAACATACATAGAGCAGACCCAGGAGAGCCCTGTAAAACCCCCTGCACTTGCTGTGCCCGTTGGAATCAAGAGGTCACTGGGTCACAGCAGCCCACAGCAATTACTAATGTGCTCTCACACTTCCCCACATCAGCTCTGTGCCTCCCCATCAGTCTTGTGCTCCTCTAGCTGCCCAATCTTCCCCAGCTCCCCCTCACTGCTGAGCCCCTCCCCCAGCCCCACATCTACCCCTGGCTCCCCATGTCCCTCTGCTCCTTATGCAGAGGTTCTTCATCCCTCCCTCAAGCTTCCCCCGCCCCAAGCGCCGCCCCCGCAGCTCCCATTGGCCGGGAACCACAGCCAATGGGAGCTGCGGGGGCAGCGCCTGCAGACAGGGCAGCATGCAGAGCCACCTGGTTGTGCCTCCGCATAGGAGTCGGAGGGGGGACATTCCACCGCTTCCGGGAGCTGCTTGAGGTAAGTGCCACCTGGAACCTGCACCCCTGACCCACTCCCCAGCCCCAACTCCCTGCCCTAGCCCTGATACCCCTCCTGCCCTCCAAACCGCTCAGTCCCAGCATGGAGCATCCTCCTAAACCCCAACCCCCTCATTCCCAGCCCCAGCCCAGAGCCCTCACCCCCCCTGCACCCCAACCCCCTGCCCCAGCCCAGAGCCCCCTCCCACATCCTGAACCCCTCCTTTCTGGCCCCATCCTGGATCTTGCACCCCCAGCCGGAGCTCTCACCCCTCCCACACCCCTGCCGCAGCCCGGTGAAAATGAGCGAGTGAGTGAGGGTGGGGAGAGCAAGCAACAGAGGGAGGGGGGGATGGAGAGAGCAGGGGCAGGGCCTTGTAGGGGGTGGGGCAGGAGGCGGGGCAAGGGTGTTCGGTTTTGTACGAGTAGAAAGTTGGCAACCCTAGGGTGGGAGGGAGATGGGGAGAAGCGGAGGCAGGAACCCATCCCCGTTCACAGGAGAGGAGAGGGGGAGCCTTCCCCAAGAGGTGAGGCAATAGGGAAGGCAGCCAATCGGAGGCTGATTTCCCTCTAGACTGATGGGCTGTGCTGCAGATCTGTAAGAGGCTCTGAAACTGTGGGAGTGTTGGCAGGTCTGATGGCAACCGCACCCTGTGTTATTGCAGCCCTGGTCTCGTCGTCCCCCCCAGCTCTGCCAGTGCCCCCAGCCCCCATGGCTAGTCCATCCCTGGGCCTCTCCTGTGTAAATATGGCCGGTGCCATGGCATTGTACCAGCTGACGAGGTGGTTACCATTAATTGGTGCGTACGCGGGGACTGCACCTCAGCTCTGTGCTTCTCCTTAATTCCCATCCACAGACCCTTCGAGATCATTATCCTGATGACCATCTTTGCCAACTGCGTGGCATTGGCCGTCTATCTGCCCATGCCGAAGGATGATACCAACGCTTCCAACTCCAGCCTGGTAAGAGACAGCCTTGTCCTTGTGTTGTACAAACCCACCCGGCGCTGCCTCTCTCACGGCAAGGCCTCCGAGGCAAAACTTTTTCTTTCACTTGTGCTCCAAACTAACCTTTTAAAAATAGCAGGGGCATCAAGTTGAGGCAGCATGAAGGGGCTGAACCCCTCGCCCACGAATGTTAGCGCCTGCCTGGCACTGAAATTTCACCCTCCAAGCCACCAGCACATGAGCTGCATGGTCTCCAGTTATGTAGTCGTGAAATTTACACCTGAGCCTCTGAGTCCATAAGCAGGAAGGGAAGCTGGGACCCACAACACCAAGATACAGGCCTCTGCTCCCTGTTGCGTTGGGATGGGAGTGGCTGGCCCCACAAGTAAGAAGCTGTTTAGGGGGCTGAAATAATTAGGGGGCTGGGGCACATGACTTACAAGGAGAGGCTGAGGGAACTGGGATTATTTAGTCTGCAAAAGAGAAGAATGAGGGGGGATTTGATAGCAGCCTTCAACTACCTGAAGGGGGGTTCCAAAGAGGATGGATCTAGACTGTTCTCAGTGGTGCCAGATGACAGAACAAGGAGCAATGGTCTCAAGTTGCAGTGGGGGAGGGCTAGGTTGGATATTAGGAAACACTATTTCACTACGAGGATGGTGAAGCACTGGAATGGGTTACCTAGGGAGGTGGTGGAATCTCCTTCCTTAGAGGTTTTTAAGGCCTCGCTTGACAAAGCCCTGGCTGGGATGATTTAGTTGGGGTTGGTCCGGCTTTGAGCAGGGGATTGGATTAGATGACCTCCTGAGGTCTCTTCCAACCCAAATCTTCTATGATTCTATGTTAATAAAACATCTCTGTTGACTGTTAACAGCACTAAACCGCTCCGTTATCCCCTTTGACCCGAGCAGCTACTCAAATTATGGGGTCCTGTGGGTTGTCCAGTTGAGAGCAGAAATTGACGATGGAATCTGAGATTGTCTTCAATCGATGCAGTCTTGTGTGTTTGTTCCTTCCTTGTAAAGTCCTGCGTCCCTGAATACAGGAGGCACCAAAGTGGCCTCACTCATAGCACCCATTCAGCCAGTGCCCCACAAGCCCTCTCTTGGCTTTTTCCACCATGATTTGCCGGCTCGTTGCTGAGCATCCCTCTCTTTCTTGTCTCTCATTCTGCTCCTCTCTCGGTCTCTCCCCCCCCCCAACAAACAGCCCCCAGTACAACCCTCTGCCCCTGTGGTGCTAATTTCTGCGGGGGGGGGGCTACCCCTTAGGTGGGGGCTTGTGAGTAATTCATTTTAAATGAAGGCCGGTGGTGAAGCTTGTAACCGTTCTGTGTGGGCCAGAGGCTCATGTCAAGTTGCTGGTACCGACTCCTGTTCTAGCAACCATCTTTAAAATCATTTTAATGGTTTATTAAGGACACGGGGTGGGGGCGGGGGGGGGGGATGGCGGTGGAGGGGCAGAGAGGGGGGAATTAAAGGCGTTGAAATGTAAAGTAAGGCTTTCATTTGAACCATTTCCCATATTCGCTTTAGCTCTAGAGCCTTTTCTAGGGGAAAACCCTGCTTGACGGTCTTTTAGATCAGTGGTTCCCCAACTTTTTCCATCCTGCCCCCCCTTACCCATAGTGGAACCTGTACATGTCCCACCCCCGGGAACTGGAGCCGAGGCCGGGGCCGGAGCTGGGGCTGCAGCAGGGAGCAAAGCCATGGCTGGGGTCGGGAGCGGCCCGACCTTCAACTGGGGCTGGGGTTGGAGCCAAAGTGGAGCTGGGGGCAGAGCGGGGCAGGGTGGCATCCCCCCCCCCTCTGTGCTGTGCCCCCCCCAAAATGTTCCTCCGTGCCCCCCTCAGTTTGGCCACTTAAGAACGGCATAGTTGTCCCTCTGTTTCACACCGTGAGCGCTTAGAATTTCATAGTGACGGCGGGCTCCTAATTCAGATTATCTTGCTCCAGAAAGCCCAGGCCCCTACTTTCAGAGCAAAACGAAAATCTCCATTAGCTGTAAGCAGAGTAGGGCCTTGGGCACACAGTTGAGCAGTTCTGATTGCATCCAGTAGAGGGCAGTGGTCTCTCTCTCTCACACAAACTGAGAGGGAAGTTTGCTGCACCTGCTGTGTGGCTACAGAAGAGCGAAATCCCCAGGGATCTCAATCCAGCCGCTACAGTCCCATGAACCTTGAAACAAGGAAAGGAATCCGCACGCTCCTCTGCCTGCTCAGACCTCCCCGGAGATGATAGAGTGTCAAAGCCAGGGGCATGTGCAGGGGCTGCTATTGTTGCTTTTAAAGTGAATAAATAACTGGTAGCTGACAGTCCTTGCAGCCTACCTCGGGGATCTGAGCGGGCGGCTAAGTTATGGCTGGGGGTCCCGTGTAGGTCCCAGAGTTAAGGCCCGGTGGCAGAGTTACAGAGGCCAGCCCTGATGGAGAAAAGCGGCAAGGTTTATGACTGGGAGCTAAGGAGTCCATAAAGGGAAAGGCTCCTTGTCGGAAGTGGCACCTCCACTCGCTCAGCTCCCAAGGAGAGTTATTGCTGCTTTGCAGCCTGTCTCAGGAGCCCTGGGATTCATCAAGCAAGGCCCAGTCACTTGTTTATGGGAGGAGAGGAGCGGTGGATGAGGGGGCTGGAGCTCTGGGGAAAGCTGAGTGTACAAGCCAGGAACCGGTCCTCAGCTCTTTCCTATGTGTTCCCCAGCCATACCCTCTCCTCCCCTGTACGCATTCCTCTCCAAGATCCCCCGTGATCTGCGTAGGGAGCCGTTCGAACAGGCAGCCTTCCAGCCGGGGTCTCCTAGCATCAAGAGGCTGTCTGGGTTGGAAATACTCCCCCCAGGTGCCTGCCTCTCGGGCGCTGTTGGAAAAACGTCTGCCACGTGCTCTGGGCCTAATGCCTGGTGCGTCCGTTCCTGCACTTGGAGCAGGGGATTGAAACCCGCTGTGCTCTCAGGAGCCACCCTGGCCCCCAGTGGAACTTAGAGCAATCTCAGGTCTCCGTGGACTTGCATTCTGCTCCTAATGCCTCCCTATGGGCCCAGGGAAGCAGAGAATAGCTGTAGTGCAGTGCTTTCGGGTCACCCCTCGACATGCTCCACATCCCCCCCACGCCGGGCCCTGGGGAGCTGGGAGCAGAGCCTGTATATTGAGACAGCTCTGCACTGGCTGGCGAGGGAGTCCCTGTTCCCAACACCCACATCCCCTTGGCAATGCCAGACCAGGAGCTGAAGTGTAGCTGCAGATCCGTCCATTACACAGCTCTTGTTGGGTTTGTCACATGAGTTATTCAGCAAATAATTTGGGGGGCCCTTGGTCAGCTCTTTAGCCGCCGCTGCCTGTTCAGCCAATACGTGGCCCCAACAGACTCTGGCAGGGGTTGTCAGGTGCATTATTTCATGGATATCCTCACACCCGCCCAGCATTCCAGTCCCAATGCCCTGCAGAGCGTTTGCAGAGACAGAGGCAAGCCCAGGACCCTAGTCTGAGTCCCCAGCCCCGGCGAATGGATCAGCGAGGGCCCACAGCAATCCCAGGAGGTGCAAGTCCGGAGGGGTCTTAGAGCGAGTGTCCGATCCCAAGGCTTGCATCCCCGACTGGTCCCTCACAGCTGTTGTTATATATTATCTGTATTACCGTAGCGCTTAGGAATCCGAATCATGGCCCAGGACCCCACTGTGCTTGGCGCTGTACAAACACAGAACACAAAGACAGTCTGTGCCCCGGAGAGCTGACAGTTTAAGCTGTTAGGTTTTTTCGCAGGCATCCTGGCAAAAGAGAGTGTTGCGCAGGGATGTGAAGGAGGAGAGGGAGCTTTGCTGGTGTTTACAGGGAGCTCCGCCCCAGCGGGAGAGGAAAGCACAAAGGGGCTTGTTAGAAAACTTAACAGGAGAGCGATGGAGGCTGCCGTCATGGCCAGTAGGAGGCAGGAGTCGCCGTCTGGAATCTCGGGAGTGGGTGAGAGGGAGGGTGGGGAGAGGCCCTGGGGCCGTTGCCAGTGAAGACAGTTAGCTTACGTATGATGCAGTAGAGACGAGGGAGTCAAAGAGAGGGGCAAGATGGCCCAAGCGATGGGCGAGGACAGGGGTGGGCAAACCTTTTGGCCCGAGGGCCACATCGGGGTTGCAAAACTTTATGGAGGGCCGGGTAAGGAAGGCTGTGCCTCCCCAAACAGCCTGGCCCCTGCCCCATCCGCCCCCTCCCACTTCCCGCCCCCCCTCTCAGAACCCCTGACCCATCCAAGCCTCCCTGCTCCTTGTCCCCTGACCGCCCCCTCCCAAAACCCCCCGTCCCTAACCACCCCCCCACCCCCTATCCAACCTCCCCTGCTCCCTGTCCCCTGACTGCCCCGCCTGCTATCCAACTCCCCCCCGCCCGCCCCCTTACCACGCCGCTCAGAGCGGCAGGAGCTTGCAGCCATGCCACCGCGCTGCCCAGCAGGAGTGACGGGCCAGAGCGCCGGCAGCGCAGCACGCTGAGGCTGCGGGAGAGGGGGGACAGCGGGGGGGCTAGCCTTCCCGGCCAGGAGCTCAGGGGCCGGGCAGGACGGTCCCGCAGGCCGATGTGGCCTGTGGGCTGTAGTTTGCCCACCTCTGGGCTAGAAGGTGATCTCTGCAGCAGCACTCTGCGTGGACGTGAGCAGGGCTGGAGGGCATAGCTGGGAAACGCAGCGGCCCATCTTCTCGACCACTCTGTCCGCTGTGGGCCACTGGCCCCCGACGGCTGGGCTGAGGGGCCCTCTCTTTATCCTGATTCTGTAAAGTCCCTGCAGGTCTCCCCTCCAGGGCCTGCCTTAGCTCTGCATGTGAGACCCCTCCCAGCCCTGGGTGCTGAGACGCCAGGAAAAGAAGCCAGGGCCTGGTTCTCCTCTCGCTCCCCATTCACACCGGCGTAACCCCATTGGTGTCACACCTGATTGACAGTGGGCTGAGTAAGGAGCACAGGACCATGCTGTCCACAGACGCTCCTATCCTCCAAAGCATCAGTCTCTATAGCACTAGGTACCCAAGAGGCAGTGTGGTCTAGTGGGTGAGGCACTGGGGTGGGCGTGAGGAGACCCAGCTCTGCCACTGCGCTGCTGGATGCCCTTGGGCAACCTGGGGGTTGCAATGCCATTCACTGACATGGCCTGCCGCCCCCCTGTACCGACAGATAGCGTTGTGACCTGGCAAACAGGGCATCTGTTGCTGTGCATGGAACACAGGGAAGTCCACCAAGAACTTGACCCCTCAGCACTGGCTCATACACTGTGTGGGTCAGAAAGCAGGGAGACTTCCCAGCCGAGGGAGACCCAGGGTCCCTGCAGGAGGAGTGGGAGGGACGAGCGGGGACCGGAATTTACACCCTTCCCCAATATCCGAACAGGCGTCACTGCTAGAGGGGCATTTTGAGCTGAGGTGCCTGGCACAGACTGGCAGGTTGGCGTGATTCACACACCCAGGGAGCGTGTTGGCCTGGCAGGAGGGATGCTTACCATGTGTACTTGGCAAGTAGGACGAATGGGTATCAGAGGCGTAAGGATCTATCCTATCCATGCATGTCTGGATCCTGCAGGTCAGCACTCTGGCTGCCAGATTTAACTGGGCCATGGCCCATGTATGAGCAATTCCCTGCATACATCCTACCCTGGAAACCCCGATGCCTGCAGTGTCACCTACCTCCCTGCCTTGTCCCCTGCGTGTTGCCAGTGTGAATACTGTGGCAGAGGGGAGAGTAGTCCACTGGCAGTAGGAGGGGTGTCCTACTGGACAGCTATGAGACAAACACGTGCCACATGGCTAACCAGTGTTGATCTATAAGACAGTACTTCCTTGCTACATGGAGTGTATGGGCTGTGGTACAGACCCAAAGAGACTTGTAAAAAGCAGACCTGGGGAGGGGACTCTGCTCTGCTTAAAAAGACTACAGAGACAAGGCAGGTGAGGTAATACTTTTATTGGACCAACATCAGTTGGCGAGAGAGACAAGCTTTGGCGCTACTGTCAAAGTTAGAAACAGGACTCACGATTTGTCCGACCACTCTGTTTTATTAGCGCAGCGCTGTGCTAATACAACCAGATAATGTGAGCACCATATAAGACTCAGACTGTCTTATTTATACAGATAAAAAGGGGGGTGAACTTAACAAGAAAACAAAGGAAGCAAAGCTGATAAGTTTTCCTGGGGCCAGACACACATCTTATTTCCTTATTAACTCTTAGCAATCTTCTGCTAATGTCCCACCATTAGCTTAGGTGCGAGTCATTGTTCTATATCTTAATGTTTCTCTTCCTGACAACTATATTTCAACATTCCTCATTCCTGCTTAAAGGAACATACAGCATTTTCTTTAATCCATTCTATTTTTACAATATAATTCATTCTACTTTCACACTACACAGAGCTCTTCTTCGGGTCTGGGAAAGGTGCTCTGTACTAAATACAAGGTGGAACAGATGGTTTAGCATAAGTAGTTAACACATTCACCCACCTAGTCTCGCACATATTCTAAGGGACCATTCGAGGTGAAGTGGCCCGTTACCACCTCTGCAGTCATGGCACAAACAAAGGGGGTTAGTGGGTTACAGATTGTTGTAATATGCCATAAATCCAGTGTCTTTATTAAGATGGTGATTTTTGGTGTCTAGCAACGTTATGGATTTAAGCTCCCAGGCTCGTCTTTTGAAAGCGTCATGCGGGTTTCCTTTGAGGTCGAGAACTGAGAGGTCAGATATGGAGTGGTCGTTTGGTGAAAAGTGTTCGCTCGCAGGTGATTAGTTTTTTTTGTTTTTTATCATTTTACTGTGCAAGTTCATTCGAGAGTGTAGTGATTGTTTGGTTTCACCCACATAGTTGTTGTTGGGCACTTGTGAGGTACACCACTTGTGATAGGCACGTGCAGGACCCATGGATCTTGAAAGGTGTGTTGTGTGGGGTGTTGGTCATCGCAGCAGTGGAGCTATGTCTGCAGGTTTACATCTGTTGTTCTAGCAGGTCTGGCGCTGCTCAGAGATGGTGTGTCCTGGTCCGTGGGGAGCTTGCTCCTGATGATGAGTTTGGAGAGGATGGGGGGTTGTTTGAAGGCCAGAAGAAAAGTTCAGGAAAGCTCTT
Organism: Platysternon megacephalum; assembly: GCA_003942145.1. Classification (NCBI taxonomy): domain Eukaryota; kingdom Metazoa; phylum Chordata; order Testudines; family Platysternidae; genus Platysternon; species Platysternon megacephalum. The sequence continues at coordinate 208,946 of QXTE01000261.1, read as the reverse complement.
TCAGGATGTGGTCCCCATTGAGTATAGGTTGTAACTGTTCAATGATGTCCGATGATATGGGTTCCAGTGTGGGGTCGTTCCATAATGTGATCTGTTTCTCTGGTGGAGTGCCCTTGTTTGGTGAAGGCAGTTTTAAGTTTTTAGCCCAGACTTCATAGATTTCCACCACACCTTAATCCATTCTATAAGACCATGTTTTCAGTATATATACTTTGGTCCTGCTTTGAGCAGGGGGTTGGACTAGATGACCTCCCGAGGTCCCTTCCAACCCTGATATTCTATGATTCTATGATTCTAACTCCTTACATAGTATCAGTACATACATCTCACAATGATATCAATAACCAGTGTGACACTGGCTTTCAGTGGAGACCGCTCATGACATTCTTGGGTGAATGAGAAGGTGCATACTGGCCTCAGGGGACACCTGTACCCCTCTGTACCTCCTTGTTGGTTGGCATTAACAGGTTCTCGAGTCACAATATAGAATGGGGCTGCTAGCTATACAGTGATACCTGGCATGTTCGCTGTCTGTGTGGAGGTGAAAAGGGAGCTACATGGGCTTTGGCCTGATTTCTTGCACAGCACCTAGAGGCGGGAGATTTCAATCCTGGGTCCCATCCTCTGTTAGGGTGAATTCACTCTTTCAGTTCTGGCATTTTCTAATCAACCAGTCAAATGAATACTTAGGAAGATATGTGTGGGCCAAACCTGGCATGCACCCCTATAGATGGCAGCAGGAGATGGGCATCTGTCTTAGAGTCTGGCCCCGAAGAGCATTCAGGGTGTAATTCCAGGTGGGGTCAGGATTTCAGTGGCCCCCCGGAGCAAACTGAAAGTGGGGAATCTCCCTGTCGTTATTGTGGGGTGTGAATGTAAAAACATAAATATAACCCCCCCCACACACAATATCTGGCTGGTTCTAAAGTATTTAAATCCTGACCTGGAAGAGGCCCCAGCAACAGGCAGTGATTAGCGTCAGCTGGGGTGATGCATAGGCGGCAGGCACTGCTGTGCCCGGTGCAAAACGCAGCGACTATTCTGGGCCCTGATGGCCGTAGGCAGCTGCGCTGAGTCAGCCGAAGCGCCAGACAGCAAAGCCTCTGGACGAAGGCAGGAGAGGAGGGGGGCAGCATCCTCTCTGCCCAAATGGAGTTTAGGGGTTCTCTCCCCTTCTCCTGGTTTGCCAAACCTCAGTTTCCTGCCACGAGTGGCAAGAGGGGCTCACAACACAAAGGGAGCTGGAATTAGGGTGACCAGACAGCAAGTGTGAAAAATCGGGACAGACGGTGGGGGGTAATAGGTGCCTATCTAAGACAAAGCCCCAAATATTGGGAATGTCCCTATAAAATCAGGATATCTGGTCACCCTAGCTCGAACCCACCAAGCACAGCCATGGGCAAAACCAGGGCTCAGTTTGGGTTTCGATGGGAGCGAGGGGCCCCACTGATGGGGAACTGGCAGAAGTGGGGGAAAGGGGCTCTGCTGGGGGGCCTGGCCGGAGTGGAGGTGAGGGGCCCAGATGGGAGAATTGGCCTCAGTGGGGCTGGGGGCAGCTGGGGGGACTGGCCGCAGTGGGGGTGAGAGACCCAGCTGGGGGGAATGGCCAGAGTGGGGGTGTGGGGCTCAGAAATCATATTCAACTGTACTTAATAAAGAGGGACAAGATCACGGTGGAATGAATCAGAGGGGGCCGGGCTCAGGAGGGAGACAGAGGCTACTTCTGGGGGGATTCTGCACCAAAAATTTAAAAATTGTGTGCCAAAATTTAAAAAATTCTGCATATTTTATTTGTCAAAATGACACAATATAATCACTTTAGTTTCAATTATTTTGGTAATTTATTTCAAAATACCTGTCAACAAGTATGTCAACAATACAGACAACAGCAAAAAAGATTCCCCCAGGAGTAAAGAGTTAAAGAAACCCCTACAACGACCCAGTTCCAGTTGAGGGGTGCTGGAGGGAGTTGTGTGGGGCCCCCCAGATCCCAGATACCTGCACTCCCATCCCCCCAGAGCCAAGCCATGCTGCACCCCCTGGCCCAGACACCAGCACCCCCTTCCCACAGAGCCCAGCCGCAGGGCACCCCCAGCCCAGAGACCAACACCCACTCCCCCCAGAGCCCAGTCACGGGGCAACCCCCGGCCCAATCACCAGCACCCCCAGAGCCTTTACTCCCCCCAGCTTCTTTACTGTCCCACCGGGGGAACATGGTGTGGTGCAGCCCCAGTAGCGGCGCCAGCTTTGCTGGCGCCCTAGGCGGCAGAAGGTCCCGCCCCCGAAATCCCGCCCCCAACAGCGGCGGCGGAAGGTCCCGCCCCCCAATTTTTACGGGCAGCGGGGGCGCAGGCGCCCCCAAAAAAGCAGCACCCTAGGCGACCGCCTAGGTCGCCTAATGGAAGCGCCGGCCCTGTGCAGCCCTGCCCTTCCTCATCCTTTGCCAGAGCTGGCTGGGTCTCCAAGGCCCTCCCCGTCCCTGGGAGAATGAGGATCAAAGTGCTTTGCTCTGCAGAGTCCAGCGGCCCCTAGTGGCGGCCAGAAATTCTGCAGGGGTAACAGGGAATTCTGCAAAATTCTGCATTGCGTAGCGGCGCAGAATTCCCCCAAGGAGTAAGAGGCTGTGCGTGAGCAGGAGCAGCAGGTGTGGAGATGACCTGGGAGTTGGCTGTGGAAGGAATGCTAGCTGGGTACAGAGTTATTGGGAGCCTATGGATGCAAATCACATGCAGATCAGCAAGCCACTTAGTGAGAGAGTGGGGGGCTTATCTCAAAGAGTATTAAACTGGTTTGCTCCGTTTTCCCTCTTAACAACAGGGGATACGTGAATTAGAGATTCTCACCCAATAGCAGTATTGCCAACCTCAAGCGATCAAGAATCATAGAAGATTCGGGTTGGAAGAGACCTCAGGAGGTCATCTAGTCCAATCCCCTGCTCAAAGCAGGACCATGACTCACATCCTCTAAAATCGTGTGATTGGCCACACAATCAGTGAGATTTTAAAAATAAATAAATAACCAAACTCTTGTTTTTCAATCTGTCTTTTGCCTTTCGAACTCGTGTGTGTGTGTGTGTGTGTCTGTGTGTGTGTGTGTGTGTCAGAGAGAGAGAGAGAGAAAGAAAATGTCTCTCCCTGGCTGCTTGAATGGAGGCTGCAAGTAGGCAGACATACTTCAGGAGAATTCGAAAGGAGAAGATGCAGAAGATGTTGTATTTGGGCTAGTCCTCAGTAGCAAGAGATTCATTTCAATATAATAGTCGTGCTTCTGGTAATGGTATCTCCTTATGAGGATGGATAGCCCCTCAAAAGTTTCCATTCCAAAATGGAGAGCTGCCGTAGAGGGAAGGCATCCATGCTAGTTGGAAAAAGGGGAGGATGTATGGGAAGTTCTTGTACACAGGTATAACCTAAGTACTCAGTGGAGAGCTCTGTCGTGTGACAAAGTTACAATATGATAGAAAAACCTAATTCACACACATTTAGAAATAGACCGAACAAAGCCTATAACATGGAGCCGGCAAATGAGCAATGAACAGCCGAGAAACACAAAGCATTCTCTCTGTGCAGCACGTTTTCCAACGATTTTTGAATAATGAGGTGAGCTGTAAAGATCTTGACACGTAAGAAGATCTTTACAACATCAAGCCCCTTTCAGAGCTTTCCTTAGCTCAGTGCAGTAATTACATTCATAATCCCTAAATATAATTTTTAAAAAAAAATAATCAATTCAGTCACATTCAAAGCATTTCAAAAATAATTTAAACCTTCTTCTGTTGTATAATTTTGAAAACTACATACATGATCCAGTAATTACAATGAATAATTTGGTTTTTAATTAATAATTGTCCAAATAACTAAAATTAAATCATTTTTTATTTTAAATAGTCTTCTCTTTCGCAGCCCCCCCCCCCCTCAGTCCAGCCCCCGGAGCCTCACCTCTGCTCCTCCTAGGTTTCCTCACCCCCCTTTCCCAGGCCTGTGTGTGTGTGTGTAGTGGGGTCCCTTCTCATCTCCCCTTTCCCAGGCTGGGGGGTTAGGGATGGCTCCCTCTGTCCCTTCCCAGGCCAGGTGCTGGAGGGGCAAAGAGCAGAGGTCCTGCCCTGTCCATGTTTCTCACAGGATGGGAGGAGGGAACGGAGCCAGTGCTGGCTCTGCCCGCTTCCAGCAGGACCAAACTTCGCAAGGGGGCTGCAGCTTCTTGCGTCAGCGCCAGACAGGCTCCAGCCCCCCCTGAAATCCGGTCACTCACTATAAAATCAGAAGCATTGGCAATACTGCAATAAACAAGCAGCACTTTGCTGCATGATTGCTGTGGGGCTGCTGGGTCGTTTCCCCTCACTAGGCGTCGCTGGTCTGTTACCCACCTCACTCCTGGTTCCCTTCTGTCCTTCGTCTCTCATAGGAGAAGATAGAGTACGTCTTCCTAATCATCTTTACTATTGAAGCCACACTCAAGATCATCGCCTATGGGTTTCTACTTCACACGGACGCCTACCTCAGAAATGGCTGGAACGTGCTGGACTTCGCCATTGTCTCTTTGGGGTAAAGGAGGGCTGGTTTGGTGGGGTGGGCAGAAGGTTTCTTAGAAAATGTCCTGTTTGTTCTTGGGGCGGGTTGTGAGACCACGGTAGGGACAGCGTGACCAGGCCCGACACCTGGAGTTGGAGCCGAAGCCGGTGGGAGCGTTTCTAGTGACTCCCGTTGGAGGAGGCTCACTTGCCTTTTCCCACACGGCGCCCCTCTGCCTGAGACGACTCCCCTGAGCTTGCCCGCACGCCCTCTCTAGTTTTAAGTCCTCCTTCGAGACCTACAGGTTCTGCACATGGGCTGGCTTTAAATCAGAGCTGGGAGAATAACCGATCTTTCGATTCACTGGCCATGCCGAAAAATGGAAAAAAAGCCATACCGAACCGGTCTGAGATGAGGTTATGGTTTAGCTGTGCTGGGAACTTCCCCGGCCCAGCCTGTACGGGGTGAGATTGACTTTCCTTGATTGGATTTTTTTTTTTTTTTTTTTACTGTCTCCTTCCCCCCTTTCCCTCCCCCTCCACGTTCCTTCTCTTGCCCCCCTCCTCCCCTTTCCCCTCTCTTCCCTGTCCCACTCCCTTCCTCACCCGCTCTGGCAGGCTGGTCACGGTGGTTGTGGAGCAGATCAACATGATGCAGGGCGCACCGCTGACGGGGAAGGGCGGCTTTGACGTCAAAGCCCTGCGAGCCTTCCGCGTGCTGAGACCCCTGCGCCTGGTGTCGGGAGTGCCAAGTGGGTGAAAGCTGCCCGGACGGCAGGCGGCTCACTGGCGGGAGGCTAGGGTCATGGCAGCTGCAGTAGGCTTCCCCTTCGCACGGGTCTGTGGCCAGCCCCCAGCTGGGTCTTGGCGGAATTCCAACTGATCACCAAAGTCTAGATCAGGGGTGGCCAACCTGAGCCTGAGAAGGAGCCAGAATTGACCAATGTACATTGCCAAAGAGCCACAGTAATACATCAGCAGCCCCCAATCAGCTCCCGCTCCCAGTGCCTCTCACCCTCCTACAGCCCCGCCAGTCAGCACCTCCCCCCCCCTCCCCGCACCTCCTGATCATCTATTTCCTGGCATGCAGGAGGCTGGGGGGGGGGGGGGG
>QXTE01000261.1:134523-203308 GCA_003942145.1 Platysternon megacephalum | reverse complement strand
GGGGAGGGGGCGGGAAGGGGTGGAGTGGGGGCAGGGCCTGTGGCAGAGCCAGGGGTTGAGCAGTGAGCACCCCCCGGCACATTGGAAAGTTGGCGCCTGTAGCTCCAGCCCCGGCGTTGGTGCTTATACAAGGAGCCGCATATTAACTTCTGAAGAGCCACATGTGGCTCTGGAGCTACAGGTTGGCCACCCCTCGTCTAGATAGTCCCCGTGCTAGTGCCCCTCACAGAGACATAACCCACCAGGACCCAGCATGCGCCAATCCCACCATAGCCTGTTGTGAAAGGAGCTGGTGGGAGTCACCCCAGTGTCTAGGAGTCAGATGCCCCCATCCTGAGACCATCTCCCAAGGAGATGGACCGCGGGGACTCAGCCTTCCCTGATCCCTCTGGGACAGCGTGAGGGGGCCTGGAGCTGCTGCTGCCTGTAATGGGATTGAGAGATTTCAGTCACCAGGGCTTTCCTTCTCGCACACACACCCTCCTGGGACATGTAGGGACACATGCTGGGGAGGAAGAATGGCCTAGTGGTTAAGACACTGGTGAGAGCTGGGCCCAGGTCCCTCCCTCTCTTCCCTGCCACGTGCTGCGGTGGCGAAGCAATTCAATGTGTCTGTGAGATGCTGCCGTGCTGCCAGCTAGGAGGGGAGGGGGTGTGACCTGTTCCCCTTCTCTCTCTCTCTCGGCTGCAGGCCTGCAGGTGGTCCTGAACTCCATCATCAAGGCCATGGTGCCCCTGTTCCACATCGCCCTGTTGGTCCTCTTCATGATCATCATCTACGCCATCGTGGGGCAGGAGCTGTTCAAGGGCAAGATGCACAAGACCTGCTACTACATCGGGACAGGTCTGGAACGTGGGCGACCCTCCCACCAGCCGAGGGGGGGGGGGGGGGAGGGGGCAGAGTGGGGAAAGGGGAACGTGGCATTGCTGCTGTGGGGTGTGTTTGTGGAGTAAATCCATCGGTGGCATAGGGAAGCCCAGCCCTGAGTGTCATCACTGGCTCTGCCGGCACAGGAGCAAACCATGGCATGACGGGGAGGTGTATGGCATATCTGGGGGCGTTATATGGCTATATGGCATGGCTGCGAGATGTATGGCATGTCTGGGGGTGTTATATGGCTATATGGTGTGGCTAGGAGATGTATGGCATATCTGGGGGCATTATATGGCTATATGGTGTGGCTGGGAGGGTTATATGGCTATATGGTGTGGCTGTGAGGGTTATATGGCGTGGCTGGGAGGGTTATAGGGCTATATGGTGTGGCTGGGGGGGTTATATGGCTATATGGCGTGGCCGGGAGGGGTATATGGCGATATGGTGTGGCTGGGAGGTGTATAGGGCTGTATGGTGTGGCTGGGAGGGTTAGATGGGTATATGGAGTGGCTGGGAGGGTTATATGGCTATATGGTGTGGCTGGGAGATGTATGGCATGGCTGGGGGCGTTATAAGGCTATATGGTGTGGCTAGGAGGTATATTGCACTGCACCAAAGCCCTCCTCTGGGTGGGGCCGGGGGCTGAGGCACAAGCAGCAGCAGGAGGGTAGCTGCCCTTCTGTCCTCTGCTCAGCCTGACTTCTGTGCTTCGGTTTCACCCTCAGATGTCATTGCCATAGGGGAAATGGAGAAGCCATCCCCGTGCGCCAGCACTGGCCACGGGCATCACTGCACCCTCAACGGCACCGAGTGCAGGAGCGGGTGGCCGGGGCCCAACCACGGCATCACCCACTTTGATAATTTTGGCTTCGCCATGCTGACCGTGTACCAGTGCATCACCATGGAGGGATGGACGGAAGTCCTCTACTGGGTAGGTGCAGGCCTCAGGCCTGAGCCCGCTGGCTGCGGGGGAGGAGACACTGGCACAAGAAGATGGTACTAAGCGGGTTGGGCTGGCCAGACTTCCCAAAGGGTGGGAATCCCTCTGGGGCAGCGAGCCCCGCAGACTCTGCAGCTACTGGATGATGTAGCCACTGAGCGATGAGCTCCCAGGGAGAAGGTGACACCCGCCAGTGCAGCAGAGTGTTTAACCGCTGAGACTCTCAAACGAACCCCACCCTTGCCTTAAAAGACAGGAGCCTGGTGGGAGCGAGTCCTCGGACGGCTGCTCAGCTCTGGAGCTCAGGTATAAGCGACCATAAACTTGCCCTCCAAGCTACAAAGAATGGTAGGGGAGGAAGGATGGTGTGACGGCTCAGGGACAGGCTGGGAATTGCAGAGCTGAGTTCCAGTCCCGCCTCTGCCTCTGGAGAGCGCTTGGTGTGTTACCCTTCTGGGCATCCTTTGTTCTCAGGAGCGTGGGGTGAGGGCAGCTTGAGACACAGGGTGCTGGGCCAGCGTCTGATGTTGTATCTGGTGGCTTTTAATAATACCACCACCTAGCTCTTATACAGCGCTTTTCACCATTAGATCTTAAAGCATTTCACTGTCGTTAACCTCCCCCCCCCGCCCCCAGGAGGCAGGCAGGACAGTGCTATTATCCCCATTGCACAGATGGGGAGCTGAGGCCCAGAGGCTAAGTGACTTGCCCAAGGTCACACGAGGAGTCTGTGGCAGAGTAGGGAGTTGGGTCTTCAAAGTCTTAAACTAGTGCCCTAACCATTGGGTTCCTGGGAGGAAGGCTGGTCAATGAGTAGGGACAAGTCTGAAACCTGGGAGACCCAGGTTCAATTCCCTGCTCTGCCACAGACTCCTATTGTGACCTTGGGCAAGTCTCTTAGTCATTCTGTGTCTCAGTTCCCCATGAGTAAAGACTGTGAGGCGCTCAGCTACTCCAGTAACGGGCTTACCTGAGCCAGGTGGATTTCGTTCTCCCCCTGGATCTTCATCTGCCTCTGTCCTGCTCAGGTGAACGACGCCATCGGGAATGAGTGGCCCTGGATCTATTTCGTCAGCCTCATTCTGCTGGGCTCTTTCTTCGTTCTCAACCTGGTGCTGGGCGTGCTCAGTGGGTAAGGCGTGTGGGCTGCATGGTGCCGCCCTCCTTTCTCTCTGTCCCAGCAGGGGTCTGCCCCGAGGGAGGGGCCAGGCACTTATTGAGTTTGGGGATATGAACAGAAAGCCTGAAGGGGGTTTTTAACCTTTTCTTCTTCCCTTCTTCCTTGGCACCTTGGCTACCAAGGCTATCAAGCCTTGTCTTCCCTTTTCTCTTGGAGGACTCTTTAGATGACTCAGGAATGTGGAGCAGGGGCACTCTCAGCCCTTAATTGAAGGGACCGGATGGCGGAATTCTTAACACAGAGAGCTTTTCTCTCCAGCCTTAACAAAACCAGACAATGAACACATTGTAATTATTCAGTTGTATTGTGGTAGCACCTAGCAGCCCCTATCCTGGCTCAGGACCCCATGGTGCTAGGTGCTGTGCAAACAGAACAAAAAGACAGTCCCTGCCCCAACGGCAGTTTTAAATAGTCCCTGTAAAATTCCCTTCCCTTCTCAGTTAACCAGGTGTCACTTCCTTGGTCCCTGCAGTGTCACAATCTTACTAGTCCTTGAGTCTTCCAGCGTAGCCAAGACATGAATTAAAGCAAATGGGTAAAATACCACTGAAAACAAACCCACCCATCCTTTCCAGGCCTGCCTTATCCCTCAGAAAGGAGCAAAAAAAGGCCAAGCCCGATGTTTTTCCCCCTTGACAGGTCACCTTTACTATGGAGAGCGTGGGAAAGTGGGCACAGCTGGCAAGCTCTCTGCACCCTCCAGCTGTGTGAGCTTCCCCTTTAGCTCTGACACTCTGTTATGATTTCCTCAAGACTTTCCAGTATCGGATACTCCTGTGTGCCTCAACAGCAGCAGTGGGGACAGCCATTAGTGCTCCTAATGTTAACCTGCCCTCTTTACAATCTAGCTGTAGTAGTTGGTTCTGTGGTGTCCTATGGCAAGGAGTTCCACAGGATAATAAAAAATGAGAAATAGGGAAGCATTTCCTGTTGTTAGGTCTGTATTCCTCCCCCCCCCACAATGTTGTATTATATAACAAAGGTAAAAGGCAGGACTGATCCATTCTCAGTCTTCAGTTGAGTTAAAGGAGTAATTCCACTAGCTGGCAGCAGTAGTAGGCTCTTATCCTCTCTGGGGACTAGCCACTAGAATGGGACGTGGCACACACTTGATGAGCGTGTCCCATGAGCAAGGTCTGGATTGAAGCTGCCTGCAGAGCCCCCTCTCCATTGGCCTCATGCCAGCTGTCTGGGTTTGTTCCAGGGAGTTCACCAAGGAGCGTGAGAAGGCCAAATCACGGGGCACGTTCCAGAAGCTGCGGGAGAAGCAGCAGCTGGAGGAGGATCTGAAGGGCTACATGGACTGGATCACCCATGCCGAAGTCATGGACAGCCACCGGGCCAGGGGAGAAGGTACCATCCCCACCTGGGCAAAGCCAGGCAGGACACTCCCAGGCCCAGCTTCCCTCTCGCTTCTGGAGAATGGTTAAATCCTCCACCGGGGGGAGGGCAGTGTCTGTGGGATGAGCAGGGGGAAGGTGTGCACTTGCTCCTAGTTTACTCATTGAGGGAGGCTGCCCCTCCCTTGACATTATCCAGGTTCAAGGATTAGAAGCTGCTTCAGACCCAACAGAGATGAAGAGTTTTTGGAGAAGAAAAACAATCTTATGGCATAGGACAGGCCAAGGCCTCGGGAAGTCTGCAATCTGTTCCTGGCTCTGCCACTGTCTTACTGGGTGACCTCGGGCAAGTCACTTCACCAATCCGTGCCTCCGTTTCCCCATGCGTAGTGGGATGTACTAACATTTGCCCATTTTGGGCTGAAATTAGTCACATTTGCTAAGGGCTTTGAGAATCTTAAGTGGAAGTTGCTATAGAAGAGAGTTATTGGCCCCCTTCCCCATTACCTCCCTGGGATGCTGTTATCTGCTTGGATATAATCCCTTGGCTCTTTGTTTACTCTGTGGGGCATTTTACACAGCTGTGGAGCTATATGTAATGATCACAATTCTGAACTCCATCGCTGGTCCCCTGCTCTCTATTGCCACCGGTTACACTCCCATGGCGTCTAGTATCGCTCCGTTTCTTCGCACATTATGATGCCAAAAAAAACCTCCTTCCCAAACTTGTTCTATTGAGCGCGGACGTGTCTCTTGGGGAGGTTTGTGTCTCTTAGGGAGTTATTAGATGGGAACCCTTCCTTTGCAGATGTGCTTCTCAGGGTATACCTACACTGCAATCACTTTCATCTAGCCAGCTCGGTCACCAGAGCGGGTGAAGCTGCAATAGCCCTGCGAGTAATTATGCACTGATTTCACCGCTCCAGTATCGGAGCTAGCGAGATTAAAGTTCGCTTGGGTGCGTCTGCACAAGCTGCGATCACACCTCCAATTGCAGTGTGGACATACCCTTAGAGTTCCCCTTCCAGATGTGCTTCTGGACGGCTCCCCGGTGGGAATCCATTGCCGACAGGGCCGGCTCCAGGGTTTTTGCCGCCCCAAGCAGCAAAGGGGAAAAAAAGCAAAAAAAAAGCCGTGATCGCTGTGATGGGTTGGATCACAGAAACCCCCTTGGGAGCTGCCACCTGATGTGCAAAGGCTACCTCTGTTCCTGTTCTCCCTGCCAGCTCGGTGGCTCCAGCACCCTGTCTTGGTGAAGCCAGACACACCCGTCTGCTCCAACACGGACTAAGGGTCTGAATTACCTGCCCCAAAGCTGCAGGTTTACCTGAAAACAGCTCACAGAAGTGTGCTTGTCTTTAGCACTCAGATGCCCAATTCCCAATGGGGTCTAAACCCAAATAAATCCGTTTGTAAACTCATAAATTGTTCGCCCTCTATAACACTGATAGAGAGATATGCACAGCTGTTTGCTCCCCCAGGTATTAATACATACTCTGAGTTAATTAATAAGTAGAAAGTGATTTTATTAAATACAGATAGTAGGATTTAAGTGATTTCAAGTAGTAACAGACAGAACAAAGTAAGTTACCAAGCAAAATAAAATAAAATACGCAAATCTATGTCTAATTACACTAAATATAGATAAGATCCTCACCAGTTCCAAAATGTTCCCTTTTACAGGCTAATCTTCTTTTAGCCTGGGTCCAGCAATCACTCACACCCCCTGTAGTTACAGTCCTTTCCTTCAAGTATCCTGGGGGGGTGGAGAGGCTTCTTCTTTAGCCAGCTGAAGACAAAATGGAGGGGTCTCCCACGGGTTTAAATAGACTGTCTCTTGTGGGTGGAGACCCCCTCCTCACCCTCTGTAGAATCCAGTTACAAAATGGAGATTCGGAATCACATGGGCAGGTCACATGCCCATGTATGACTCAGGACTTGCAGGTAGCAGCCATTACCCACATGGTATCTTGCATGTCTCCAGGAAGACTTCTAATGTGGATTGGAGTCTTCCAAGCTCTTTTGTCTGTTAAGTGCCCTTTGATTGAACACTTAATTTGCACATTCCTTTCCCAAGAAGTGATCAAATGTTCTAACTGAGGCCACTTAGAAATCAAGCAATTATATAGCCAATGTTCATAACTTTGAACACACAAATGGTGCCTGCATACAACTAGGGTGAACATAACCAGTAGATCATAACCTTTACATAGATATGTTACATGGCCTATGTAGCAAAACCCTATTCCAGTTATACATACATTTATGAGCCCCCCCATAAACCTTTATGGGGTACGCTGTCACAATCGCGATCTGCTCTACTGCCGCCGCTTCAGTCTTCGGTGGCTGGTCCTTCGCTCCGAGAGGGAGCAAGGGACCCGCCGCCGAATTGCCGCTGAGCCGCCCCTCTCTGTTGGCCACCCCAAGCACCTGCTTGCTGGGCTGGTGCCTGGAGCCGGCCCTGATTGCCGATGTCCCCATGTGGCTCTTGAGGGGTTCCCCAGCTCACTGAAGATCTCCCTCTTTCATAGGGATGCTGCCATCAGAGGAAGGGGGTTCAGAGACCGAGAGCCTGTATGAAATTGAGGGCATGAACAAATGGATTCTCTTCTTGTGAGTACACACACGCACATGCACGCACACACACACACACACTCTCTCTCTCCCTCCTGCCTGACCCCGACTCTCCTGCTCTTGGAATCAATCCTGTTGTAAGAGCCCCTATCGGAAGAGCTGGTGTTTTTGTTAGGGGGGGACATGCCATGTTCAGTGCAGCCCACGCAAGGGTGGATTTTGCTAGGTCTGGCTCTAGAAAAAGGCTAGTTCAGGTGGTATCCTGCCTCTTCTTTTTGGGGACCATGTGTCAAGCTCCTCTCCACTATTGCTCCTCCCACCCAGCACACCAGGAACTGTGTGGGTGGTGTCATAGAATATCAGGGTTGGAAGGGACCTCAGGAGATCATCTAGTCCAACCCCCTGCTCAAAGCAGGGCCAATCCCCAGACAGGTTTTTGCCCCAGATCCCTAAGTGGCCCCCTCAAGAATTGAACTCACCATTCTAGGTTTAGCAGGCCAATGCTCAAACCACTGAGCTATTCCTCCCCCCCCCATTGCTGAGATAGGTGTCAGAAAATCCAAGGTCATTCTGACCGATGAACAGGTGATGCCAGCGCACTCTTTAAGGGGCAGTGTCCTCTCCAGAGTGTGCACAGGACCAGCCGCCATGCGGAAGGGAAGGCATCTCATGGATTCTGCGCTGGGTGAGCAGCCAGGACACCTGGGTTCTATTCCTTGGGCAAGTGCCTTAGTTTCACCATCTGTAAAATGGGGATAAATGAAGCACACTTCCACAGGGCTTTGAGACAAGTTGTTCATTAAGGCACCAGCGTCTCCTCTGTTACCCTGGTGCATCCCCATTTGGCGTCGTGGTGATTGAGTGGGGACTTTGACCCTGTGCTGGTAATAGTTTGGGATGGAGGAAAGGTGGTAGAGAGGGGCAAACCTGCAGAACCCCTCTCCTATGCGGTCCCTAGGAGCTGGTGGGCAGGGTGCTTTGCAATGACTCTGCCCTCTGGGGCTGGGTGCTGGGGGGGCAGGGAGCCCCGAAGTCACCCTTTTTGGCCCGTCTCTCTAGCCGGCAGTGGAGGCGATGGAACCGCCTGTTCCGCAGGAAGTGCCGTGAGGTGGTGAAGTCCAAGTTTTTCTATTGGCTGGTGATCCTGCTCATCTCGCTGAACACCCTGTCAATCGCCTCCGAGCATCACTGGCAGCCCGAGTGGCTGACCCGCGTGCAAGGTGAGCAGGGCGGCCAGGGGCTAGGGAGCCGCTGCCGGTTCAGTGCATCCACGGGCGTGCATGTGCACACGCCTTCCCAGACGTGAACACCCACATAGACACCCACACACGTGCATGCGCCTGCGCACCACACGCAAAAGTGCACGCACACCCCCGTGCCTGCATGCACATGTAGTTTCCTCCCAGTCTTGTGCTTCCCCTCCTGTGCACAGACCCACCTCTTGCTGGGGTGGGGAAGGGAGCGTTCTGCTGCCGCTGCTCAGGGCTAGGAGCTGGGCAGGTAAATATGAGTCAGCCTCCTCTTCCTCCCTGCTGCGCTGCCCCAGGATCATAGGCTGGGGGAGAGGGAGGCAGCAGGGGGCGTAGTGAGAGGGCGGAGGAAGATGTGGTCTCACGAGCAGCTGCTAGTGGCCACCGGGGGATCTGCCGCCTCGGTCCAGAGCACTGACCGGCCGGGTTCGCTGCTTGCAGACAGCGCCAACCGGGTGCTGCTGGCGCTCTTTGCGGCCGAGATGCTGCTGAAGATGTACGCACTGGGCCTGCGCCAGTACTTCATGTCCCTCTTCAACCGCTTCGACTGCTTCGTGGTGTGCGTTGGCATCGTGGAGGTTATCCTGGTGGAGATCAACGTCATGTCGCCCCTGGGCATCTCCGTCCTGCGGTGCATTCGCCTGCTGAGGATCTTCAAGATAACCAGGTGGGGGCACCTCTCCCCAGGGCCTGGGGTCAGGCAGTATGGGCAGGGGGGCTTGCACTGGGAGGCTGGGCTGTCCTTACCCATTCTGAGTCCTCAGGCATGACCACAACTATGAGCTGCCGGAGGCTGAGGAAGGGGAACTGGTGAGTTCTCTGGCCTCTGTGTGGCCAGGGTCAGGATACCTAGTGTCTGTTTACAGCTCCGGGAGGGGAGTGGGGTCTTGTGGTTAGAGCAAGGGCCTAGGAGTCAGGACTCCTGGGTTCTACCCCAGCCACAGGAGGGGGGTGGGGGTCTAGTGGTTAGAGCAGGGAGGCTGGGAGTCAGGACTCCTGGGTTCTGTTCCTAGCTCTGGGAGAGGAATGGGGTCAAGTAGGTCAGAGCAGGGAGCTGGGAGTCAGGACTCCTGGGTTCTCTCCCCGGCTCTGGGAGGGGAGGGGGGCCTAGTGGATCAGAGCAGGGGAGGTGGGGCGCTGGGACACAGAACTCCGGGGCTCTAATCTGACACTGACTCACCGCCATCAGCCCCCAGCTGATCAGGGTGTCCTGTGAGTGGTGGGGCAAACCACACTCTGAGTAGTTACCTGCAGCCCTGCTGGAAGGAGGGTGTGGAGTGCAGGGTCTGAGCCCTCCTGCCATGAGACAAACCAACAGCTCAGCCCATCCTTTGGGACCCAGTGAGGCTCCTCACAGCTACCCGGAGCAGGAGCCAGCTCTGCCAGAGGGGTCCCGGAGACACAACAGAGCTGGGAGCTGAGAATGCCACAGGATTCATGAATCTCACTTCCCTAGGTTGGGATATTTGGTGGCAATAATGAAAATGGGGGGAAGCTGGGCATGGGGTTCACCTGGCTCCCCAGATCTATCTAGGTAGGTACTTATCTGCCCTCATCACAATAACAGCAGAGCAATGGATTCCTCCTCATGCCCCCTGTGCGGCAGGGCAGCATCCTTATTGCTGTTTCATGCACGGGGAACGGACTCACGGAAGGGCTAAGTGCCAGGCCCATGGTCGCACAAGACATCTGTGGCGAAGCCAGGAACTGAGTACTAGGGTGTGTTTCCTAGTGGAGAGCGCACTTGAATGGGAATCAGGAGACCTGGCTTCTACTCCCAGCTCTGCCACTGGCCTGCTGGGGGACCTGGGGCAATTCATGTCCCTGCCCAGTGCCTCAGTTTCCCCACCTGTGAGATGGGGACAAGGAACCTAGCGTCCTTTGCAAAGCACTTTGAGCTCTACAGAAGAGCTAGGCATTATTCTTATCATCTCCTGTCTAACACCTGGTCCCAGGACCACACGGGAGACATTTGGCCAAGCGGAGATGAGATGATGGAGTGTCCCCCTCGAACTGAGCAGGGCATTCCCCTCATCACCCTGCCCCCCATTTCTGTTTGTGCACCCCAGCGGTGCCCCTCGACGTAAGCAGCCTGTGTGTCTCTCCTCACGCTAGGTACTGGACCTCTCTGAGTAACCTGGTGGCATCCCTGCTAAACTCGGTCCGCTCCATCGCCTCCCTGCTCCTCCTCCTCTTCCTCTTCATCATCATCTTCTCCCTGCTGGGGATGCAGCTCTTCGGCGGGAAGTACGACTTTGAAGACGTGGAGGTGCGGCGCAGCACCTTCGATAACTTCCCCCAGGCGCTCATCAGTGTCTTCCAGGTACGGGGCATGGGGTGCAGCGGGCATCAATCCTGCTGGTCTAACGCATAGAGGAGGGGCTGGAGTCAGGATACCTGGGTTCTTTTTTGGGCTCTGGGGGACAGTGTGACTTAGTGGTTAGAGCAGGGAACAATGAGTCAGGACTCCTGGGTTCTGTTCTTTCTGGTCCAGTGGAATGGTTCTACCTGACCTGTTTTGACTCACCCTGTCTCCCAGATCCTGACCGGAGAAGACTGGAATTCAATCATGTACAACGGGATCATGGCTTATGGAGGGCCCTCCTTCCCCGGCGTGCTGGTCTGCATTTACTTCATCATCCTCTTTGTCTGTGGGAACTGTATCCTCTTTCTAGCCAGTTGGGGAGTAATAGCTGGGCGTTTTCTTGTCTTGTCCGGCACAGTCACACCTAGGTTCAAGTACACATCAGGGAAGGGCTATGGGGCTGGGTATGATATGTTCAGACATCATAGTACCAGGAATGAGGGAAATGGTGAAACAGGAGTTGGGGTTAAAAGGGATGAAAAAATCAGTTGGGTAGCTCTCTTGGTCTCATGGCTTCAGATCCCACTCCTGACACCAACGGAGGTTCGCTGGTGATGGCCAAGAGGCAGCTGTCATGGGTACACAGAGGGCTCGTTGCTGAGCCTGGGGTTCTCCCCAGCTGCCTGTGTACTTTGCTTAGTGTCACCACACAGGCTCTCACTAAGCCCTGGCCATGGAAGGGACTCATTACTTACATATGAGCATGCTCCCTAAGCTCCTTAGCCCCACCCCCTCTCAGATATCCTGCTCAACGTCTTCCTGGCCATCGCTGTGGACAATCTGGCTGAGGCCGAGAGCCTGACGTCGGCCCAGAAAGCCAAAGCCGAGGAGAAGAAGCGGAGGAAAATGTCCAGGTCAGTGCTGCTTTCTGCTGCTTAAAAGCAGGAACCCCCAAGGGCCCAGGGCTTGCAAATCAATGCGAGCTGCTGGTCTTGGGCATTATCTCAGCAGCATTCATTGCGTCTCTGCCGTGGCCTCACTCCCCACCTCTCCTTTTCGGTTCCCCCGTCCAGAAGTTACCCAGAGAAATCCGAGGAGGAAAAGCTCCTGCTGGCCAAGAAGCTGGAGCAGAAAGCCAAGGCCGAAGGAATCCCCACCACAGCCAAGGTCAGTGCCGCGACTCCTCTGAGCTCGTCTGGCCAAATGTCTAGGGGAACTTTCCCCGGCAGTTGAGGAGTACGGTACCGAGCAGTACTGTCTTCCCATTATTTGTCCTGTCGTGCATGAAAGGTGGATGGCCATGGGGGGAGGGAGGGAGATTTCCCCAGGGCCCACGGAATGACTGGGGACAAAATCCTGAGCTTCAGCAGATGCATCTCCGGAGACTTGTAGCAAGACGTCCATTCTGTATGCCCTGCAGGCCCGCATCATTCCTCTGACGAGCGAGCCTGCTTTCCCTGTCCCCTCCCAAAACGCGTGGTGGGGGGACGGGAAGTGGGACTCAGTGGGTACGGGCCCAGGATCAAAGGTCCTGTACCAAAGGACTGTCTCGGTGGAGTTTCCACTCAAGATCTTTCTCCACACATGTGTTCACAGACACACACGTAGGGCCCGTCAGAGGGCCTTGTCCAACTGGCCAGTGATCCTGGCTCCCCTGCCTCGTGTTGTTTATTATTAATTATTTCTTTTGTGGTAGTGCCTAGGAGCAGTGGCAGATTAGCCACTGGGCCTGGGGCCCCAGCCAACTGGGGGGCCCCTGGAAAAAATCTGCCGGCAGCAGCGAAAGCCTGGAGCTGCGGCTGCCGGGCGGGTGAGGCTGGAAAGCCCCTACGCAGTGACCCTGTTCCATGGCAGAAGTGCTGGGTGGGGGAATCCCCTCTCTCCCCCCCCCTCCCCCCACAGCAGCCAGACCCTGGTCCCACACAGAGCTTCTCTGGTCTTGGGGCCGCAGTGGGGGGGGGGGGGCGCAGAAAGGAGCAAAAGGGGTTGGGGGGCGGGAGGGGGGGGGCGGAAGGGGGGGGACCCTGGGTGGAACCGGGGCGGGCCCCAGGGGAAGGGGCAGAAAGGGGTGGGGCTGTGGGTGGGACCACAGGGAGAAGGGGTGGGGAAGGGCCCCCCACTTGCTCTGGCCCAAGGCCCCAGTGAACCTGAATCCGCCTCTGCCTAGGAGCCTCCGTCGTGGGTCAGAGCCCCATTGTGCTAGGCACTGTACAAACACAGAACAAACAGATGGCTCCTGCCCCAATGGGAGATCGGGGGGAGCTCTCCCTGCCTCTAGCTGTGCAGCATTGTACCGCTGGCCTGGGGAAGGCTGGCACGCAGAGCCCTGGAAGTGCCACGGGTGGTGACTCCGGGATGCTCAGCTAGTCACCTCTCTCTCTCCTTCTCAGTTAAAAGTGGACGAGTTTGAATCAAACGTAAATGAGATCAAAGACCCCTACCCTTCTGCTGACTGCCCAGGTAAGGCTCTGGCTTGATCCTTGCCTCCAGCCGGAGAGATTGAGGGAGCGATGGAAAGGGTTGGGGTGGTTTGCAGAGAGAAATCCCATCGGAGGGCTCTGGTCCCAAGAGTGCAGCACAGCTAGTGGCTTATTACGATGCAGAAAGCCACATGGTTTGTTTCCAGCAGACGCCGAGCTGGAATAAACTCTGTGCAGTTCTCTGCAGCACTTGATCTGTGTATGCGGGTGGGGGCGTGATCAGGGAGTTCTAGATCTCTCTGGGGAGGATACCAGCCTCTGCACATGCCTCTTCCATTGCTTGTGGGGTGTTACTTGCTTCATTGAGGGGCGAGTCCCACTGCCCGCTAGGGGGCGCGCTAGGGGGCATAAGATGGGGGACCCCCCCACACACACTGAGAGCAATGGGAGCTGGGAGCTGGGTTTGGCCAGGAGGATTTGAAGTCAGGACATCGGGAGATACCCCAGGGTTTTGCCCTATGGGTCTCTAATGGCAAGCAGCATCTTGCTCCATAGGTGGAGTGTGAGTGTCCCCAGGGGCTGCGGGGTGCGAGGGGAGCCACAGCCATTCATCTAACTGTGGTGGCCTCACACTCTCTGTCTGGCATAAAAGGAAACATGGCCAGATGTCAGGTTCCTGATCCCTGCATGGAGGGTCAGAGCTGTTCTGCTGACTCACCCTGCAGCTGGACCACGGGGGTCTCATCATCCCCAACTCCGGATGGTTAAGGAAACAATCCCACATTGGCTTCCCAGGACAGAGAGGGGCCAAGTGAACCCTCTCTACCTCTATGTGGTTGTTTTTTTGGCTGCCAATAAGTGAATGACCCCAACATGCAAGCTCAAAGTTTCCCTCTCTCTGGCTGCTCCACAGGTGACGATGAGGAAGATGAGCCTGAAATCCCCCTGAGCCCTCGGCCACGCCCCCTGGCAGAGCTGCAGCTCAAGGAGAAAGCAGTGCCCATGCCCGAAGCCAGCGCCTTCTTCATCTTCAGCCCAACCAACAAGTAGGTGCTGCTTCTCCTCCCATCTGTCAGAAACCCAGCAGTGATAGAATATCAGGGTTGGAAGGGGCCTCAGGAGATCATCTAGTCCAACCCCCTGCTTAAAGCAGGACCAATCCCCAGACAGATTTTTGCCCCTTAATGATTGAACTCACAACCCTGGATTTAGCAGGCCAATGCTCAAACCACTGAGCTATTGCACCTATGATCAGCGAGGATAGAACCTGGGACCTCCCGACTGAGCTACAAAGTAACACCTTTAGCTGTAATGGGCTGTTACAGCCTCTGGAGCCAGCTGTGCCCATGGTAGAAGCATGCCGGGCACACAGAATGAGGGGTGCCACCCCCGAGACTCACGCAGGGATCTCCCCAGCTGCACCACTCCCGAAGCTCTAACCTGGGCTGTCACTCAGCCCCTTTGACTGCCTGCCTCCCCTCTCTCCCTTCCCCAGGATCCGAGCGCTGTGCCACCGAATCGTCAACGCCACCTGGTTCACCAACTTCATCCTGCTCTTCATCCTGCTCAGCAGCGTCTCCCTGGCGGCTGAGGATCCCATCCGGCCTGAGTCCTTCAGGAACAAGGTGCCCAGGATGGGCTGATGGGGAAAGCAGTTGGAGCCACCAGAAACGTGCAGCTTCAGGGAAGCTGCTTGCCAGGCTATTGCCTTGTGCCCAAGGAGAGTTTAGTGCAGGGGATGAGGAATCTGGAGTCCTTGGTTCTTTTCCTGGCTCTGGAAAGAAAACCTGTTCCAGGGCTGCAGCAGGGGATTCTGGGTTCTCATTCCAGCCCTGACATTAACTTTACTTTGTGGCCTTGGGCAAGTCACTTCCTCTCTGTGCATCACCATCCCAGTCTGTAGCAGGGGGATCATAAAGCTGCCCTGTGAGGTTAAATTCGTTCCCTGCTGGGAGCTGCTCGGCCCCTGTGGTGCAGGGAGCGGTAGGGATGCCCGCAGAGCAGTACATTGCCCTGTGAAGCACTCAGAGACCCCACAAGTGTGGATGGAGTTATTCATCAGAACTCCACGGCTGGAGGTGGGCCATTGGTCAGGGTGCAGAGGTGGCACCGAGCATTCGCGCTCTCAGGCGCTCGGCTGGCTGGTTCTTGCTCAAGTGCTCAGGGTCCAACCGATCACCATATTTGGGGTCAGGAAGGAGTTTCCCCCCAGGTCACACCGGCTGGCATCTTGGGGCTGGGTGGTTTTGCCTTCCTCTGGGGCACAAATCACTTGCAAGGACCCGCTGGGTATGTCTCAATAAAACAAATCCCTGCCATTGCAGGGGCCTGAGCCATTGGTGGGCCCTTGATCACTGGACTGCTGGCTCAGGTTTCCGTGGAAACCTCAGCAGTGTGGAGCACACAGCTGAGGTAAAATGGGACTGCTCTAAAAAACTGGAATCAGGACTCCTGGCTTCTGCCCCTAGCACTGCCACTAACTGCCTGTGTGATCACTGGCAAGTCACTTAACATCACTCTGTGCCTCGGTTTCCCCACCTTTAAATTGTCTTGGATTGTAATACTTTGGATGTACAGAGCCTTTCATCTGAGGACCCCAAAGCACTGTCACTAACCTCGTTTTACACATAGGGAAACTGAGGCCCGGAAAGGGGAAATTACTTGCCCAAGGTCACCCAGCTAGATGATTACAGAGCTGGGAAAAGAACCCAGGAATCCTGACACCTTAGGCCATGGTCCTTTCCCAGAACCAGGAATTAAACCCAGGAGTCCTGACCCTAAATCGCCAGCATTAACCACTAGAACACTGACTGGTGAGGCCACCTCTGGAGTATTGTGTCCAGTTTTGGGCCCCCCACTACAGAAGGGATATGGACAAATTGGAGAGAGTCCAGCAGAGGGCAACGAAAATGATCAGAGGGCTGGGGCACATGACTTACGAGGAGAGGCTGAGGGAACTGGGCTTATTTAGTCTATAGAAGAGAAGAGTGAGGGGGGATTTGATAGCAGCCTTCAACTACCTGAAGTGGGGGTTCCAAAGAGGATGGAGCTTGGCTGTTCTCAGTGGTGGCAGATGATAGAACAAGGAGCAATGGTCTCAAGTTGCAGTGGGGGAGGTCTAGGTTGGATATTAAGAAAACCTGTTTCACTAGGAGGGTGGTGAAGCACTGGAATGGGTTACCTAGGGAGGTGGTGGAATCTCCATCCTTAGTGGTTTTTAAGTCTGAGCTTGACAAAGCCCTGGCTGGGATGATTTAGTTGGGAATTGGTCCTGCTTTGAGCAGGGGGTTGGACTAGATGACCTCCTGAGATCCCTTCCAACCCTGATATTCTATGATTCTATGAACACTCTCCCCTCCCAAAGATGGGAACAGTAGGTAGGAATCCTGGCTCCCGGGCTCTAACCCTTGGACTGCTGTGCTCTGCCAAGAATAATCCTTTCCTAACTGCTGTGGGGACTGGGAGGCTTAATTCATTAGTGTCGTAAAGATGCTGGTGCGAAAGGAGCAGTCACAGTGCAAAGCATGTATGTATTATTGTTGTATTTATTATTAGCACCAGGTGTGCAGTTTCCGTTCAGCGGGGCAGTGTGCCATCTGTCTGCCAAAGCTCCCGGTTGTAGGACATTCAAATAACATCTGGTCTCCCGAGTTACCAAAACCTCTGCCTGATTTTTATCTTCAGATTCTGGGGTATTTTGACATCGGCTTCACCTCCGTGTTCACAGTTGAAATAGTCCTGAAGGTGAGTCTCACCCCATCTTTCTGGAGATGGTGCGTAATGGGGTGACGCCAGCAGCGAGGGGGAGCCGCTGATCGGGGCAGAGCAGAGGAAGGCGTCAGCAGTGGCTGCAGTGAATGGGGAATCTTCGATTGAGGCTGCTGCTGCACACAGACAGACACTGGGGCTTCGCTGGCCAGCCTGTGCCACTTACTGTCACCACTAGGGGGGCCTCCTACCTACAGCTGGTCAGAACATTTTCCTCAAGCGTTTTTCGTTAGTTTCTCCAAAACTGAAATTTGTCATGAAATTGTGTTGATTTTGACAAAAATCCGAGCAAAAAAAAATTTCAAAACAAAACAATCAGAGGTTTGGAAATTTTCAAAATGTTGTTTAGAATTTGATGTCCTTTCTTTTTTCATTTTTACATTATTTCATAACATGGCAGGAGTAACAGTGCATAATAGTGCAAAACCTCTGTTAGTCTATAAGGTGCCACAGGATTCTTTGCTGCTAGTGCATAATATGTTTCCATCAATACGAACTAGCAACTGCCATTAATGTACACCCATAATATGCCCTATTACTGTGACATGTCATAATATAATAGTAGAAATTAGGGCTGTTGATTAATCGCAGTTAACTCATGTGATTAAATCNACAAGTATTGTAGTGCAATCTCTTTATTGTGAAAATGCAACTTACAAATGTAGATTTTTTTGGTTCCATAATTGCATTAAAAACCAGAACAATGCAAAACTTTAGAGCTGGGGTGGACAACCTGTGGCTCCGGAGCCACATGTGGCTCTTCAGAAGTTAATATGCGGCTCCTTGTATAGGCTGCTGGAGCTACAGGCGCCAACTTTCCAAAATGCTGTGGGGAGCTCACTGCTCAACCCTGGCTCTGCCACAGGCCCTGCCCCCACTCCATCCCTTCCCGCCCCCTCCCCTGAGCCTGCCGTGTCCTCGCTCCTCTCCCTTCCCCCCCAGAGCCTCCTGCACGCCACGAAACAGCTGATTGGGAGGTGTGGGGAGGGAGGGGGAGGCGCTGATCAGCTGGGCTGCCAGTGG
Organism: Platysternon megacephalum; assembly: GCA_003942145.1. Taxonomy (NCBI): domain Eukaryota; kingdom Metazoa; phylum Chordata; order Testudines; family Platysternidae; genus Platysternon; species Platysternon megacephalum. The sequence goes on along the minus strand of QXTE01000261.1, from coordinate 185,634 downwards.
GCGGGAGACGCTGGTGCGGGAGCTGATGGGAGGCTGCTGATGTATTACTGTGGCTCTTTGGCAATGTACATTGGTAAATTCTGGCTCCTTCTCAGGCTCAGGTTGGCCACCCTTGCTTTAGAGCAGTGGCTCTCAAACCTTTTTTATTGGTGACCCCTTTCACATAGGAAGCTTCTGAGTGCGACCCCCATTATAAATTAAGAACACTTTTTTATATATTTAACACCATTATAAATGCTGGAGGCTAAGTGGGGTTTGGGGTGGAGGTTGACAGCTCGCGACCCCCCCATGTAATAACCTTGTGACCCCCTGAGGGGGTCCCGAGCCCCAGTTTGAGAACCCCTGCTTTAGAGCCTACAAGTCTACTCAGTCCTACTTCTTGTTCAGCCAATCACTGAGAGAAAAAAATTTGTTTACATTGACGGGAGATACTGCTGCCTGCTTCTTATTTACAATGTCACCAGAAAGTGAGAACAGGCGTTCACATGGCACTTTTGTAGCTGGCATTACAAAGTATTTACTTGCCAGAAAAGCTAAATATTCGTATGCCCCTTCATACTTCAGCCACCATTCCAGAGGACAGGCTTCCATGCTGATGACGCTCGTTAAAAAAATAATGTGTTAATAAAATTTGTGACTGAACTCCTTAGGGGAGAATTGTATGTCTCTGGCTCTGTTTTACCTGCATTCTGCCATATATATATCATGTTATAGTAGTCTCGGATGATGACCCAGCACATGTTGTTCATTTTAAGAACACTTTTGCTGCAGATTTGACAAAATGCAAAGAAGGTACCATGTGAGATTTCTAAAGATAGCTACAGCACTCAACCCAAGGTTTAAGAATCTGAAGTGCCTTTCAAAATCTGAGAGGGACAAGGTGTGGAACATGCTTTCGGAAGTCTTAAAAGTGCAATATTCTGATGCAGAAACTACAGAACCCGAACCACCAAAAAAGAAAATCAACCTTCTGCTAGTGGCATCTGACTCAGATTATGAAAATGAACATGCGTCGGTCCGCTCTGCTTTGGATTGTTATCGATCAGAACCCGTCATCAGCATGGACGCATGTCCTCTGGAATGGTAGATGAAGCATGAAGGGACATATGAATCTTTAGCGCATCTGGCATGTAAATAACTAGTGACGCCGGCTGCAACAGTGCCGTCACTTTCAGGTGACATTGTAAATAAGAAGCGGGCAGCATTATCTCCTGCAAATGTAAACAAACTTGTTTGTCTGAGCGATTGGCTGAACAAGAAATAGGACTGAGTGGACTTGTAGGCTCTAAAGTTTTACATTGTTTTATTTTTGAATGCAGTTATTTTTTGTACATAATTCTACATACTAAAGTTCAACTTTCATGATAAAGAGATTGCACTACAGTACTTGTATTGGGTGAATTGAAAAATACTATTTCATTTGTTTTTTACAGTGCAAGTATTTGTAATAAAAAATAAATATAAAGTGAGCACTGTACACTTTGTATTCTGTGTTGTAATTGAAATCAATATATTTGAAAATGTAGAAAACATCCAAAAATATTTAAAGAAATGGTATTCTATTATTGTTTAACAGCGCGATTAATCAATATTAATTTTTTTAATCGCTTGACAGCCCTAGTAGAAATATTATTTTAATATACAGGTCTGTCTTATCTTACGCACATTTAACATGCGTGATTTCGGCTTTGCGCGGTCGGCAAAAACACACACACACACACAAAAAAAGAGAGAAAAAAAGCAATTTATGTACTGTGGCTGTAGTGCGGGCGATTCCGCCCGCCATTAAAGTCAATGGGATTTCGACTATACGCGGTTTTCGCTTTACGCGCTAACCACGGAACGTAACCCCAGCGTAAGGTAAGACAGACCTGTAGTTTATTTTAAAACTCTTTAAGGGCAGCTGCCACAACAGCTTCTCTTTTCTTTTAGATCAAAATGTCTCCTGTTTGTGTTGTAATGAAATAGTTTGACACTGGAGTTACAATGCAAACAGGAGACGTTTTGACCTAGAAGAGAAGAGAAAATGTTTCAATCAGTGCTAAGTAGCAGCTGCCCTTAACTGCTTTAAAAATGCACAGATTAATCGATTCCAAGGCCAGAAGGGACCATTACGATCATCTGGTTTGACCTACTATGTGACACAGACCATAGAACGTAGAGAATGCCTTTAGAAAAACATCCCCTCTTGATTTAAAAATTGTCAGTGGTGGAGTAAACTCAATAGAATAATTAAACGATTATGTCATTTTACGACACTAGTAGTAGTAGTGCATGCCACAGACGTCATTAAATAATATAAAAATAAAAATATTAAACAAAAAAAAAGAAATAAAATAAAATAAAATAAAACAAAATTTCAAAGTGTTCCAGAACCAACATTTTTCAAACCTTCCATTTCATGGGATATTTTGAAAATATTTTTTTTGTTCCAATCGGGAACAAAACCAAATGATCATGTGTTGAAATTTCCCACAAAACAGAAATGCCAAGTTTTGACCAGCTCTGCTCCTGAGTCCCGCCCTAGATGGAGCAGTCGGAGAAGGCCCTGCTGGCTGTGCTCTATTGTGGCCGGTTGGTAGCCCAGGGAAGCATTTGTTTAGTGGCTGTCAGCCCAGTTCCTAGGCCACAGGTGTCTGTGTGAGAAAAGCACCATCACAATCAGCGGCTGGGCCAAGAACGGGCTGTGGAGAATGAACTCCCTGGAGAGACTCCTGTGGGGCGGGGCTGAGGCTCGCTGGCTCGGTGGTACATGATAAGCTTCCTTTACTGTGCCTATTCTGTGAATCTAGAGAGGACTTAAGTGTCCAGGGCTCCAATCTGGCTTCTTTCATGAGCAGCAGTCAATAAAAAGAAAGGGGATCAGAGGGGATCTGCCCCGTTCCCATTAACTCCCCTCTGCTCCCCTTCAGATGACTGCATACGGTGCATTCCTTCACAAGGGGTCCTTCTGCCGGAACTACTTCAACATCCTGGATCTTCTGGTGGTTGCTGTCTCCCTCATCTCCATGGGAATTGAGTAAGTGCCCATTGTAGCAACAGGTCTGCCTGTTCAGCAGAGGATAGGGCCATATACTGTGCTGCCATCTACGTTGGCAATAGAGACGTAGGATGGGTTAGGCCAGGGGTAGGCAACCTATGGCGAGCTGATTTTCAGTGGCACTCACACTGCCTGGGTCCTGGCCACCGGTCTGGGGGGCTCTGCATTTTAATTTAATTTTAAATGAAGCTTCTTAAACATTTTAAAAACCTTATTTACTTTACATACAACAATAGTTTAGTTATATATTATAGACTTATAGTAAGAGACCTTCTAAAAACGTTAAAATGTATTACCGGCCCGCAAAACCTTAAATTAGAGTGAATAAATGAAGACTCGGCACACCACTTCTGAAAGGTTGACGACCCCTGGGTTAGGCCATTGGTCTGTCTAGCCTAGTATCTCGCCTCCAGCAATGACCAGTAACTGATGCTGTGGATGGTAGGGATGCACCTGGGCAGACGCAGGGCTGTAGATGGAGGGTGGGGAGTAATTCCCTCCTGATACCTGTGACAATCAGCCTGTGCCCAGAAGCATGTGAGTTGGTTGATTCCCCTTGCATTAGCATTCATACACTATTCAGTGCCACAAAGTCATCCAGCCATGCTGTTGGGAGTAATGAAATAAACAACCCCTGAGAATGGGGAGGAGAGGCCTATGCCATGAATTGGATATGCAAGGATTTTGTGGGCAGGAACCCAGTTCAATCTGGAATTGCCTTCCTCCTCCCCCAAGTTCCTTCAGGACTCCTGGGTTCTGTTCCTCACGGTGGGTGGGAATGTGGCCTAGGGGCTAGGGCTCAGGACAGGGATGTCAGCAATGCTGGGGGCTAGGCCCAACTCTGCTACTGATGTACTGTGCAGCTGCCTGCCCCTTACAGGAATGGTGGGAAGTGCCTGGAAGTGCTGCCCTTGGGGAGCTCTGTCAAACTGGATTGCTCTCCCCTCCTAGAACACATGACAGCCTGGCCCCGTCAGAACATGGCTCCTGGCCTGTCCTCCTGCCCCTGCTGCTCTGCACCCCCGGCCTGCCCCCTGCAGCACACCGCCAGCATGCCCCCCAGCGCGCCCCCTCCCGCTCCGCACCCCCCAGCCTGCCCCCTGCAGCACACCGCCAGCCTGCCCCCCAGCGCGCCCCCTCCCGCTCCGCCCCCCCCGGCCTGCCCCCTGCAGCACACCGCCAGCATGCCCCCCAGCGCGCCCCCTCCCGCTCTGCACCCCCCAGCCTGTCCCCTGCAGCACACCACCAGCCTGCCCCCCCAGCATGCCCCCTCCTGCCTCTGCTGCTCTGCACCCCCCCGGCCTGCCCCCCAAGCATGCCCCCTCCAGCACGCCCCCTCCTGCCCCTGCGTGTCCCCCCAGTCTGCCCCCTCCTGTCCCTGGCAGGTACAGCTCCCCTGCCCATGTTGGAGGGACACAGGTGTTGGCTCTCCCCTGATGCGTTGCTGCAGGCCGGTTTGGCTCCCGACGGTGTGTGAGGAGCTGATTTTGTCTGGCCAGGCCCCAAGCTGGCTGAGTGACCCCGTCTTCCCCCGCCCTCCCCAGGTCCAGTACCATCTCCGTGGTGAAAATCCTGAGGGTGCTGAGAGTCCTGCGGCCGCTGCGAGCCATTAACAGAGCGAAGGGGCTGAAGGTGAGAGCAAGGCGGGGACAAGGGCCCTCCATAGGGGGTGGACACGGCCCCCCTCAGATCTGCCACAGGAATCCAGGGCCTGCCAGATCATGGGCCATCTGAGCAGGATCCCAGGACTGCACGTCCTAGGGCTTAGGCCACCTGATTTCACCCTCACCCGGGTGTTTTGTTAGGTGTCTGTGGGCAGCTGGGAGGCAACCCATTGGTATTGTACTAGGTCCCCTGGCTGCATCTGGAACAGCCGCTTCCCCTGCACACCAGTGTGGTGCCGGGTCCCCCGTCTGGGACGGCTGTGTGATGGGTTGGATCACAGAAACCCCCTTGGGAGCTGCCGCCCGATGTACAAAGACTACTTCTATTCCTGTTTTCCCTGCCAGCTCAGTGGCTTCAGCACCCTGTCTTGCTGAAGCCAGACACACCCGTCTGGTCCAACACAGACCCAGGGTCTGAATTACCTGCCCCAAAGCTGCAGGTTTACCTGAGAACAGCTCACAGAAGTGTGCTTGTCTTTAGCACTCAGATGCCCAACCCCCGATGGGGTCTAAACCCAAATAAATCCGTTTTACCCTGTATAAAGCTTATACAGGGTAAACTCATAAATTGTTCGCCCTCTATAACACTGATAGAGAGATATGCACAGTTGTTTGCTCCCCCAGGTATTAATACATACTCTGAGTTAATTAATAAGTAAAAAGTGATTTTATTTAAATACAGAAAGTAGGATTTAAGTGATTCCAAGTAGTAACAGACAGAACAAAGTAAGTTACCCAGCAAAATAAAATAAAATGCGCAAATCTATGTCTAATCAAACTGAATACAGATAATCTCACCCTCAGAGATGCTTCAGTAAGTTTTTTCTCAGACTGGACACCTTCCAGGCCTGGGAACAATTCTTTCCCCTGGTACAGCTCTTGTTCCAGCTCAGGTGATAGCTAGGGGATTCTTCATGATGGCTCCTCTCCCCCTTTGTTCTCTTCCACCCCTTTATATATCTTTTGCATGAGGCGGGAATCCTTTGTCCCTCTGGGTTTCCACCCCCCCTCACTGGAAAAGCACCAGGTTAAAGATGGATTCCAGTTCAGGTGACATGATCACATGTCACTGCAAGACTTCATTACCCACTTGCCAGCACACACATATACAGGAAGACTCACAGGTAAATACAGCCATCTGCAGACAATGGTCCTGGTTAATGGGAGCCATTAAGATTCCAAACCACCATTAAGGGCCCACACTTTGCATAATTACAATAGGCCCTCAGAGTTATATTTAATATTTCTAGTTTTAGATACAAGAGTGGTACATTTATACAAATAGGAAGATCACACTCAGTAGATTATAAGCTTTATAATACCTTACAAGAGACCTTTATAAAACTATTCCAGTTACATTATATTTACTTATTATCATGTTTTTATAAAAGCATATAGACTGCATNACCTTTATAAAACTATTCCAGTTACATTATATTTACTTATTATCATGTTTTTATAAAACCAAATAGACTGCACAACGTCACAGGCTGCTTCCCCTGCACACCAGTGTGATGCCGGGTCCCCCGTCCGTGTCTGGGACGGCCGCTTCCCCTGCACACCAGTGTGGTTCTGTGTCCCCCGTCCGTGTCTGGGACGGCTGCGTCCCCTGCACACCGGTGTGGTGCTGGGTCCCCCGTCCGTGTCTGGGATGGCCCCTTCCCCTGCACACGGGCATGGTCGATACCCACAGCAGGTCGTGGTGCTGCAGGCCCGGCCCATCTCTGCATTGGCCTCTCTCTCTCTCTCTAGCACGTAGTCCAGTGCGTGTTCGTGGCCATCAAGACCATTGGCAACATTGTGATTGTCACCACCCTGCTGCAGTTCATGTTCGCCTGCATTGGGGTGCAGCTCTTCAAGGTGAGAGCCCCCCCGGTCAGAACCCAGCGCTGGTACCCCCCACCCTCCCTGTCTCGGGGAGAGCTGGGGTGGAGCTGAGCTCAGGGAAGTGCCAGGAAGTGGCTCCCCTTCATTTCCTTTAAGAGAGGGGATTCTCCCATTTCAGAAATTCAGAGGGAGGCCGCGGACCATCCCCTGCCATCCCCTTGGGGATACCAGCATGCTGCAGGCAGAACAGGGCAGTGTATGCATAGTCTATGCCCAAGCAAGGCAGCCCCATGGCCAAGTGGGAGTCAGCCAATTTGGGGGTCTCTTCCCAGCTTTGGCGCTGATCAGCCGGGTGGCCTTGGGCCAGTCCCTTCCCCACCTGTGACTCGGTTTCCCCCTGCCCACTCCAGCTCCCCACCGTGTTGCAGGATCACAGGTGTTTCCTCCTGACCACAGGTCTGCACTTGCGCTGTTGTGCGAATGGATGAGGTCGACGTGACTCTTTGGCTAGAAGTGCTATGGGTTGCTGCAGCAGTGGTCTGGCCTTCGGGCCCTGCAGGGCTCCTAGGGTTTGTTGGTGCTGCTGACTGCGCAGGGAGAGTTGAGGGCTGGCACATCTGGCTGGGCTCTAACCACTTCTAAGGAAAGGCCCAGGTGGGGTAGGGCCCAGACTCTCACAGCCGGCACTAACCAGCCCCCTTTCAGGCTGGAATGGGCCGTGGAGACGCTGCCCCCTGGGTCGGGGCCAAGCCGTGGGGTCAGGTCAGGATGTACTGCAGTTGCCAGCAGCTGCCCTTGTCCTTGCTCCCCAGGTCTATCAGTCAGGCCCCCTGCGGTTCACAGTACAGTCCCTGATTCTTCTGCTCTCTGCTTAACCCTAGGGGAAGTTTAGCAGCTGTACGGATCTGGCCAAGATGACAGAAAAGGAATGTAGGTAGGTGCCCCCTGTCATCACTGCATGTACATCGCAGCCAGAGCGCAGGGACCGGGGTGTCATTACCTGAGTGGGGACTGGTGGGGAAGGCGAGGAACCAGTCCTGGTTTGTCGTCTCTTGTGCTCACAGCCTGTTCCCAGGAGCCTGCTGAGCAGAGGAGCCCAGGCGTGGGTCTCTATGCAGAGCAAAGCCTGCAGCACAGGGCAGTTTGCTCTAGGGGGCAGAGAGCCGAAGGGAGTGTTGAATGGCCAGGGCCAAGGAGGAGTTGGGCTTGTAAGCCAGAGGAAGGCCAGGCCAACGGTTAAGGCACTAGAAGGGTTGCCAGGTGTCTGGTTTTCGAGCAGAACGCCTGGTCGAAAAGGGACCCTGGGGGCTCCGGTCAGCACCGCTGACCAGGCCATTAAAAGTCCGGTCAGCAGCACAGCGGGGATAAGTCAGGCTCCCTGCCTGCCCTGGCTCCTGGAAGCAGCAGCATATCCCCCCTTCGGCTCCTATGTGTAGGGGCAGCCAGAGGGCTCCACACGCTTCCCCCGTCCCAAGTGCCAGCTCTGCAGCTCCCATTGGCCGGGAACCATGGCCAATGGGAGCTGCAGGGGCGGTGCCTGAGGACGGGGCAGCGTGCAGAGCCACCTGGCCGCGCCTCCACATAGGAGCCAGAGGGGGGACATGCCACTGCTTCCGGGAGCTGCTTGAGGTAAGCGCTGCCCGGAACCTGCACCCCTGACCCCCTCCCACGCCCCAACCTCCTGCCCCAGCTCTGATCCCCCTCACGCCCTCCGAACCCCTTGATCCCGGCTCGGAGTACCCTCCTGCACCACAAACAGCTCGTCCCCAGCCCCACCCCAGAGCCCTAACCCCCAGCTGGAGCCCTTACATCTCCCCTCACCCCAACCCCCTGCCCTGATCCCCCACCAAACCCCTGGGCCCCAGCCCGGAGCCCCCTCCTGCACCCCAAACCCCTCATCTCCAGCCCCACCCCAGAGTCTGCATCTCCACCCCCCAACCCCCTGCCCCAGCCCGGAGCACCCTCGCACACCCTGAACCCCTCATTTCTGGCCCCCCCCGGAACCCACACACCCCACCCCAGAGCCCGTACCCCCTCCCACCCCCCAGCCCCCTGCTTCAGCCCGGAACACCCCCCCATACTCCAAACCCCAGCCTAGAGCCCCTCCTGCACCTCAAACCCCTCATTTCTGGCTCCACCCCAGAACCCGCATCCCCAGCTGGAGCCCTCACCCCCTCACGCATCCCAACCCCCTGCCCCAGCCTGGTGGAAATGAGTGAGTGAGTGAGGGTGGGGAGAGCGAGTGACAGAGGGAGTGAGCAGGGGGCGGGGCCTGGGAGGCAGGGCAGGGCAGAGGCAGGGCCTGGGAGGCAGGGCAGGGCTGTTCAATTTTGTGTGAGTAGAAAGTTGGCAACCCTAAGCTTGGGACTGTCTTGTGTTTTATGGAACGACCTGGAAAAGCTCTTTCAGGTCTTCTTCACTCATCATCAAAAGCAGGAGCAGAAGATGGCAGCCCCCAGGCATAGGTGGTGGGTATACGAGGCCAGAGTGGGCTAAGCCTCCCCAAACAGCCGGCCTGCCGCCTTTGGCGCGCACCGCTGCCGAAAGGGTGGGTGCCCCGGCTGTGGTCCTGCCCGCACTCCACCCCGAGCTCCCGCTCCCACTCGTCCTCTTCCTGTCCCTGGTCCGCTTGCCAGGGAGCCTCGTGGGAGGGGGTGAAGAGACACAGGCATGCACTAGGGGTGAGCGGCCGGAAGCCGGTGGGCAGGCAGGGGGACCTCAGGGGAGGGGGCGAAGAGGCGCGGGCGGGGACGGGTATAAGTGGGGCAGGAGCTGGAGCAGAGGCGGTGCCATGGTCTGGGCACATGCAGCCTCCCCAAATGGAGGAGTCATGCACCACTCATGTCCCCAGGTGTTATGTCACCTTTGCAGGTCCCCTTTCAGACACCCTGGTGGGTGGAGTACGTATCTGGGTGTATAGGGGGCTGCCTTGGGGCATGAGTCTCCCTGGCTGTGGAAGGGCAGAGCTCATCCCGGATTTGCCATGCATGTGGTGGGATTTGCCAAGCTGCTCCAGCCTGTAGATCCAGGCTGCCACCTGATCCCAGGTACTCCAGTGGATCGGGTGGATCTTGGAGAGGCTGCTGGGTGGGTTGTAGAGGGGTTGTAGCCCTGGCATCCACAGGTCATCCTTCCTCAGCACACCCTGATTGCATGAGTGCTGATTCCTGTTATTGTCAGAACTTGCATACTCGGCCATGGTGCTTGTCGCGACCAGCACTGGCCTCTGGCTTCCTGCAGCTGTGAGTTCCCCAGGTTGATTTGGTGAGACAGTACCGTGCTCTGAGCAGCAGGGAGTCTTCAGCAGGCGGGCGTGTGTGTGTCATGGGCAAGGGGACTGGAGAGTTTCTGGGCCCAGTCCCCCGCTCGCTCACCCCTCGTCTGTAAATGTGCCGCTGCCTCCCGTTCCAGAGGCTACTTCATCATATACAAGGACGGCAGCGCCACGCAGCCAGAGCTGTACCGGCGCGAGTGGGTGCACAACGACTTCCACTTCGACAACGTCCTCTCAGCCATGATGTCACTCTTCACCGTCTCCACCTTCGAGGGCTGGCCGCAGTGAGTCCACCAGGGGGGAGCACGCAGCATGGGGGCCGGGCACTGGGTCAGGCTGCACGGGGGGAGATCCCAGTGCCCCACTGGCGCTGCTGCCTGGCTGGGGAATGCCACGTGAGGGGACTTCTCCTGAAGGTAGAGAGAGGGGTCAGACCCCCCGACCCCTGATCAGGGGCACAGAGGTGCCAGTGCAGTCGAAGGGGAAGCAGCTGTCTGGGATGTCCTGACCTCTCTGCCTTAGCTCAGCTGGACTGAGCCGCCCCCCCCGCCCCCGCCCATGCAGCATGGTAAACTACATGCTCTCTGCTCACCTCGCGCCCCCCCCCTCCCCCCAGGCTGCTGTACAAGGCCATCGACACCCATACCGAGGACATGGGCCCCATCTACAACTACCGGGTGGAGATCGCCATCTTCTTCATCATCTACATCATCCTCATCGCCTTCTTCATGATGAACATCTTTGTCGGCTTCGTCATTGTCACCTTCCAGGAGCAGGGCGAGAGTGAATACAAGAACTGCGAGCTGGACAAGAACCAGGTACTCCCTGTGGAATCCCCCTCACGGAACCTCCCCCACTCTGCAGAGACCTCCCTCTGACCCCCCCAGTCTCCTCCCATCCCAGCCCCCAGGACCTGGGTAACCCCCGGTTCCAGGGACGCCCAGGCTCTGGGTGCGAGGAGCCAGTTGTACCAGAGCTAGGTGCCAGGGTCTGGACGTGGCTAAGCGTACAGGATGAGTGCCAGCCGGACGAGAGCCGGGGTGCCCTAGCTGGGTGTGAACTAGGCAAGACCAAGGTGCAGGGGACCCCAGGCAGGAGAGGCCGGGAGCCCAGGCACGAGAGTGTGTCCAAGCTGCAGAGTTGAAAGACGAGACCCCCTGTTCTTCTGTGCCTCTCTCTGTCTGCTCTCTGACACCTTCACCGACACATCCAGGCTTGGCCACCACACTGGGAGCCCAGGATGGTTCCCATAAGCAGGCTGCACAGGCCACTAACTAGCTGTGACGGAGCGAGACTCACCACCATGGCGCCTCCTGCTGGCCGTTCTGGAATTAGCTCAAAACCTTCCACAGGGCGGCCTCCTCCGGTGGTGTCTCGCTCGCCGTTACTCCCGCTTTGCCCTCTCCACCACTCTGTGACCCGCGTCGCTCCCCGGCGTCCTCTTCTCTCCGCTGTCTCCCACCCCTTTCGGGGGGACTGGCAGTCGATAGTCCAGCCACTCGCCTCAGTGGCCTGCTGCAGTCACCAGTCTAGGCCCTTGCTCCAGGGGCAAACTGCAGTCTGTGTGGGCCACTTCCCTCAGGGTAAGTGGGGGGCAGCCCTAGCACGTTGTCTGCCCTTCCTCCGGGGCCTCAGTCTGGCAGCGGTCAGCCAGAAGCTCCTTCTGCTCTGCTACCCTGCCCAGCACTGTTCTAGCCACGGTGCTCCTAGGCACCCAGTCTTTCTTCCTAGCAGGCCAGGGAGAGACTGCCTTCTGCTCTGTTGAGCAGCCCTTTATATATGACTTCTCCTGGCCCTGATTGGCCACTGCAACAAGCCACCTCCTGATTGGCTCGCTTAGTGGGCCCTCCTCTAATGGGAGGGTTCTGCGCAGGCTTCCTCTGGCCTGCTTTAACCCTTCCTCCCTGTGTGGGGCAGCCGCCCCACCACACTAGCGTATTGGCTATGTGGGAGCAGCACAGTATCGACCCTTTGGGCTGCAGTGGGGGCCTGCCCCAAGTCAGTAGGGTGACCAGACGTTCCGATAAAATCGGGACTTTCCTGATATTTAACTCTCTGTCCCGCGTCCCGACCGATGTATGATCGGGACCCCATTTGTCCCAGTATTGTAGGGCTGCCAGGCCTCCGGTTGGTGCAGAGCTGGTAGGCTCCCTACCTAGATGGCTAGTGGTAACATCTCCCTCTGGGTCCTAGGCGCAGGGACGGCCAGGGGGGCTAAGCGCACTGCCCCTGCCATGAGCACCGGCTCCCCAGCTCCCATTGGCTGGGGACCACCGCCAATGGGAGATGCTGTGGCGGCATCTGCGGGCGAGGCAGTGCACAGAGCCACCTAACCTCCCCTCTGCCTAGAAGCCAGAGGGAGATGTTGCCACTTTTGGGGAGCCGCCTGATGTAAGCGCCGCCCGGAACCCGCACCCCTGCCCCAGCCCTGAGCCCCCTCCCGCACCCAAATTCTCTCCCGGAGTCAGCACCCCGAACCCCCCTCCTGCGCCCCAACCCCCTGCACCAGCCCTGTGACCCCCTCTTGCAGCGGGGGCCGGAGCCGGGGCCGTGCGTCTCCGACCCGCGGCTTGCAGAGGGGGCCAGAGCCGGGGCCGTGCGTCCCCGACCCGCGGCTTGCAGAGGGGGCCGGAGCCGGGGCCGTGCATCCCCAACCCGCGGCTTGCAGCGGGGGCCGGAGCCGGGGCCGTGCACCCCCCTCGCAGCTTCCTAGGGTTGTGCACTCCCCTCCCCCATGCCTCCGGTGTGCCCCCCCCATGTGTCCTGATATTTTACTCTTGAGATCTGGTCACCCTACAGGTCAGTGACTGGCAGTGGCCTACCAACAAGGGGTGGCAGTGGGCTGGGGAGCCCCCTCGGGAGTGGGACCTGCTGCTCCCTTTAAGAAGATGCAGAAAATGCTCCCACCGTTGCACACTGGCCTCGCAGCTGGGTCCCAGCCACACCCCATGAGGGACCTCCGGCATTCCCAGTGGTGCTAGTCCCCGCCACGACTGTCATACAGGATTCATGCTGCCCCCTGTGCCCTCTCCCCCGCCCAAGGAAAGCTAGAATATGGCCCTATATTGCCCATTCCTGCCTGGGACTGCAAGGGGCTCCGGCTTCCCATCCGGACTAATCACGATGAAGGTGAAACCAGACAATCACTTCACTCTCGAATGAACTTGCACCGAGCAAAGACAAAAACACCCCGTCACCTGCGGGCGAACACCTCTCACAAAGCGAGCCCTGCGTCTCAGACCTCTCCGTCCTCCTCTTCCTCAGAGGAAACCTGCACGACACTGTCCACCGACGAGCCCGGGAGCTTCAATTCATCACTTTGCGAAACACTAAAATCGTGGACTCAGCAGAGACACTGGCTTGTGACTGTCACCGATGGGGCTGTGGGCGGTCAGGCCTAGTGGTGGCAGCGAGAGTTCAGCCTACTGGTTAGAGCTGGGTCCAGGGAGGGCAAAGTCCAGGAATGAGCCGAGGGTTAGAAGCCAAATGCCAGAGCCGAAGGAGTTGTAAGCCACGGGCAGAGCTGGGGATCAAAGCCAGAAATTTGAAGCTGGAGGGGGGCAGGGACTGGAACAAGGGCAAGTGCCGCTGCAGGCATGGTACCCGGTAAGCAGCCGCTGATCTGCGGTGGGGGCCGGGCTTAGAACCGTCAGGGGCTGTGATCTCTCTGTCAGTTCCAGCGTAGTGCAGATAGGCTCATTAATTGCTTTAGTTAGTCAGCGAAGTTAGTCAGGGACTAGGCCAGCGGTTGGTCCTAGCTGGTCTGATACCTGACAGCACCCTGCTTCTTTTAGGGTTGCCTCCCTGGAGCCCTTGGGCCAGGTTTCTTGGGGAGCCCGCAGGAGCATGGGCATGTTCCAGGGATTCCCACAAATGCTCTTCTGGGACGCATCCCTCCCCATCACTCAGCTATTGGAGTCATCCCCGTGGGGGAGGTTTAGGTTGGATATTAGGAAAAACTTTTTCACTAGGAGGGTGGTGAAGCACTGGAATGGGTTACTTAGGGAGGTGGTGGAATCTCCTTCCTTAGAGGTTTTTACGGTCAGGCTTGACAAAGCCCTGGGTGGGATGATTTAGTTGGGGATTGGTCCTGCTTTGAGCAGGGGATTGGACTAGATGACCTCCTGAGGTCCCTTCCAACCCTGATATTCCATGATTCTATGACTCGGCGGGAGTCCCGAATCTGCTGGCCCATGGTTCCTCTTGGCCCTGCCCAGTTATTGGCAGAGGGGGAGGAGTAGCATGGGGTGGGAAGGGATTCTCGGTGAAAGGTTTCAGGAGGAAGATGTGGTACAAGGGGTGGACCTTGAGGGATTCTGGCAGCTGCAATCAAAAGGTTACCGGGTCAAGTTGTTCCGTGATCACAAATGGCCCTAAGGACTTGTGGTCCAGCTTCACAGATGGATGGGTGGATCCCAGATCCTGAGCACCTGGGGTTGTTATGGGTCTCATGCCCAATGTGCAAGAACAGAGGGAGTTAACCCAGGCGACCTGGGCCAGAAGGGGCCGAGAACAGAACGCCCAAGTGATTGCTGGTAACCATGCACCAGGGCAGCCTGGAGTCAGAGAGGGGCAGAAATGTTTCATCACAACAATTCTCCTATGGAAAATGCTGATGCTGTTGAAAACGTGTCCCTTCTGATGAAATATCATTTGGAACCCCCTCCCGCAATGAAGCATTTTGCTAGCGTCAGCCATTCAGCCATTTTCTGAATGGAATGTTTGGGCGGTTTTTGGTTTGATTTTTCATTTAGAAACAAACCATTGATTTAAGCTGATGAAGGTCGAAGGCGGCGGGAAACATTCCCGTTTTCTCAGAGCAAAACATTTCGATCGGCTCCAAACACAACTTTCATTTCATGGGAACTTTCTAATTTTTATGTTTTCAGAACAGGGAAAAAAATGTTTAAAATCACAGGATTTCCTGCACAGTGAGAAATCGGGTCTGGCCTGGCTCTGCAGGGGAGAGGGGCAGGGAGCGGAGCTGGAGGTTTTACAGCTGGGAGTGTTTCATAATTGCCCACAGTGCCACCTCTGCTCCACGGGCGTCAACGCTTGACCTTTTTCCTCCTGTCGCCCCCAGCGCCAGTGTGTCCAGTACGCGCTGAAAGCCCGCCCTCTGAGACGCTACATCCCCAAGAACCCCTATCAGTACCAGATCTGGTATGTGGTGACCTCCTACTACTTCGAGTACCTCATGTTCTTCTTGATCATGCTGAACACCATCTGCCTGGGCATGCAGGTGAGGAGGGAGCAAAGCTAACAACCTCGCTGTTGGGTGGCAACCTTTGATCACTGTCCATGGGGCCTGGGGGTGGGGTGTCCGAGACCACCCTGCTCTTGGTAGCAGACTAGCAAGCCATCAAAGTGAACTCAGGCTGGGCCACTGGATATCTGGGTTTGGATCTTGGCTTGGGATACTTCAGGCAGTTCGGCATCCCTGCTCCAGGGAGGCCCCTCCTATGGAAAAGCCGGGAGTGCTATAGGTGAGGAGGGAGGGACGGTGGCCCAGCTGTGTGTGAGTGTGGGGACGCCGAGGGCTGCGGCTCAGGACTCGGAAACATCTACAGAGCTGTGGGGCAGGACCCAGGGCTGAAACAGGGAGGGGGCTAGGGGGCAGGACTATTGGCAGAGCTGCGTGTGGAATGGGGGAAAGCATCACAACTTCTGCTCACATTCCAACCCTGCCAGAGCTCTAGGTTTGTATGTTGGTCTCAGGCTCTCACATCTGGCCCAGAATCTGAGACCCCAGCCCCATACCTGCTCCCCATAGCCTAGTGGGCTAACCTGTGCCTCTTCCTGGCTCCCCAGCACTACAACCAGTCAGCTGAGATGAACTACATCTCGGACAACTTGAACGTGGCCTTCACCATCCTCTTCACCCTGGAGATGTTCCTCAAGCTCATGGCCTTCAAAGCCAAGGTGAGTGTGGGGTGAAAGTCTGGGCGGCATGAGTCTGGAGAGGGGTGCTGGGGGGGTGCATAACGTGACCAGGATGTGGGAAGCCGTGCCCAGTGGTTGGAGCAGGAGTCAGAGCCCAGGGTCAGAACCGAGTTACCTGGGCTGAGACAAGGCAGGAGCTGTCCCAGCCATGGGCAAATGCTTTGAGTAGCCACTGGACTGCTGCTACTGCCGCTGCTGGGCTTAAGAGCCTGTCCGCTGGCTCTTCCCACCTCTCAGGCGCAGTGTCCATAGGCAGCCTGCTGCAGGCCAGCTGTGCTCGTTGGGTTTTCTGGAGACTGGCTCCGCTGCAGACCCCGATTCCTGACTGGCGGGTGCAAGTCCGGAGGGGGGTACAGGGGGTGTGAATCTGGAGGAGGGCAGGGGCTCACCCCAAGCGATGGGCATGGTATTTTCTCCCCATGCGGCGTCCCGGGAACACAATCCCCTCGGAGCCTGGGGCCCCGGAGAGACCCGCTCACGCCCAGTCACTCACCTGGACAGTGCCACTGAAGTCACCTGGGCAAGGGCTGCAGGCTGACCTGGCAGCTCCTGAGGGGAGGAGCAGGGCCAATCCAGGCCACAAGGGGGAGCCCTTCCTCCAGCTACCTGTTCGCCCAACACTCCCACCCCGACCCCGCTGCTCTCACTGTCCTGGGTGTCTCTCCAAAGGGGGTGGGAGGCTAGTGGTCCTCCCTGGAGCTCTCCAGACCCCCCATCAAACCAGGCTTGCATGTGAGCGGTCCTGGGAGAGCCCCTGAGCCTCCCACTACCACAGCCACTGAGCCACGTGAGAGGCGAGGCAGAGCCCCCCGCCCCGCCCTGCCCTGCAGACATGTCCCCGATGCCCACTGAGAGACAGCCGATCACCTCCACGGTCCCCGTCAATGTGCCCGGAGGGGAATCCCTCCCCTGCCCGACCTCACGAGCGATTCAGCCACGTGAGCCGCTGCTCCATGGGCTGCCTTGGCATCCAATGGTCACTTTTCCCTGAGCCCCACCAATGCCAGCCCTTGCGGGTAGAGAACCCCAAATGTGGATGGTCCTCTGGGAACCAAGCCCTTTGAGTGTCAGGGATAGTCACAGGTTGTCTTGCTGCCACTTGGTTCAAAGAGATCCATGCCCACCGGGCACTTACCCAGTACAAGAACAGCCTCCTCCAGCATCCCCCTGCCTTCCCTATATGCATGTAGCCCCAGGCAGCCCGCGTAGTGCATGCCACAAGAGCCACTGCTTGCGACCCATACACAGTGATGTGGGCCGGGGCAGGTGCACTGCAGGGGATGTTTCACCTCCCCTGTACTCGCAAACCGTGTCTTCCCCACCATCCCAGCCCTGACTCGAGCTCCCTTGATGGACAATCACACTGTTGCTGGGCCTGTTGGGGGCTAGGAGCTTTCGTTCCCTGGCGTGCCGAGGACTCGCCCAGAATAAGCATCGGCACCAATCAGCTGGGAAGGTCTGACCCCAGGAGCTAAGTGGGTGCTGGGTTCTGCCATGCCAGTGGATAAGAGTAGACATGGAAGGCGATCTAAATCCAAGCTCTGCGGTGCTCTCTCCATCTCGGGGCATGGGGGGCAGCCTGGCCCCGCTGGCTGTGTTCTGCGTGGGCGAACGGAGACCCTCCCTCTGGCGCGGTGAGCGGGGCAGCGGTTTGCAAGGGAGAAAGCGCGCTGCGCTCAGGAATGGCAGGTCTCCTCCGCAGGGAGTTTATAACCCCCCAAGAGGAATCGTCCCTGTCTGACCCTCAGCTTCTTCCTTTCCTTTCCCCCTGTTTGCCCCCCCCCCCCCCCCCGTCATTCCCACCTCATTGCTCTCTCCAATCTCAGGGCTATTTCAGCGACCCCTGGAACGTCTTTGATTTCCTCATCGTCATCGGTAGCATCATCGACGTCATCCTGAGCGAGATCGATGTAAGTGCCGCGGTGGGGGGAGGGAACGTGTCCGAGAGCACGGGCAGGACAGTGATGTCACGGCAGTGATGGCCTTGGCAGGCTGCCAGCGTCCCACTGTCACGTGGGAGGCCCGGGTTCCTGCAGGACTGCGCGGGACACCGGTCCGGCTGGCGGAGCGACCTGGGCTGGGCAGAAGGAGAATGGGGCAGGGGCCTGGGCACGTGGGTTAACCTTGTCCTCTCTGTTTAAGAGACAGTGCTGATGGGATCTCTCCTCAGCCATTACACAGCCATGGTGGACCCCCCCCTAGCCTCAGTGGCCCTCACCCCACCCCTCCTCCTGAATCTGCCTGGAGAGGTACCCTGTGGAAACTGCCCTTGTCCTGGGACAGAACCAGAACCTCAAGCTGACTCTGCAGTGACATATGCCAGAACTCCCCAGAGGCTTCACCCACGCCGTGCCCTGCCCGTGTTCTTTAAACACATGCCCAGATGGCTAGTAATCAGCTCATTGGCCTGAGATCACCATAGAGATGGCTGAAAGGGTTCCCCTTGCCTCATAGTCCCTATAAGAAGTTTCTGCCCTGCGCTCCGTGAGGGTCAGGCACCGTTTCAATCTGCTGCGTGTGCTTGGAGTGTGTCAGTGTGTATGACGATTGCCACATATACCCGGTGCCTACTCTGTATATGTGTGCCTGTATATCCAATATACACCGGAGTATATTCGGTATATACCGTCTACATGATACCACACGTGTACGCTGCAGTGTGTATGTACCGAGCAGCCTGCATACAGGAGCATTGTCAGAGAGGCGTGCACGGAGCATTGCTGGGAGCTGTGTGCCTCGTTGCTAGCACGTGGCACGGAAACTGGCTCCATACACACATCGGGTGTGCGGTGCGTACAATCGACCCTGCTGTAGTGGGAGAAGTAGCTTCAGAAGTGAGCACCCCAGTGGGGTTAGTGCGTCCTCACTAATAAAAAAGCCCATCCAGTTGTCACCGCAGAATGTCCCCGCTCTCTGTGCTGTGTCCCAGAGTAGCACTTAGCCATTCCCCCGCATCTGAGAGCGAACCATCGGCAAGGAGATCTGGCCCGGAGGAGATAAAATGTCATCCTCTCCTGTTCTCGGGCACAGCTTCCCAGCCCCAATGCACACCAGTCCTGCATGGTGGATTGCCATCTCTACAGCCCAGAGGAGCCCTCTGGCTGGCTCCACTCTCCTGGGGCGACTGCACTGGCTGAGCGAGCTGCCGAACTCCAGAGAGCAGGACTCCTCAGAGCCGCCCCCCACCGGGTATTGGGTCATTGGCTCCATTCCCATGTCACCACCAGCTAACAGCAACCAAAAGCCCTCCTGAGCAGGACTGCCACCCCGGCTTTAATGACCGGCACTGTGTCAGCCCCTCTGCTTTTTCACCAGTCCCAGCCAGCGCGAAGGAGAAACCCCTTAGGGAGCTTGCAGAGGTCCCCAAATTGCCTGCTCATTTGGGCAGTTGCCAGCTGCTGTCAGGAGTTCCAGGCAGAGTAGCAGCTACCAGCCCCTTTCCCCAAGCGCCGAGCTGCCATCGAGCGGCTCTGTGCCCACGGAGTGCTCTCTGTCTGCCCGGGGGGCCTTGAAACACGTTCTGGGCTGCTGTGTCCTTCCCAGCAGTTCTCAGCTGCGAGGGCACCTGGGCTCCAGATCCCATTGTTGCTTGGGAAGGGATCTACTGGAGCTCTGGCTTCCCCCTGGAAAGAGCTTGGCATTCAGTGGGTATCGAGAAACACTAACGGGTTGGGCACGTTGCCCAAATCACCCCACATCCCCTCCTCCAACAAGAGACCCCGGGGCTGGTTTTTTGCTCTCGTTTCAGAGGGTTCACTCAGCCACCCCA
This sequence comes from Platysternon megacephalum, assembly GCA_003942145.1. Lineage (NCBI taxonomy): Eukaryota > Metazoa > Chordata > Testudines > Platysternidae > Platysternon > Platysternon megacephalum. The sequence continues at coordinate 166,117 of QXTE01000261.1, read as the reverse complement.
CGATCCCCCCACCCCTCATTTCCCCCTTGACATCACTCCCAGGCACGCACCTTGACAGCCCCCCTCATGGCCACAGTCGAAGATCCAGGGTGAGGGGAGATCCTCTCTCTGGCCACCAGGAGCTAAGGGACCCAGAGTTCTAGGGACCGTGCTGGAGGTTTTGGTTAGGAGGAACTAGGCTTAGTGAAGCTGGTCATGTAGCTGGAGAGCATCAACCCCACCCGGTAAGTACTCCTCTCTGCCTGCCGTTGGCAGCTGGGGTTTCTGGATCATTGCAAGTGGTCATTGCCCATCAGGGTATGTGTTTGCACCCGTCTCACCTGGAGTCTGTAGCCTTGTCTGCCCTGGAGACTGAGCGATTGCTTAGGGCCCCGAGCAGCTGATGTATGTGCTGTGTGGGGGCCCCTCAAAATGTTCCTGCTGAGCCCAATGGGCTAGCGCTGCCTCTGGCTCTGGAATGCTGCTTCCTGCCCAAGCGCACAGACCCCGGGAGCGCCGTGGTTTAGGGAGACAGCACCCGCACGAAACTCTGCCAACTGGGTCCCAGCGGCGCCACTGGGACGGGCCGCCCTTGTGTTCCGGGACGAGGTGAAAGTACGCCAGTAACAAAGCCGTCCCTGGCGGTTGTTTTCTCCCTGAAAAATGTTAACGCTGGTTTGCTAAGTCTGTCCTCTCTTGCTTTCTCTCTTCTTCCTTTCTCTCTCCTGTTTCTGTGTACGGCTGTTCACTGACTCATGCAAGATGGGGAGGAGAAGGCCTTGCTATTTGAAGCCCTTTCCTGCGTCACTCAGGTCCCGATCCAGCAAAACATTTAAGCACATGCAAGCGGTCCCAATGAGACTTAAAGTTAAGCACCGTTGCTGGCTCATGCCCTGTGACTGTGATCCAAAGCCCACTAAGTCAATCGAAATACACTCGTTGACATCACTGCACGGTGGGTAAGGCCTTACGAGTGAAATTCACCCCTGCACACGGGGCCAGCACAAGGGCTAGACACCACTTAGGCCTGGTGTGATGCTGTAAGTGGTGCTTGTAGCTGTATTCCGGGCATAGGGGAGAATTGTACCCAAATTGCCCTAGCTAGATCTGCGGATATCTGCTTTCTATCCGCGGACCATTTTTGCGGATCGAATGTGGATACAAATTTTGTATCCGCGCAGGGCTCTAGGAATAGCTACACGCTAGGAATTAACGAATTCAGCACACTTGGGTGAGAGGGTTTTGTGTGTGGACGCGAGCCGGGGTCGGGGCAACACCCGAGAAAGAGCCTGCATTAACTTGGTAGTGACGACGAACCCGAAGTGGCTCAGACACCTGGGAGCGTAAGACCTGCTCTACACTTGAAAATGTAACTGTTGTGTATGTTGGCTACAGGCATGAATTTTTGACCAATATGTAGCTATACCAATGCCAATATAAAGCTGCCATCTACTGGTATTCCCGTTCCCATATGGGAATAGCTATCTCTGTATAAAGCACCTTCTACACCAGTATAACTGCGTCCACACCAGGGTGGGTTGTATTGCTCTAACTACCCCGGAACAGTTCAAGCAGAACAACTTTCTAGTGTAGACAAGGCCTGTGTCTCATTGAACGTCACTGGGGGCTTAGGCCTTTAAGTTGCTGTGGTACTTTTGCAGATGTTTCCCCTAGTGCCTATCTTTAGGTTCCCAAGTCAGAACATTTCTCTTCCAGTCTTACCCAGCATGATATTTCCTTCAAACTGCCCTGGGGATGGGCCTGGATTCAGATCTGCCTTGTTCTCTGTGTTAGTTTTTGGGCCATCCTACCCTGTCTTCTTTCTGTGTCTCTTTCTCTCTCTGTTTCCCGTCTTGCCCTTCCCTCCAAGGATCTGTGTCTCTGTCTGGCTCTCTCTGGAACCCAGCTGCCTGTGTCTCTTTCTCTCTCTGTCTCTCTTTTGTTTCCTGCCTCTCTGACAGTTTCTCTTGCTGACTCTCTTGTTCTCTCGACAGACGTTTCTTGCGTCCAGTGGCGGACTGTACTGCCTAAGCGGAGGCTGTAGTGGCATTGTAAATATCAGCTGCATGTGCTTGCAGTGGGTGTCCTTATTTTTCTTCCTCTAGTTGTTTCTCTGCTGCACCCGGCTGCTGTGTTTGCGTGGATTGCATGGTGCGAACCCAGGGAGCTGCTCGGCAAATGCACAGGGTGACTCTCCCATAGCGGAGCGGGGGTAGGAGCTAAAGACACCAATGGTCTGGGAGTGAAACACACCCAACCTCTAGGAGATCTTCTTACCTCCCATTGAAATTTGATCTCCATCCATCTATCTATCCATCCACCCCTCCCTATCCCCCCCCGACCCATCCATCCATATTACACTTTTCTACTATCCATCCATCCTTCGTCCATGAAATACAGCAAAACTCAACCAGAGACAGAACCATCTAACTAAGGTTGCATCCGGCTGTTGTACAGACAGGACAGTCGCTCTACCTGCTCATTGTATCATCTAACGCAACGTTAGTTTGTAGAAGGTCTCTCCCCCCAGCTGTATGCGCACAGCTTCTTACAATGTGATTTGGTGCAATTGCAGGGATACGTTTCTCAAACCTTCCTTTCTCTGCGGAAGGTTAGTTTCCCTCCTGGCCTGACATTGCCTTGGGCTCTGGGTTCCCTCAATCCCTGTTCGGCTGTGTATGGTACAGAGCCTGTGCTGGTGTCGGTGGTAATTGATCCCCTGGTGATGGACACGAGTCAGGAATCCCAGAAGCAGTGTTCCCTCTAATTTTTCCCACCCATGTGTGGAATGAAGTTTGTTATGTGCACCAATATGGAGGTGACGTGTGACACATCACCTCCATATTGGTGCACATAACAAACTTCATGTGGTGGGGGGTGGGGTTGGGGAGTTCGGAGTGTGGGAGGGGGCTCAGGGCTGGGGCAGAGGGTTGGGGTGCAGGGGTGTGCGGGCTCTGGCTGGGAGTGTGGGCTCTGGGGTGGGGCCGGGGATGAGGGGTTTAGGGCTGGGGCAGAGGGTTGGGGTGGGGATGGTGCCACCGCCCTGGCAGGGCTGGGGTAAGGGCTGGGGTAGGGGCACCCTGGCTGCGGCTGGGTCTGGACCGGGGTAGGGGCACCCCAGCCACACGGCAGGTTGGGGGCCGGGCTAGGCGCTCCTCCCGCAGCAGGTCCCTGGGCGGGTTGCCTGAGCGCCTGCGTGGCACTAAATACGCTGCTGTGCGGCCGCGCAGCTTACAGGGAACTTAGGCAGGTGATGTTGTTGGAGACCTGTAGGCAGCCTTTGATAGCAGGCACCAAGGATGGAGGCTGGGAGGGGTCAGTGGCATTGCACTTGACTGGCTCCCTCCTTTAGATCCCAGGGGGCGGTTGCCCCGCTGTGCTGAGAGCTTTCTCGGGGGGTTTCCATGCAGTCCCCGCTCCTGGTTAGCACGTGTGTAGCCACTAGGTATTTAGATGGTAGAGGATGCAATGCCCCCAGTATGTGACAGCTCAGGCCCAGCCGAGGCTTTCCCAGTGTCTGGCCAGGACAGAAGCCTGGATTAGAGCTTCTGGACAATGCTGGTTTTGAAGAAGTCCCGAGCGCCCCATGTGGCACTTGTGCTCCTAAGTCACGTGGGCCCTTTAACCCCCCCGCCCAGTGAAGCTCTACATAGCCGCTTTCCTAGCCGCCTCAGACACCTCTCCCCGTGCTCCACCCCAACAGCCGAGATCAGCTGAGACAGTCCCTGGCAGCCCCCAGATTTGAATGTTGGGGGGACAAGAGTCTGGGCATCCTTAGTGGTGGGCAGGGGCCCTGACTGCAGTTTCCCTCCCCTCTTTGGTACAATGGGGCCCAGGGCTATTAGGCATTTGCCCAGGTGCTGGCTAGTTTTCTTTGGGCTCGGGGCAGTGCCGAGTTCTTTGGAGCTGGGGGTGTGTCACTGAGTCAGGTTACTTGTGCAGGTGTTTCGAGCGGCTGCACACACCCCTAGGGGAGATGGCAGGCAGTGTTTATGAATTGAGACAGAAAGAAAAGGGGAAAGAGAAAAGGAAAGAAGGCGAGAGAGAGAAAGGAAGGGAGGAGCAGGCAAGCGAGAAGCACGTTTTCCAGCTGAGATGTGACGTGTGAGCAAAGCTCAGTGAAGCGGAATAGCACAGGGAGTCAGTTTCCGACAGCCAGCGATGCAGAGAAGGCTCTCGTGCCAGCAGTCATGAAGGAAGCCAGCAGTGGACAGATGGAGAGGAACAGAGAGAAACAAACTCCATCAGTTCAGCTGGAACAAGTTGGGGGTGTTTTAAAGCAGAGGATGGTGCCCAGAGACCTGGCAGAGCTTTTGCTGCTGGTGCTGATACTGCTCTGGGTGGGCAGCAGCATGCTGGAGCGTCAGGAGAGACAGCCCCAGGAGGCCAGAGAGGGCTGGGATGCGATTTGGGGCCGAGATGGAGCTGGGACAGGGATGGCGACAGGCTGATTTTTCAGACTAGGAGCCCTTTGGAGAGCAGAATTAGGGACACTTCACTAACCCCCCTGGGGATAAACCCACTCTCTCCTTTGCAGAGCTCCCCCCATACGAGCCAGCCCCTGGGCTATCAAGAGGGGAAGCTGGGGTTTCAGTGTGGCAACCTGGAGCGGCTGGAGATGACCCTGCTGTTTTTGCTGGACTGCTGCCTCTGGCACTGGCACCACTGTGGTGTTAAAGCCTGGTGACCAAATGTCACTATCCCCATTGGGCAGCTGGGGAAACTGAGGCACGGAGAGGGTCAGTGATTTGCCCAAGGTCACCCAGCAAGTTGCTGGTGGAGTCGGGATGAGAACCCAGGATTCGTGGCTCCTCCCATCGAGCATTAGGCCTCAGCTGCCTTGTGGGGAGTGGAATCTTGTACTATGATCATCTGATCTCATGCCCATGGTCCCCTCTGCTGAATCCAAGGAGCTGTACATACAGGCAGGTCAGGTCTCTGCTCCCCACTCTGCCCCACGCCACCCAGTGAGTCAGTGTGCCAGCCACAGCAGCTCCTGGCTCCTCCCCAGCGAACGCTACCGAACAAGACGGTGCAATGAGACAAGACAAAGCCTACGTGGGCGGGGTGGGGGCTTTTCCCCACAAGCTGTGTCCTGGCTGATCAGCACGATGGAGTGTTTGCTCAGCTTGTTTCAAAAGTTACTGGGAGCCTTTGATCAGACGCAGACACCTGGGGCTCCTGGTGGGGAAGGCAGCGTGTGAGCTACAGGGAATTCGGGGTTAGGGCTCTAGCTAAGGAGACGGAAGGTCCAGGTTCAATTCCAGTCACGCTGGGCCTCAGATCCCCGTCGGAACCTAGCCCTGCCTTACCGCCCGGCGGGTGTGAAGACCATAATCTGTGAATTGCTTTGAGATCTGCTGACGCGAAGAGCTCGGAGATGTTATTACTGCAGGTCCCATGCCCAGGGATGCACCCGCCGAGCAGCGTTTGGCTACTCGAGCGGGTGTCGCGCTGTCAGTTGTGCGTCTGTGGCCCCTGTCGTGGAGCTTGCCAAGAGCTTTTCTCTCCTGATAGCCTCCTTTGCTGCACCTCCCCCTCGGGAGGGCTCCGATCCCCACTTCCCTCCAGACAGGGAGGGACTCACGGGGACTTGGGGCAGCAATATTGTCTTTCGAAGGTCTCCCCCACCCTAACCTACCCTATTCCTTCCTTCCCTTCCTCCCATCCCACCCTGGTCGGCCCCGCTCCATGGCCCCAAACCAAACATGCCCAGCCAGCTCAAACCCTTTGCCCCCTGCCGTAGACCTGCTGCAGCCAGGGGGCTCTCGGGCCCAGTGTGGTGGCAACCAGAGCCCCAGGTGAAGCAGGAGGGACCGGAATCCATCATGTAACCCTTGCCGGTGGAGCTGAGCATGGGGGAGGGACCCTCTCTTCTGGATCATCCTCGCTGGCATGTACTGACTTGGTAGCACTCCTCCACCCTCACTACAGCATGCAGCTCCCCTGAGCCGGCCCAGCGAGTGGGCTTACTCTAACACACATAACACCCAACTGCAGGAGAGCCCTGAGCGGGGCTGCAGATCCGAGATATGCCTGGGCTGTAGCGGTGAACAGTGGGGGAAATGCCACCAGTTCCGTAATGCGGTGGCTCCTCCCTGTGGCCGAGCAGCCCCGAAGAGCTCAGCAGGTCTCCTGGGCCTGCTCCCGCCCTCCCCTCCCTGGGGCTTCTGTTCCCAGTGGCTAAGGGGCGTGCTTTGCCTGCAGGATTCTGCAGACAATACCCGCGTCTCCATCACCTTCTTCCGACTTTTCCGGGTGATGAGGTTGGTGAAGCTGTTGAGCCGGGGGGAAGGAGTCAGGACCCTGCTCTGGACCTTCATCAAGTCCTTCCAGGTGCGTATGGACCAATCCCCAGTGTGGCTGGGCAACTGGCTTTGAAGATGGGACCTTCAGCCCCAAAGCACAGGCCTCTACTGCTCAAGAGCTCCATTAGCCGGTAGCAGCAGCAGGCTGTTAACCTCGATATGGACCGGTCACTAGCTGGCACGCACTTGACATGTATGTTACCCAAGCATCTAGGAGTTCAGGAGGAGCCAAGAAGGGCTTCCCAGATGCTCATTCATACTGGTGTCAGCATGTCTCAGAGCCTCAGTTGGCCCCATATTCCCCAGACCGGATCAGTAAGATCGCCAGCTCCCTTGGGCAGGAACTTCAGGACTGGAGGGGCGCTGAGGGTGCTCTCCAGCACCTCAGTCGTAGGCACCTGTTTGTGCTGAGATTGTGCATGTCCCTTTCTCCCTGCCCCCCCCCCCCCCCCCCCCCCCCCCCCCCCCTCCCCCCCCCCCCCCCCCCCCCCGCTCCCCCCAGTGTTTGTCCCAGCTGCAGGGGCAGGGAGCTCCCTGTGCAGGCTGTGGAGTGAGCGACAGCAGCAGGAATGCTGGAGAATGGGTGTTTTTAGTGGCAGCTTCCAGCAGCAGACAGCCTCACTCTCCGGCCAGCTGCCCCACTGGATACCTGGCTGGCACCAGAGCTTGGTAGCTCCAGCCCGGAGAACTCCTACTCCTAAAGCAGGCGGGATCCACAGCGGGGATAGGCTGCTCCCTCTCAGCTCCACTCCCACATGAGCCCTGGACCCTTTGTCTCACAGGCCCTGCCCTACGTGGCGTTGCTGATCGTGATGCTGTTCTTCATCTACGCTGTGATCGGGATGCAGGTAAGGAGGCGGGGACAGTGCTGGGGCCCCGGCTGGCAGGGCGTGGGAGAGCCAGGATCTAGGGAGCAGGGGTCACCCCTCAGGCACTCCTGCCGCACGACAGATACAACCCCACTGTCTTTCCACCAGGGGGGTCTCAGAATGCTCTGCAGTCACTAGTCAATCAAGCCCCAGCAGCCTCCCTGCCAGGCGGAGGCCACTGTTATTATCCCCATTCCGCTGATGGGGAAACTGAGGCACAGAGCTGTCAAACTCCCCCGGCTTCACACAGCAAGTCAGTCGCAGAGCTTGGAACACACCTTGGACCCCTGACTCCCAGTGCTGTGCCCAGTCCACAAGGTCATCCTGCCAGGCCAGCCCATTCCCTGTCGTTCCGGGCTGTTGGCTGGAAAGGAGCCAGTGGGAGCAGTAGTGAGGCCAGGAGTGGGCGTGTGGGGTGGAGGATAGCGACGGATGCCTATGGCAGGGCGTTCCTCTGCAGGGCAGCTGGGACCTGAACATGTCATTCATAGATGTTTGGGAAAATCGCCCTGGTGGATGGAACCCAAATCAACCGGAACAACAACTTCCAGACCTTCCCGCAAGCCGTGCTGCTGCTCTTCAGGTCTGTGTAGCCCCCGCCCCTTCCTCATCCCACCGCATCCCTTCCCATTCCATCCCCTGGGGGTGCCCGGTACAGCCAGCCTGGGGCCATTTGTAATGCAGAGCCACTCCTGGGGGAAGCCAGCCTGACTTCCCTGAGCAACAAAGACCCCAGGCTAGCCCTGCACTCCCACGGGTCATTAAAGGGCCCCTCATGTGTGCCATGAGGTTGCACTGGATCACAATGCACCAGTCCATGGTGGTGCAACACAAGGGCCTGGGTCTCCCTACATGGAAGCAACAATGAGGTGTAACCATCATGGCACTGCCATCCTGGCCATCCCCAGGAGCTGGACCCAGCACCTCCAGAGCTGAACATGGAGCTTGTGCTGCAGGGCTACGATCCAGAGATATTTAGGCATCGCACGCGGCCCCTGAAATCGGTGGCATCAAAATACCTTTGAGGATCTGGGCATAAGTCCCTCAGCTGGCACAGGCTCGTCCTAGCCGCTGGGGACCTGGCACAGAGGGGGAAGCATGGCTCGCTGACCAGCCAGTTATGGTTGCAACAGATTGCAGGGAAAATACACTGTCGGGTCAGGTTGTGACCTGCGTATGCCTTCAGGCCCACACTGGGCTGCCCAGAACTCGCCCAAAGAAGACGCATGAGCCCTGTTGGGGATGCCCACAGAGCCCCAGCCCATCAGTGGTGCCTGACTCACAGGTCAGAGGTCAGCTGGGCTTGGTGCTGAACGCAAGGCCAAGCTGGAGCAGAGCAGGTCGGAAAGTTTTAGTTTTTCACCACCCGAAGACGCTGTTGGGCTGAAATTGCAAAGTTTCGTGGGAACGTATTGATTTCAACACCAATCCTGATGGCAACGTTTCCAAACGATTCGAATCAAAACTTTCAGTTTAGGTTATGTTTGTTTCCATGTTATGGAAATGAAGTGGTGCGATAACATTCGATGTTTCAGAAATGAAATACTTTTTACTGGAGCCCTGACTGCCACTCCTCTGTTCTAACCTCTAGACGTCACTCTTCTCCCAAATCCAGGGATTGAACCCAGGAGTCCTGACTCAGTCCCCTGTCTTAACTGCTGCATTGTACTCCCCTCCCCGAGTGGGGGCTAACACCCAGGAGTCCTGACTCCTAGTCCCCTGCCCACCCACAGCTGGGACTAGAACCCAATAATATTGATTCTTGGCTCCTGCTGTAACCACTAGCTCCTGCTCCCTTCCAGCTAATCTCATTCCATACTTCCTGGCAGGGCAGCCCTTCCCTGCAGAGCCTAGCTGGCATTCTCCCTTTCTCCCTAGGTGTGCGACAGGCGAGGCCTGGCAGGAGATCCTGCTGGCCTGCAGCTACGGGAAAAAGTGTGACCCCGAGTCTGACTTCGCCCCAGGGGAGGAGTACACCTGTGGCACGGGCTTCGCCTACTTCTACTTCATCAGCTTCTACATGCTCTGCGCCTTCCTGGTACGGCCCCTGATTCCGGATCCCCTTGTGTTTAGCTCCCACTCCCTTCATTGTCCTTAACAGGAGAAGGGTGAAAGTGGAGGCCATAGGATTGTGCCAGCTGGGGAACAACCGGAGAGCGAATGCCAAGGCTTTCTCCCATGAGCTCTCCGTGGCACCCCAGGTCCGGGGCAGCCCCAGAGCAGTCCAGACAGGGTCCGAAGGGTTCAGGGTGTTCTGCAATGTGCAGCTGCCACCTCCCTTCCTGCGAGGCTGAGGGTACAGCACGCTTCATTCGCCAGTGGCAGAAGGACGGCTGGGAAGTAAAACACTAGTGCTGCTCCAGAACTCAGTCACCAGGCGGCGCTGTCCTCCACCCTCCAGAGCCCACCCCCTGGCAAGCCACTGAGCCACCCACAGTCACGCGGGAGGGGTTGACATGAATGGGCTGCTATGCGGATTGAGGACAAATGTCAGCATCCGTGTTGCAGGGGCAAGTGGAGGATTCGCCTGTGGTTATCACAGGTTTTACCGGCTGGGTATGAAATATTTCCCGGAAGCTAAGGTCTGTTCCCTGCCCGACGGTAGCTGCAGACTCTGCTGGCTTCAGGAAACCCTCTCTGCCTGGCCCTCACTCAGCCCCTGCATGAGGGGATCCATCCACTGACCCTTTTCACCCTCTTTTTTCAGCCTGGGATCCTGTGGGGCACATGGGTCCTGGGTTGGGTCTTGCTCTGGTGAGAGCGAGGCATGTAAAAACGACCCTCTAGTGTGTTCTCCATGCAGTAATTCTACTAGACAGGCTGTGAAACGCTCTCCGGCTTGGATTGGCTGCCCATCGCATATCGATGTAAGGACCAAATTCTCCCTAATCCACACAGCAGGCCTGGTCCCTGCATGATGGGCCCCCCGGGGAGACAACAGAGAATGTCTGAGCCAGGATATCGGGGTTGAGATCTAACAGGCAGGTTGGAGAGGAGAATTTTGTACAAAGTGTGTAATTTGTCAGAGACAAAGCAGTAGCAGTTTAGAGCACAGGGAAGACAGTGCAAGGCCCGGGGTCCTGCTGTCATTTTATATAAGCCCTTCACATTTGGAGACCCCATGTCCTGCCCTCTCTGGTGCATTGTGGGACAGACGCTCAGCTGACTTCAACGGGAGCTTCTTTGTGCCAGCTGAGGATCTGGCTCCGCATCTGGTAACCTTCACGTACGCGCCTCTCTTGCCAGATTATCAACCTCTTTGTCGCCGTCATCATGGACAACTTTGACTACCTAACGCGGGACTGGTCCATCCTGGGTCCGCACCACCTGGACGAATTCAAAAGAATCTGGGCAGAATACGACCCGGAAGCCAAGTGAGTGAGCACTGGTCTGTGGCTGGCCTATGTCTGAGTGGCAGCCAGGGAGGCCAGCGGATTATTTCCTTAAAAGGCTGAGGGAAGTTAGCACAGCTGGAAGGTGCTGGATTGGCAGCCTGTGAGACTGAAGTCCCCTATTTATCCACAGCTCAGCCATAGCATGGGTAGCGTCAATACCAAGGACTGTGGCAGATTCTCCAGTGCTGGCAATTTTTAAATTGAGCCTGTACGTTTTTCGAGATGTGCATTAGTTCAAAAGGAATTATTTGGGGCGAGTTCTCTGGCCGGTGTTATACAGGAGCGTTGACCGGTTCTGTTCCCCACTACCCAGAACGCACAGGTTCACCGATAGGCTCTTGAGCTTGAAGAAGAATGTCGTTTCTTCACTGCTTCAGTGAGTGATCAGGCCACCGAAACAGGGCCCAACAGGCGCACCCCCAGGTTCAGGTGCTCGCCTTGAATACATTGTTACAAAGTTATTCATTATATAGTGTATAAACACTTTCCTGCCTAGCCGAGATTAGTTGGCTAAGTCAGTTGTTTACCTGATCAGGTTGCTGACCAAGATGGTCACCTGATTGAACTGCTGACCCAATTGTTAAGCTGATCAGGCTGCTGGCTCATCTTTTCGCCCAGCTGTTCTCCCTCCCTGCCAGACAATGTCTCAACACCAAAAATATACATGCTACATGTTACATATCCTACAAGGAGGTCAGACTGGATGAGCACAGTGGGCTCTTTTGGCTTATGGCTCTAAAGCCCTGCTGAGATGACCATCCGAGGTGCTAGTTATAACAGTGGCTTTCTGAGACCTGTTAAGAACTGGCCTGAGAAACACCAACTCATTTAACGCAGGCCCCCAAACTGCCCCCAGCTGGATTCTAGTCTTGGGAGCTTTCCTGTCCCCTGAAGCATCCAGTCCCCAGTGACATAATATGTCAGCACTGTAGTGTCATTCTACAATGGCCTGCCATATGAAACCCCATCAGTTCCAAAATTATCTGTCTACCTACATACTTCTCTGCCCCCCATCTCTGTAGTGCCTGGGGGCCTTGCCTACATTAATGAATTTACCCTTGCGCCAGTCTGTGCAGCACAGAAGTGTCCATGTTGGAGATGGAGAAACTGAAGTACAGACAGACTTAAAGCCCAGATTTTTCAAGGGTTTTGGCATTGCTGCACTGAGTTTTGCAATGCCTAATTGATTTAGGAGCCTAAGGTTCATTTTCAAAAGAGATTTAGGCCCTGAAGAGCCAAAAATCCCATTGCCAGCATCTATATCCCTTTGGAAACGAGCCTTTGGCTCCTGAATCAGTTCGGTGTTGCATCACTCAGCGGAGCAGCGTCTGATACCGTTAAAATCTGGGCCTAAGTGACTTCCCCAAGGTCACGCAGGCAGGCAGTGGCTGAGCCACAGATCGGACTCTGAGCTCCTGCCCCCCAAGCCAATTAACCCCCCACCCCCAGCCAGGGTTTGCAATTCTACCACTGGAGCAGATGGGTAAAGCACAGCTGTCTCGACTCCTGCAGGGGAAGAATCAAACATCTGGATGTGGTGACCCTGCTGAGACGCATCCAGCCTCCCCTGGGCTTTGGGAAGTTCTGTCCGCACCGCGTGGCTTGCAAGGTAACAATCCCTTTGCAAAGGGAAAGGTTCCACGATTGACATGCTGGACAGCTCTATCCCAGTCCTGGCCCCCTCCCTCCAGCACACCCAGCAGCCTCTGGGTTCCCCAGCTCCCACCGAAAGGGGCTGGGGAGAAACCCAGGGTTGGTTTTGAGTATCCTCATGATCTGATATCAAGTGTTTAATGGAGAAGGAGGCTTTTGGGGGGGGCGAGACAATTTAAACGGGCGGAGGCTGACATACTTCAGGTTTCCTGAATTATAATCCCCCATGGTACAGTCAGTCCAATATAAGGCAGAGGACCCCACCTCTGAGAACACCCTGAAGCTCTTGGTCAGACACAAACCTCGGCTAGAGATGGGTCCAAGCTGCACGGTTCAGCTCTAGTGTCCCCGTGTTCAGGTCTGGGGTTGGGGACCAGGCCCTTCTTCAGCTTTGGTGGGTCCCGTTGTGGCGGCGTGAAAGCTCTGATAGCGGGAGTCCGAACTCCTCAGCGGGGAACGTGTCCTGTCGCCCGCAGGGGGCAGCTCTCCAAAAGCCGGGGGCTGCAGAGGGAGCAGGGAGCAGGGAGAGTGGACGGAGCATGAGAGACATTTCTGGACTCGTGCCATCAAAGCGTTAACAAAGCTGGGTTGGAGCTCAAGGCAGCTTTGCCATTTTAAACCAGCTGTGGATTCTGGAGCACTGGGTGAAATTGCATGTTATCAAGAGGCCATGTGGTCTTATCCCAGAATCCTTTGGGTTGGACGGGCTCTCTAGTGGATCCTCTAGTGCACCCCGCTGCCTTTGTGGTTGGATGGATTTCACTGATCCCATCCCATCCCTGATAGAAGGATGTCTTGGTCCTGCTTTGAGCAGGGGGTGGGGCTAGATGACCTCCTGAGGTCCCTTCCAACCCTGATATTCTATGATTCTATGTCTTCCCAATTCCCTCACCTTTGACATCTCCACTGGTGAGGCCACACCCGCCATACGCAGCCTGCCGAATAACCCAACCCGTCCGAGAGTTATAACCTTTAACCTGACCGTTCCCATGCAGCCTATGCCTCCGTGGGCTGTCTTTGCTGACTGGTGAGCTGTGCTCTGGAGAGCATCCTTTGCACAAGTGCTGTGCAATAGAGACGGATCTCCATTGTCATGAATATAAAGGGGACTCTCTCTAAGGGGGCTGCTGGACACAGATGGACCGTGAGGGTCTCTCTGGTTCCCTAGCTCTCAGACTGTGCTGCCATTGTTGTGGCACCGCATCTCCCTTAGGCCTGGCCTGAGCGGTCCTGCCGGGGTCTGCTGCCAGCCCTGTGCATGGGAAGTGTGCTCCGGGCTGGGGGTGAACGCAGTTGTCGTTTGTTGTGCAGCGCCTGGTGTGCATGAACATGCCTCTGAACAGCGATGGCACCGTCACCTTCAACGCCACTCTCTTCGCTCTGGTGCGGACAGCCCTCAAGATCAAGACGGAAGGTGAGGGACACGCTCTGTCTGCTTTGGTGCCCTGCCCTGCCAGCATAGCGCTGGCTGGTGCATCTATAGAGACTGCCTCCAGAATGCTTCCCTAGCCCCACCCATGCAGGGGTCCCTCCCCAGCACCAGCGTGAGATGGGAGTAATATCGGCTACCCTGGTGCATTTCATCTGGGCACCGAGGGCCAGATCCTTTGCTGCTGCAAATCAGCATGACTTGACTGCAAAGGAGTTACGCCTGTTTACACCTGCTGGGAACTTGGCCCCTTATAATTTAGCCTCACAACACCCATGTGAGCTATGTGAGGGTTGTGTAGGGATCCTTTCACCCATCCACAGAATGCTGCCTTCTTCTTCGAGGAGTGTCCCTGGATTGGAGATGTTCGCTAGGACTGCGCGTTCGGCCCGTGCATGCACTCCAGACATCCCCGGGCCCCGTACGGAGGGTATATAGAGCTGCCCGGGCAAATTGCCCTCGGTTCCTTCTCAACCACCTGCTGGCCTGAGACAGAGCGTCTCACTTGCCCGCTTCCGCTTTGCTCTAGCTTAGCCTCGAGTTCCTAGTTCAAGGTCTAGTTTAGTTTACTTGCCTCTCTCCTTTATTTTATAATTGTCCCTCTTCGGTTAATTTGGGGAGGTTCTGCTTAATAGCCCCTTTTTCCCTCCCCCCCTTCCTGAGGGGTTTGCCTTGGGGATTGTCATCAACCTGGTGTGCCGGGATTCCTGGGATGCAAGCGCTGCCTTTCCCGCTGGGAATCGACCCTGGTCAGCGACGGACATTCCCAGTGTATCCGCTGTCTGGGACACGCCTACAATTCCAGCCAACTCCAAGATCTGCTCAGCTTTTAAAAGCAGATCTAAAAACTCCTGGAGATTCAGCTTAGGATCCTCATGATGGAGCTCGTCATCCAACCAGCCCAGGGTCCAGGCCCAAGAGACCCCCTGTACAGCCGCAGGCAAGTGAGCACAGTGCCCCTCAATCGCCGTACCCCGCTCGCCTAGGACTTGGCGGGTAGGAACACAGAGCGCACGGCTAAAATTCCCAAGCGGAGTTCCGGCTCTGCTCCTGGACGGCCCACTTCAAACGACCCTCGGTCACTGTCATGATCGACCGTTTCAGAGACCTCCTGTCCCAGGTGTCAGGAATGAGGGCCTGCAGCTGAGCCTGGGACTAGCTAGTCTCCCGGCATAGCAAGCCCGGACGGGCTGCAGCAGGACCGCCTGACTGGCTGAAGGGAACCAGCCAGTGTGCTTGTAAGCCCAGCAGCAGCAGCAGGTCACTGGCTGCTCAGTGCTTCGCCCACAGCTGCAGTAGCCCCAGGCCTATCTTGCTCCAGCCTTGTTCTGCCCACTCCCAGTCCTGCCCCAGCCTGATTCCTGTTTAAACCCAGTTTACTCTGTCTCTGGACTCTGACTCCGTCTTCCTGACTCCGGTTCTGCCCCTTGGTTCCAGACTAAAGCTCTGATCCTTGGTTCTGGTTCTCAGTCCCTCCTCGCTGGGCTGCCCCAGTCCTGACACCAGGAAGGGCACCACTGAGGCTCCATCCTCCTCCAGTATCAGGAGCTCATTGAAGACCCTGAGCTCCTCAAAGACCCACGGTACCAAGCATTCCTCAGTGCCAAAGTCGTCCGCCATATCGTCCAAGCATGACTGCTACAGAAACGACCCTAAACGCTCTGCCTCTAAAAAGTCTGTAGCATAAACAGACTTTTCAAAACCACCGCCCGTGCCTAAACATGTGACCCTGACAGCAACATCGGTACCTCCGAGCTCAGCATCTTCAGTATCAGCGCTATTGACTAGACAAATACCACCAGAACAATCAGCATCCTTGGTACTGACACTGGTCACATCAGAGCCCCATCCAGTCCAGGTTCACCCAATACCACAGAAGTTTAGATTCTCCAAAGACTTGTTGGAGTCTGATGAGCCAGAATGGGTACCACATGGCTATCGGTACTGAAATCTGCAGGGCCTCTGAGACCTTACTTTCCTCCGGTACCCCTGGGTTCTCCTGTACCACCTGTCCCAGGTGGAGAACCATCCTCGCCTCCAATGTCTGCTCCTCCTCTGGACTGTGCTGAGGACTCCACTTCAGATTCTCAGCTATCTATGCAGGGATCCCCTATGTACCACCATAGCAGCATCTCTCCTGATACCTTTGTGACGGGCTGGACCCCCTGGGATGTCACCTGGTGTGCTGGGACGCCACTGAGTCAGACTCTTCTGCCAGCCTGGGCCCCCTTTACCTAGTCTTGCTGGGCTAGGCTCCCCCGTCTTTTCCAGCCCAGCACGCAGGCAGGACCACACCCACTTGCACAGAGAGACACAGATCTGCTCTGGAAGGCTCAGCTTAAGGAGCTTGCCACAGCACCCAAATGTCCACCCCCCTTGGAGTACAAACTCGAAATTATATGAAATTCGCCTCTTCTCTCAATGTGGAGGAGGATGTGCACATCTTCTCCCCCCCCCGCCCCGCAGTTAGAAATCACATCGACTGGGTTCTATTGTAAACCAGAAATAAATGTATTAACTATAACAGGTGTATTTTAAGTAGTTAAGGAGGTAGCAGACAGAACAAAGCATATCTGCCCCAAGCGTTTTCTCCGTGCACAGGTGAGGAATAATCATCTTTCCTACCACAACAACTGGCTGTTCAAGGACCATTGTACGTCAAAATCTTCTCTGCAATACAGAAGCCATCTGTAATGTCCACTTTGACTCCAGTTCAACAGATAAACTTCACAGGAGCATCTCTGAATGCCCTAACGTCCAGAGCTTACCTTCCTTCCGACAGATTTCTGATACTGATGAGTCTTATTGCCAAGATTCAAATAACCCCCTGACAACAGCTAGAAATTGCCTCCAACTGCTGGGTCATATGGCAGCTTGTACTTTCATAACACAACATGCCAGGTTACATCTTGCTGCTTCCAGGGTTGGCTCAGAATAGTCTATCACCCGAACAAACAAACAGTCTAGACAATCTGGTGTCTGGCCCTCATCACGTGCTAGACTCGCTCAAGTGAAGGACCTGTCCAAAGTCCGTGCAGGAGTTCCTGTCGCCCAGCCGCCTCCTACCATTGCCATAACTCCAGATGCCTCACTTGTGGGCTGGGGAGTGCGGCTAATGGGACACACTATCCAAGGGAAATGGTTGTCTCAAAAGTCTCTCTTGCACATCAACCTCCTAGAATTAGGAGCAGTCAGGAATGCCTGTATCCATTTCCCTCCCTTAATCAGGGGCCAATCCATGAAGGTCATGACAGACAACGTAACCTGCATTTTCCATGTAAATCTCAGGGAGGGGTGAGATCCCCTTCTCTTTGTGCCGAATCAATAAAGCTACGGAAGTGGTGTTGAGCCAGTCACATCCTCATTCCAGCCTCTTACCTTCCAGGCATGCAGAGCACCATGGCCAATGATCTGAGCAGACATTTCTCCCATGATTGCGAGTGGGAACTGGACCCTCAGATCCTCAAACAGAGATTCCTGACCTGGGGGTTTCTAGAAGCAGACATCTTTGCAATTACCGCCAACAGAAAGTGCAAGAAATTCTGCTTGAGAGAAGGACGGGGCCATCAGTCGTTGGGAGACACCTTTCTCATTCCTTGGGCCTACTCTATACATCTCCTCTGACACTGTTGATTCAGAGGGCGTTGAACAAGATCAAACGAGACAAAGCCAGAGTCATTCTAGTTGCACCAGCTGGGCTGAGGCAGGTCTGGTACCCTTCCATGACTCACCTCACTTCCTGTCCAGCATTGCAGCTTCCAGCCATGTCCTATGGGCTGTCTCAGGACTCCAGTCGGACTCTCCATCCCAACCTGGCCATCCGGTGACTCCGAGCTTGGTTCCTCAGTGGTTCTTGGGGATAGAGGTTTCCCGTTCGACAGAGATCCAACAGGTCCTATTAAACATCAGAAAGATCTCTACCAGAAATACCTTCAAAAATGGAACTTGTTCCTTCTTCCCTCTCTCTGGTTTTTGGTTATCTATTGGATTTAAAGTATTCAGCTCTTTCTGTGAGTTCTGTCAGAGTTCATTCATCAGCTACAACAGCCTTCCGTTCCCCTGTGCAGGGATTCATTCAGGCTTTGCTCATCCCACGACGGCAAAATTCAACAAGGAATTGGTTAACCTTTTCCCGCAGAGCCTGCTCCCGTATGGGATTTGAACTGTCTCATGAAATCTCCCTTTGAGATGCTCACTAGGTGCTCTCTGGTGCACTTACCTACGAAAGTGGCATTCTTAGAGGCAGCATTGGGGAATTAGGAGCATTGGGGAATTAACATTGGGGAATTAGGAGCATTGACGGCTGATTTCCCACCCCCCTTCCCTGTTTTCTTCAAGGATAAGGTTTTGTTAGGCCCACATCCCAAGTTCATACCTAAAATATCCTCTGATTCACTCATTAACCAAGTTATCCACCTTCCTGTGTTTTCCCCAGAACCACGCCAGACTAGAGAGGAAGCTGTTAGACAGGCTTTAGCTTCTATTTGGACAGAACCAAGCCATTTAGACAGTCTCCCAGACTGTTTACCTCAGTTGTGGACAGATCCAAAGGATCCACAACCTCCCCCCAGAGACTTTCAAAGTGGGTTTCCAGTTACATTCGTGCTCGTTACCACGCTGCTAACGGTCAGCCCCCTTCGAGAAGAATAGCCCATTCTCCAGCCTGCCTCCATGGCACTCTTAAAAATGCAGCCATTACTGAAATTTGCAGAGTGACAACCGAGGCCTCGGTGCACACTTTTCCCGAACACTGCGCCCTGGTACACTCCTCTAGGTCAGAGGCAGCTCCACAGTTCCCTCCTCCTTCAGGGGCTACTGCAATGGAGCACCCATTAGGACACTCCTTGTAGACGAAGAGAAGGTTACTCACCTTGTGCAGTAGCTGGAGGTCTTCAAGATGTGTGTTGTTATGGGTGCTCCACTAGCCACTCTCCTTCCCCTCTGCTTTGGAGTTCTGTCTCACGGGACTTCAGGGTCGAGAAGGAACTGAGGGCAGTTCACTTGCGCAGCCCTGTTTATCCCCGGTACAGGGTAGGAGGATGCTGGGAGGGCATGCATGGGCCGAATGGGAACGGCTACCAAAAATCTCCAGTCAGAGGCGCATGGGGCACATGTGCACCTGAAGTGGAGCACCTATAGGGACACACCTCTCGAAGACCTCCAGTTACTGCACAAGGTGAGTAACCTCTCCTTCTCTGGGGGGGGATACAGCAGCCGTCGGAGCGCAGGGAGTGACACCACCTAGCAGGTAAAGATAGGAAGGTGAACCGCAATTCCATCTATTTCAAATGGCAGAGGGAAATTCGGGTGGTGGGATTGAGATGGAAGTAGGGTTGTCCACTCTCTAATCCCACAAACCCAAACACCCTTGCCCTGCCTCTTCCTGAGGCCCCGCCCCTTCTTTGAGGTGCCCACCCACTCACTCCATCCCCCCTTCCTCCGTTGCTCGCTCTCCTCCACCCTCACTCACTTTCACTGGGCTGGGGCAGGGGGTTGGGGTGTGGGAGGCGGTGCAGGCTTTGGGCTGAGGCTGAGGGGTTCAGAGTGTGGAAGGGGGCTGCGGGCTGAGCCTGGGACAGGAGGTTGGGGTGCAGAAGGGGGTGTGGGCTCTGGAAGGGAGTTTGGGTGTGGGAGGGGGCTCAGGGCTGGGGCAGGGGGTTGGGGTGCGGGCTCCAGCCGGGCGGCACTTACCTCGGGCCACTCTCGGAAGTACCCGGCATGTCCGGCTCCTAGACTGCTACGCGTTCTGCCCCTGCCTGCAGGCACCGCCCCCGCAGCTCCCATTGGCTGCAATTCCCAGCCAATGGGAGCTGCAGAGTCAGCGCTCAGGGTGGGGGGAAGCGTGTAGAGACCCCGCCTGGCCACCTCTCTGCCTAGGAGCTAGAGGGACTTGCCAGCTGCCTTTGGGAGCGGCGCAGAGCCAGGGCAGGTAGGGAGCCTGCCTTAGCCCTGCTGCGCTGCCAGACTTTTAGCAGCCTAAAATCTCCCAGATTGATGTCAGTAGCCTCTGGGAGATCGAGCCCGATTCCAGGAGACTCCCGGCCAATCCGGGAGGGTTGGCAACCCTAGATGGAAGCTGGGAAGGCCGTCAGGGTCAGCACTTGTAAAAAGGTGCCCTTGCATTTTTAATGGCCATAAATGGCCAAGGCAACAGTTTCGTATCTCAAAAACCAATAGCCTCATCCACATGGTGACCCCTAACAGCCCTCTCTTAGGGCATTGACTACTTCCCATGTTACCAAAACTGTTTCCTGTAGCATCCAGGTGTGCCGGCAAAGTCTCCCATCCACAGCCGTTTAGCATGTTAAAGCCCAAGCTCACAGCCCAAGATAGCCGTCACAGCATGCTGAGTGAGCCCCCTCCCTAGGCTCACCCCTCCCATTTTTCTAAGATTGTCCCAATTTCAACAAGGCCAGGGCATGTCATCCCATCCTGCCACTTCCCACTCTTCAGGCACCATGCCAGGACAGAGCCACAAAGTCAGGATGACACGAGACAGTGGGTTTTTTTCGAATGAACCTAACGCAAGTGGTGGGAACACAGACGCAGCTGCGAGGGGAACCCCGAGTGCTCTAGAAAACACGGATGGGCCTTCGCGCGGGTGACCGCTGACAGGATGGATTTCACCCACTGCATCTTGGCTTTCCCTTTAGCCATTGGCTGTGTGCGGTGTTCCCTCAGGGCGGAACGAACGGATCGGTGGTTTGTTTCCCCACAGGTAACTTTGAGCAGGCCAACGAGGAGCTGAGGGCCATTATCAAGAAGATCTGGAAGAGAACTAGCATGAAACTCCTGGACCAGGTCATTCCACCAATTGGAGGTGCGTCTTCCCATGGGTGTTCTGTTTGCCATGCTCCCTGGCTTATTTCTCCCCGGCACCCTCTGCCTGCCGCCCAGCTGCCCCACACCACTCGGACGGGGGCTGGGTATAGCCGCTGGGCAGTGTTAATGGCCTCACTTGGCTTTCTCCCCTCCAGAGGATGAGGTGACCGTGGGCAAGTTCTACGCAACCTTCCTCATCCAGGAGCACTTTAGGAAGTTCATGAAGCGCCAGGAGGAGTATTATGGGTATCGGCCCAAAAAGAACGCCATTGCTATCCAGGTCAGTGCAAACAGGGCTGGCGGTCCCAGCCGCTCCTCTTGCCTGGATAAAGCAGCCAGCTTGTCCCTCCTGCACAAGGGAAGGGCAGGGCTCAGGAGGCAGAATTGCCTAGTGGATAGAGCACTGGCCTGGGACTCAGGAGACCCAGGCTTAGCCACCAGCGCCGCAGGGCAAGTCATTTCCCCTCTCTGTGCCTCAGTTTCCCCAGCTGTAAAATTGGGATGGGGACACTGACCTCTGTGGTAAAGCACATTGAGATCTCCTCGTGAAAAGTGCTACACAAGAGCTAGGTGGTGGTGGTGTTATATGCCAGGCAAGGTGGGAAGCAGGCCTAAGTATTTGAAGGTGTCGGTACGAGGCTGGCAGAGGAATTCTCGTGGGTGGCTGGAGAGGAAGAACTGGGACGGAGCTGAACGAAGGGAAATGGAGACAGGGGATCGGTCTGTGGGTGGAAGCTCTGTCCCTTAGAACACTGGAAATGGGGCTGCACACAGGGTACGTTGCATGGGAGAGCCCGTGGATGACCCCAAACAGGTCTCAATGTGTAAGTGAGGGGACCCCATGTCAAGAGGAACAGTCCTGAAGCGGAGGAGGCTGGCCCGGCCTAAGGGAGCGCTTGGAGGCTGCCTCCTCAGGGCCTGGCAGTCGGTTTCTGCTGCACACAGCTTGGACTGGGGCCTGGACTGAGCTCTGGGCCTTCAAGGGCTTCCCATGATGGAATCTCAGAGCTGGTGCCCCCGCACCACCCTTCATGCAGCCCTGCTCCTTCCACGATGACCAGGCTGTCTCTACAGGCAGCGCGCTCTAGAGGAGTAAGCACGGTGGTGAGCAGCAGGACTCCTGGGTTCTTTCCCTGCTCTGCCACTGACTCGTGTAGCCTTGGGCAAGTCACTTCCCTCATGTCTGCCTTGGTTTCTCCACCCATGAAATGGGGACAAAGAGGCAGGGACAAGGGGAAGGTCTGAGGCTCGTGTCGCTCCCTGCCCCCTTCTGGCTGATGGAACAAACAGCCCCACGCAAGAGTTTCAAACTGGAGTCCAGTCTCCCTGCATCAGAGGTCCTGGGGGGCATGTCCTGAGCACAGAGGACTCCTCCCCTGGGGAGATGGGGGCATTTCTCTTGTCCAACCTGGAATGCAGCCATGTCTCAGGGTTCCCATTTCCTCCCTCCGGGGTGTAGGATCATCTGTCCCTGGGTGTCAAATCCAATTCCAACATGTGCAAGGTGAGATGTGCCAGCCCCCATGGCCCTGCAGGAGGGGCAGAGATGCCGCTGCCCTAGAGAGACACCCCCCACCCCACGGCTCGGCCTGTTTACCCTCCTCCAGCCCCATTGTGTGAAGTCCCCCTTTCCTCCACACCCAGTGCACAGAGCTAGCGCCATGGGAGGGGCCGCTGAACCAGCAGGCACCAGAGCGCCCCCTTTGGGAAGTAGGCAGAGCAGCCTGGGCTCGGTGAAGGCAGTTGCGGGGCCAGGGCTGAGGGTTCGGGGAAGGAAGCTGGAGCTGCCAGGCCACCGGGCTTTGCTGAGTCTCCCTCTCCCCTTGCCCGGTGAGGAAAAGCTCGCCATGCCACCAGCAGCCCTGTGAGTGACCTCCCCGTCTGTGTCTGTCCCACCAGGCTGGCCTGAGAAGCATCGAAGAGGAAGCCGCGCCCGAGATCCACCGAGCGATCTCTGGGGACCTGACTGCCGAGGAGGAGCTGGAGAGGGCCATGATGGAGGCAGCGATTGAGGAAGGGATATACAGGGTGAGCACAGCGGGAGGTATCACCCTCTACCCCCACACGTACCAGCCCCACCGTCTGTGTCCCATGCGGAGCCTAGCACACTGAGAGGTTACTGCTGCAGACAGGATAGGGGCCAGACAGCAGGTGCCAGGGGTGAGTGATGATGCCCGAGATCATAGTCATATTGTCATGGCCGCTTGGTGCCAAACGCTTGGGCAGGACGCAGCTCTGTGTGAGCACGTGAGCCGGCTGGGGGGCACGAAGCCACCAGCACGGGAGATGCCACAGTCCGTGGAGATGGGCCTGATCACAGAGGAGAGTGTCAGTCACAGGAAACCACGTCACCGACTAGCAAAGTGGGTCCTGGGTCACCGTCTCCTCTGTTCCCAGGCGTTAGGTCAGGGGTGGGCAAAGTTTTTGGCCCGAGGGCCACATCTGGGTATAGAAATTGTATGACAGGCCCTGAATGCTCATGAAATTGGGGTTGGAGTGCGGGACGAGGTGAGGGCTCTGGCTGGGGGTGCAGGCTCTGGGGTGGGGCCAGAAATTAGGAGTTCAGGGTGTGGGAGGGGGCTCTGGGCTGGGTCAGGGGGTTGGGGTGGGGTGCAGGGGGGGTTGAGACCTCCGGATGGGGGTGCGGGCTCTGGGGTGGGGCTGGGAATGTGGGGTTTGGAGCGTGGAAGGGGTATCAGGGCTGGGGCAGGGGGTTGGGGCATGGAGGGGGGGCTTAGGGGTGCAGGCTCCAGGCGGCACTTACCTCAAGCGGCTCCCAGAAGCAGCGGCATGTCCCCCCTTCAGCTCCTATGCGGAGGCGCGACCAGCCCCATCTGCAGGCGCCGCCCCTGCAGCTCCCATTGGCCGTGGTTCCTGACCAATGGGAGCTGCGGGGGCGGTGCTTGGGGCAGAGGCAGCATGCGGAGCAGAGTCCCCTGGCTGCTCCTACGCATAGGAGCGGGGACCTGCCGCTGCTTCCAGGAGCTGCGTGGAGCGGCCCCTGACCCTGCTCCCTGGCTGGAGCGGGGCAAGCTCCAGACCCCGCTCCCCAGCGGGAACTTGAGGGCCGGATTAAAGTGGCTGGCGGGCCGGATCCGGCCTGCAGGCCGTAGTTTGCCCACCCCTGTGTTAGGTGGAGCTGCAGGCTGGTGACCTGAGCTCAGGGATCTCTGGGTTCTAATCCCAGCACTGGTGTTATCTCCCTGGCTGTCCCTTCCCCTCCCCTGTACAATGGGGATAATGGTACAACCCCCCCGGACCGCGGAGCAGGATATTAACCAGTTAACGTGATGGAAGAGTGCTCGTTCCTGGGATGGACTGGCTAGTGTGTATTGGCACCTCTGCCAGGTGCACAACTATGTGTCACAGACCCAACACTGCTGACAGAGATTCCCTCTGCATCACTATGCTGGGAGCTTCCAATTGGCTGTGGTGTAATGATAACTATGGCAACCTAGGTCGCCAGCAGTCTGTGACAGCGTCCTGCCCAGTCTCACTCCTCAGGGAATCCCTCGCGTTCAGAGCTGCCTGTGAGTATGGGAGGGTTTATCTGGTAGGAGAGGCAGTGCTGCCTAGTGGATGGACTGGGACTGGGCTGCAACTCAGGAGACCTGGGTTCTATTCCCAGCTCTGCCATGGACCTACTGGGTGACCGAAGGAAAGTCACTTCCCTGCTCTGTGCCTCAGTTTCCCCCACTGTGAAGTAAGGATCTGAGCCCCCTATTTATAAAGTGCTTTGAGAACAGCTCTGTAAAAACTGGGACTGTTATTACTGCTGCCCTGCTGTGCATGATCTTAAATTCAGCCACCATGACTGGCCTTTGCTGGCTCACCATGGGTCCAAACCCATCTGGACCGTCGGGCAGCGTGTGCCACAGGCGGGGAGGCCTCGAGAAGTGCCACTGTCAAGGCCCGCTCTGACCTCTCCCCTCTTGGTTCCAGAGGACAGGTGGCTTGTTCGGTCATGCTGACTCCTTCCTGGAGCGGAACAGCCCCCTGCAGCCCCACGTGACCAGCCAGAGACCCCTGCAGTTCACCGAAGTGGGGAGCGAAGACTTGGACTCCCCTGTCTTCCTCGATGACTTCCCCCCGGACAGGAACACCAACGCCAACAACAGCAACACAGCCGCATGGTAATGCTTTGCGGTCGGAGACAGCCCCCCAGGGCGCGTGGTGGCGGGGGCCGCAAGGGAATGTGCTGTCTGTATAAACGGCGCAGTCTCCATAAGAGAGGAACCCGACTGCGCGGCTGCTGTGACTTGGGGAGCAGGGGGAAGCTCGGCGCTCGGGGACTGTGACCGTGTGTGCCCGGGTGCAGCCGTGGGTGCTTGTGGGTGCGTGCACATGTGAGTGTGCACCCGTGCATATGTTTACTCTTGTGTGTGTTGGGCCAGACACTGGGCACCTCACTCCCCTTTAACCATGGGAGGGTGCAGTTTCTGCCTTCAGGTCTCAGGCAAAAACAGATGCCTGCATTGCCCAGGTCTCGTTTACAGAGCATGGCACACGCCTCCCCATGGCCAGGCAGCTCCACCCCTTCACCAGTGGTTCTCAACCTATTTATCATTGTGGGCCGCAGGTGCGGCCCACAAAGTGTTACCTGGGCCACAGGTTAAGAACCACAGGGCCCCCATCTAACCCCCCCCCCAAACTCCTATGCTCAGTGCCCTCTGCCCACAGACCCCTCCACAGAGTGGGGGCAGAAGCGGAGAACTGGATGTGGGGTGTGGGGCAGGGAACCCAACCTGGACGCTGCTGTGCGGGGACCCCTAACCCCGCCCCCCCCCCGCTGTGCGGGAACCCCGACCCAACCCCCACTCTGCGGGGCTGGGGGGCAGCCAGGACCCTGACTCCAGACCCTGCCAGGACCCCACTGTACAGGGCCCAGCGGCAGCCATCTGCCTGGACCCTGCCACGCGGCAGCTAGTTGCCTGGACCCAGAGCCCACCGCATGGCAGGGCAGGCGGCAGCCGGCTGCCTGGTCCCAGGGCCCGCCTTGCGGCCTCTATCACACAGCTGAGCGGGCCACAGCTGTGTACTAATTGGGCCGCATGCGGCCCGCGGGCCACGGGTTGAGAACCGCTGTTCTACACTGTGCTTCCCATAGGGCACACGCGGGGTTAAGGAGAATACAGCGCCTCTTAAAAGAAGTGGGAGCACAGTGCCTTTGAAATCGGCTATCCCAGTACAGCCGGCGCAGATCCTGTTTACACCAGCAGATGTCAGACTAATCCCAGCAACAGGCACGGTGCGGCTGCCAGGCTGTTTTACCCCAGAGGAAGATCTGGCCCCAGATTATTGGTGGGGCACTTTAGGGTCTCGAACAGAGCAGAGACCGATTTAGAGCAGCAGTGAGCAGAGGGAGGTGTTGGTGGGGGCTCAGCCCCACTGCGAATCGGGCCGCGTGATTTCAGGCACCCAGGCTAAAGCTCTGGTCACGGGGACGAGTTCAGTGCGCAGATGTGCAGCTTTTGTGAAGCCCTGGACAGCTGTAGGTGCAATGAATGGCGCCTGCTGGCAGACTGCCCCTCCAAGGCTGCCCCTGTGACTGTTATCCATATGGACGCTGCAAGGACCCAGGGCTGACATAAGCAGCGTGACTCCTTTGGCCTGAGCCCAGTTGTGCCCATCTGTATGTGGCTCTCGGTTTCCCAAACACTTCTTCGCTCCCTCTGGCCCTGACGGTGATGTTATGTAGTTAGACAGCTCCAGAGAGTGCAGAAAAGACACAGCCACTGCCCAGAGCGCTTGTAATTGAAGCATGACATGCCCCTGGCAGGGTCATCAGCAGGGGTTGGTTGAGGAGGCGAACCTCGGATCTGAACGCATCAGCTGCTACTGCTTTAAGGCCTGTAGCTCAGCAGCAGCAGACCCAGGAATGTCTTTGCATGGTCCAGCCAGCAGGGGGCGATAGACTACAGCACTGTGCTAGCCTGGGGCCCGGACACCTGGACAAAACAACACAGGAGGGACAGAAACAGGAGGGCGGCGAAATGCGGGGACAAGGGTTACCCCACAAACATAACGAGGTTGCCCTCATGAGTCCTTCCGCTATCCGTCCTGGTGGGTGCTCCACTGTAGGATGTGTGCGCCCGGGACTGGAGCCTGCGCCGGCTCTGAGCGACGGGAACAGGGAGGCGCGAGCCCACCGCCACTCAGCTCCTTCTCAGCCGCCTGTGGCTCGAGACCGAGTTTTCGGTGGGTAGCTGTGTTCTGCTTCCTGCCTTTCTCTCACCTCGGGAAAGACTTTTCTCGCGTATTTTCGTTTCTCATTTGTTTTCCTGCCTTATATTTTATTTTCATTTGTATTTCATCTGGCACGTTTCTGTGCTCTGGGAGAGGGGGTTCCCCATCTACTCCTGGACCTTTCTTTGTGCCGATCAATCTGTTGTGCCTAACACCCCAAGGGCTAAGCCCTGTCAGACTTGCCACAGGTCTTTTCTCCGCAGTGACAGACATTGGAGTTGCCTGCGGTGTTTGGGGAACTCCCCCGTCCCCTCAAAGTGTGTGGTCTGTCTGGGGTTTAGGGGCAGGCCCAAAACCGACAGGGAGACGAGACTAGCAGTCCTGTTAATGGGACGTGCTCTAGCTCTGGAGAGGTCCGCTTCCCCCCGAGCATTAGCACTGGCTCCTTCAGGCATCAGCCCAGCCTCAGCTGGGACCACGGAGACGAAGCCTTCGAAGAGGAGAAAGCACTCCTCCCCATCCAGAGACAGGGAGAAAAGGGGTAGGTCACCTCATAAGACCCACTCTCAGGAGCCCTCATGTCCATTAAGGGTTACCGTAGAGGCTCTGACTGAGTCCGGTATCGAGGCGTTGGTACCCTGTACCTGATCCTCCGTGGCACCATGATCTGCATAGGTCTACCACACATCCCTTGGCACCGGCTTCTGACCCCGGCTCTGAAGTGAGTCAGTACCCTGCATCCACCTCAGTACTGCAGCAGTCTCCATCTCAAGGTCCACATTTTCACCTCCGGCTGTCAGCGCCCTCCAGCTCCTTCCAGGTTTCAGTTATCTGAAGATCTCATCATTTCGGATGAGCCTGACTCCATTGCTATGGGATCCGTCAGAGCCTCCTCACCGGTACAGCCCAGGCACCTGCAGGCCAAAACCCACCCAAGCCTCCAGCGGTCAGCACCAGCCACATTACCTGAGCCATCAGGTCTCGGTATAGGAATCCTTCCTGGTGCCATACCATCCGGCTGCCAGGGGTCCCTGTACCAAGGAGGACCCTGGAGAACCTGCCAGGCCTCACAGACCCAGAGACGATAACTGTCATTTGGGACACTCTCCCTGTTCCTTCCCCCCATCAATGGGAGTCCTGGGGGCCATTTTGGTGACCAGTTCCACAGGATGCCAAGAAGAGATTACAGGCACCCGCTGGTCCCATTCCATCCATGGCAAGCAGCTGTCCATCTCCCGGTACCATGCACTTCTTCGGTACCGGACGATACACAGCAGGAGTCAGAGCCTCGACCTGATGAGGTCTCACCTCCTTCAGCTGAGTCCTCTTCATCTGTGGCTGAGGCGGTAACGCCACCCCTGCCCTCCTCTGCCGATGAGTTCGAAACATTCCAGGAGCTCATGAAGAGGCCGGCAGACTCTCTCCAAATCCCACTAGAGGAAGTCCAGGAGTCATAACGTTCTTTGGTGAATATCAATCCCCAAGGAAAGTTTGCTCCGCCCGTTAATGAGGTATTGCTATCCCCAGCACAATTTCATCCACCTGAAAGAGATCTGATAAGAAGTACTACATCCCACCAAAGGGGAGGGAGCACTTCTTTTCCCACTCTCACGCTAATTCCTTAGCAGCCAATGAAAGGAGCCGTCAGACTCGATCTAGACCCTCTCCAATAGACAATGAATCCAAGAGACTGGACGTATGGGGCAGAAAGAGCTACTCACCAGCTGCTCTTCAGTTCCGTAGTGGCAATTTTGGGCCTGGGTGGTGAAATGGGACTTTACCACGTACTCAGAACGTACACACTTCATTGAACATCTGCCACGAGACCAGAGAGACCAGTTTCAGTCCAGCGTTGTGGAGATCCCATCCTTCCTCCTCCTGGGGGCAATCAAGCCGGTTCCAACAGCGTTCATCAAGAAAGGATTCTATTCCAACTACTTCCTAGTTCCCGCGAGAGATGGAGGCGGGAGGCCAATTCTTGACCTCAGAAACTTGAGCAACTAAGTTCTAGCACAACAGTTCAGCATGGTGACACTCACTCCCATTTTCCCATTGTTGGATCCAGGACACGGGCTCGTCACCCACGACTTACAGGATGCCCATCACCACAAGTGTTTGCTTTGCTTTGTAATCGGAACAGACCACAATCAACATCAAGTTCTCCCCTCCTGACTCTCCATGGCGCCGAGAGTGTTTACGAAGTTCCTCCTGGCAGTAGCAGCTGATCTCTGTCAATGGGGGAGTCTAGGTATTCCCATATTTGGACACCTGGTTGATCAGGGGTTTATCACTCCAAGAGGTCCAACCAGCCATGGCAAAGGTGTTAACTAGGACTTCGCATCAATCACAAAAAATCGATACTAACTCCCATGCATCTGAAGAAGTGAGGTTTTTTACCCACGAAAGCTTCTGCCCAAATAAATCTGTTAGTCTTTAAGGTGCCACCGGACTCCTTGTTGTTTTTGCGGATACAGACTAACACGGCTACCCCCGATACTAACTCCAATTTAAAGGATAAACTGCATAGGAGCCACTCGAGAGCCCACAACAGCAAGAGCCTATCTATTCTGGGAGACATCTTCCACCCTACCTGGACTAATCTCGGTGCTACAGTTCAGCCCATAAACAACCATGAGGGCTCACCTTCCACTCTTGGGACACACATCCTCCTGCACGTTCATGACTTCCTATGTGAGACTCCATCTCAGATGTCTCCAGGATGTGGTTTAGAACAGTAAATATCCCAGACAGACACCACCTGTCCAAAGGGGTCACAGTGCCTCAGAAGGTGTTGAATTCCCTTACATGACAGAAAGACCCACAGAGGGTCTGTGTGGGAACCCCATTCTTGCATCGCACACCATCAAAGATCCTCATGACAGATGCGTCCTCTCTGAACCCCAGGGCCTGGCTCCCGCATGGCTCTCTCGACCATGGAGTTAACTCATTTGGCTGCAGTTCAGTCAGTTCGTTTGGCAGATAGCCCAGTACCGGCAAGACTTATCTCCGGAATGGAAACACTTTCACTCTTGATGCTCTCTTTCTTCTTCCCAAGCCCTAGAAGTTCCCCTTTCCGAAATACTTGACCGCCAGCTGGAATTAAAGATACAGGGTCTCTCCGTGAGCTTTGATAGAGTGCAGGTGGCTGTTCTCACAGTTTTCCAGTCCCCCATCCAGGGCTTCTCGGTTTTTGCCCACCCTGTCACAGCCAGATTCCTCCAGGCTCTATACAACTGGTTTCCTCCTGCTTGGGACCCAGTGGGACCTCAACCTGCTTCTTAATGCTCCAAGGAAAGTCTCCTTTGAACCAACGGCCACCTGCTCTCTCCTCCATATCGCCTTCAAAACTTCATTAATGGGCGCCATTACTTCAGCAAGACGAATCGGAGAGCAGGGGGCACTCCTGGCTGACACACCATATCCCACCCTTTCATAGGGACAAGGTTCTACTGTGTCCCCAGCCCTATTTTCTTCCTAAGGTCTCCTTGGAAGATCACATTAACCAGGAGATTCGCCTGCCAGTGTTCTACCCACATCCTCAGGCCTCCAGAGAGGTCTCAAGCCTTCATTCGCTGGATGTTCGACGGGCCCTTGCCTTCTCTGTGGACAGGACTAGGTCCTTGAGGGCCTCTCCCAGGCTACTTGTGTTGCTAGCAGAATGAATGAAGGGCCAACCTGTTCCTAGTCCATACAGGGGTTGTCTGTGTGTTGCAGGTTGTATTTTAACCTGTTATGACAGAACGGGGGTGCGTCCCCCCCATCCCCTCCCGGTGACAGCACATTCCACTGGAGCTCAGTCCACATCCAGTACGTTCCCATAGCAGAAATCTGCAGGACTGCGACTTGGTCTTCTGCCAGCCCTGTGCCAAGCATGTGCCATGTCCCCTGCTTCCAGAGAGGATGCTGCCTTTGGTGATATCGTTCTCCGAACAGTCCTTGACTCACCTCTGTGGCATGCCCCTCCTCTCTGAGTTACTGCTCTGGAGTGCCCTGCGGCGGGGCGCCACAGGGACATATGTTTGACGAAGAAGGGACGGTGACTTACCTTACATAACTTGAGTTCTTCGAGATGCTTCGTTCCTATGGGTGCTCCACCTTCCCGGCCTCCTTCCCCTCCGCTGCGGATATGTCGCCCCGTTTCCCTCCTTCAGAGTACAAGGTGTGACTCTGTGCAGGCCTCACAGCACAACTGCAGTCTCCGCATGCACATCCTGTGGTGGAGCACCCATCGGGCCAGAACATCTCAAAGAACCCAGGTTTCAGAGGGGTAGCCGTGTTAGTCTGTGTTCACCCCTGTTGATATTCACCCCTTCTTGTCCACTGTTGGGAATGGGCCACATCCACCCTAATTGAATTGGCCTCGTTAGCACTGACCCCCCCCACTTGGTAAGGCAACTCCCATCTTTTCATGTGCTGTATATTTATACCTGCCTACTTTTTTTCACTCCATGCATCTGATGAAGTGGGTTCTAGCCCACGAAAGCTTATGCCCAAATAAATTTGTTAGTCTCTGAGGTGCCAAAAGAAGCCAGGGTAAGTCACCTCTCCTTCTTCACACTTAGTGATGCTGTCCTGTCTGTCTGTCTGTCCCCATTCACCTCATCTATCTATCTATCTATCTATCTATCTATCTATCTATCTATCTATCTATCTATCTATCTATCTATCTATCTATCCCGAGACAGACCCTTCTATCATGTATCTGTCCATCTTACACATCCATCCATCCATCCATCCAGTACCTAGAGTGTCTGTCTGTCCAGACATTGGTTCTCTCTCCAATACAAGTGCTGTTTGTGCTGTTTTTATTAATATGATTGAGTGGGGGGTGATTATGGCAGAGAGGAGATGAGCCCAGAGGTGCTGAAGAAGAGGAGGGAGGGTAGAGGAGGGAGGGGAGGAGCCCAGAGGTGCTGAAGAAGAGGAGGGAGGGTAGAGGAGGGAGGGGAGGAG